>OY776301.1:30224943-30764874 GCA_963675345.1 Trididemnum clinides | reverse complement strand
GCGGAAAAAATTTTGAAGTGTGCGCTTTCAATAAAAATCCTAATTTATGGTTAAAAAGACAAATAGAACATAAAATGTCTTGTGCGGCATTTTTGTTTGTTTGTGTGCGCGCGCGCAAGCGCACATCTTGGAGAGAACACTGTTTCCAACTCTTTATGAAGCTCTGCTTACAATCCAGCCCATTTCTGTGGAAGCAAAAAGGGCATTCAGTGCATCTGAACTCTTGCTGTAAAACTATGGTATCGTTTACACGACTACGCAATTGATGCGTGCTTCACAAGAAATGTATTGCAGAAGCAGTAAACGTTTTAAAAGCTTGATTTTCTTCATATACGCTCGTACAGTGCATGTGTGTATATTTGCAGCAAAACTGCATTTTTTATTACGCAAATCTCGTAAAATCGATTATCTGAAGATTGGCGTTTATTATTAGGTTAACTAGTTTGCTAAAATACAAATAAACAGATGTATCCGTTATCCAGGTAGCAAAAATTATTGGTATCCGAACCCACAATAGCAAGAAATCAGCTAGTCTCCACTTACTTATTTTTCTTACCAGTACATTTTGGCTTTTTTTAACACTTTTTTCAATACATTGATAAGATTTTGGTGTACTCTTTCATTACTGAAACTATTAACGAGTATTATCTGTTGATGAGGAAGCAACAAGATCTCAAATTAAACTGATTTCAAGTTTTTTGCTTTCTCCTTGTAAATGGACCATTTGTATTGTTTATATTGGCCAGGAGTGCAGAACTCAAAACAGTAAAAGGACCGTGAAAACCAAATTTTTTCAGTAGACCTTAATACCTACATCGTTGGCTGATTTTTGCTGAAAACTTAATTTGTTTCTATTGTTGGCTCAAAACAACAGCAAGACCTTTTTTACGAAGAGCAGCGTTTTAAAAGTGCTTATTTTCCTATTTTCGGTTATTGTGATCCATTCGCTCCCGTCGTCGATTGGTCTAACCATTATTTGGTTTGGATGCTTTTTCAAATTATTTTGAAGACCGTATCAAATGTCTTCGTTGCCTGCAAGAGGTCCGCTAGTATTATGTTATGCATTTTTCGTTTTTACCGCTCAGCTATAAATAGAAATTGAATGAACAAGGGCGTAGCCAGAAAAAATTGAGAGGGGGCCAAATTTTGCAACTTTTAATGTGACGTCATTTACTTATAACGGCATTTTGCCTTTCGTAAACTACGCTCGTCGCTACTATAAAAATTTCTGCACAAAACTGCGAAAGTGCGAATGCGATTTCACTGATCTAATGTAGTTTTATCAAGAACGGCTTTAATAGTTCAACTTCAATTGTGACGCATAACGCACTATTTAAGGAATTTCAAGGAAACCACTCCCACTGGTAGGTTGAACGTTCTGATAAAAGAAGCGACGTCTTTGTAGTAGTCCGCATCGCAATAAAACAAGAAAGCGCTCAGCAAGACCCCTTATTTCTTGCAATTACCATAGCTTGGATTATATCAATTCATTACTCGACTGCGACATAGAAAAAAACTTCGGCGATATTTAGTGTGTAAAACGTACACATCTTGTTTGATAACATTTGAAAGTTTAAAAACTTAAAAAGTCACGCCCGACCCACCCCCTCCCCAACCCTTGGTAAAAGTCAACAATAAACTCTAATGTACCAGCAGAGGCGCAAAAAAATTTATGTTTTTATTTTTTTGATACTGTTTTGTAATTTGACTTAAAATTCAGGGGGGGCATGGCCCCTTTGGCCCCCCTGGCTACGCCTATGTGAATGATTGAATATAAAGACGTGGAATGTAACAAAAAAGCGTCATGCAAAATTTTTAAAACGTTTGAGACACACTGGTTCACCCAAAACTGTAGCAATGTTTTTGTAGCTGAGTTGCTGGTGCTCTCTAAAAACAGCCAGCTCTTTTACAAGCGGTGTGGTGGTTGTAATGGTACTCGGTGTAAATAAAGGGTTGCCTCCATTTTTTCGGGGCACAACATTATGGATCCCATTTTTATGAAGACAGCATGTTCAATGTTTTTCTGAGTAGTATTTGGACCACCAATTGGGTAAATGCATGAAAGTTTTGAGACTCCGCAAATAATCAATCGCTGTAACAAACTGGGCGTCCGAGAAATCGTCCAGTCCATCAAATTAATCTTAATGCAGTCAAATGGTTCATGAGCAAAGGTTTCTTTTTTTTTCTTTGTTTGCCATATTTATCCTCCATTCACGAGAAAGCGATGTATCGCTATGTGACCAAACCGTTCGGTCGTAAAGCAAAATCGTCTTCAATCGCTGAAATTTATTACCGGCCTTTCTTAGGATATTTGATTTCACTTACGCAACATACACGTTTTTGCGCTTGTACAGAGGTACAACCGCAAAGCACAACATTACTGGAAGCTAGTCAAGCGTGCAGTGAAACAATTCCCGCTGCAGTCTTTATCGCCGCGTAGACAGAGTCAATAAAGTTCGGCTCATGTATAGAGCACTCTAACTGGAAATTAAAACGAGGTAGACTCAGTTTGGCTGAGCAATAACTGAATTTGTCCGCCACAGTTAATTGCTCAGTAACCCTGCAAAAATACAGCGTAGAGTTTATTGCAAAACTTTAGAGGCAAGACTTAGGGTCGGTGTTTATTTCACATTTCGACTGACGGTGGAGAGCAAAAACTCTTAAACCGTAGTATGTTATAGAAATTTGGAAGTATCGGCACTGGTAGAGTAGGCTATGCAATAATGGAAGTACTTCAACCAAAAATATACATCTTACTCGGGCAAGGACGCCATCATGCCCAGCTCAGGCTATTTGATCAAAAACAAATTTATCATTTATACCAGTCGAATTGTTCGTTAGTAACCAGTTTCCAGTTATCTATTTTTTAGTAGTTCAAATTAATGTAGAGCTTGCAAACATTAATATAATGCCTGAAGAGTTGATTTGTGGTACAGAATTTGAAAATTGCAGAAAGTAGTGTATTCATTCTCGAAGCTTTTCGTCTGACACTTTTCAAGAGAATCCGTCAGAAATAGAGTGAAAAGGCGAAGTGAGTCACTTATATAGAGACACAGTTGACGAAAAAGGAAAAAAAGGAAAAAAGGCTCTATCATGATTGGTAAAAAGAAGCGACCAATAGAAGGAGCGGAAACTAATGCGTGATTTTTTAGACCATAAACGAATTCCTTTTGTTTGCATAAATTTGGTTTGGATGTTTTAACCCTATTTGGCCCGGGGGGGGGTCGATTCGACCCACAGCAAATTAAAACTGTTGTAACTTAGCGACCGCTTGAGATAAATTTTTGAAATTTTTTGACTTTTCCTAAAATTTATCTGGCTTTTGGTTGGTTATAAACTGACAAAGATATTTTTTGTAGTTTTGACTTAAACATAGCAATTTTGAAACCCACTCGGGCAAATTTCTTCATCGATTGCTTTTGTATAATAAAGAAAAAAAGGAGAAAGAGCGCACACGCAAAACCGTGACGAGCTACGTAAACCACAGAGCTTGTTTGAAGTGAAGCACTGACTGTAAAACTGTACCGTTTCTTAGAAATCTTTCTTCTCAAAACCTTTTCGCTGTGAATGGCAACTCTTAATTTGACAAGCCAAAAACATCAAAGTGTTTTCAGATACACGGCTATTTTGTAACTTTTAGTTAAATAAATAATACCTTCTTGACGCTAGACCATAACCTACCGATAAAGTAATGCAAGCAAAAATTTCGTAATTTTGATACTTGACAAATGCAACAAAGCAAAAAGAATTGTTTTCAAGCGCAAAGCCAGAAAATAAATTTGGCGGCGTGATAACATAGTTTGCGCTTTTCATAATGATTTGTAATGTTGTTACCAATTAAAATTGGGGATTGGTTGGTGGGAGAGCAACGAGCGCACTTGCAATTTTTATTGGATGGAAAATATGCAGTGGTAGACTAAGGGACGCAGGGCGACAGTTAGCAAAATTTAATTTAGGAGTTTTATAAAACTTGATTTCCGTTGCTTTACGAGTAAGCTGTTAGTAATTAATTGAATACCGAATTTTTATCAGCAAATACAAATCCAAAACGCAAGAAGCCAATCGTGAATCACAAAATTTAATTTTTTTTAAGGGGAGAAGGAACTGTGAAATATCTCCTGAGTTTGTGACCAACACCAAAATATTTTTCTGTTGACCGCGTGACAAAAGCAATGTGTTTGTATTCTACATCTACGCACTTCCAAAAGCAAATGAAGATTTTTTTCCGTGTTCTTTTATCCACTTTTATAAAGACGCCTCTGGTAAAAGCATTACGTTTCCTGCTGCATGGCCGAGCAGAATGGCATTTGCATTGAAGTTGACGTTTCAAGTTCAAACTACAGCTTGCGTCAACTGTCACAACATTATAAGATTGAATGCTGACTCAAATATCGTCTTGTCATTTCCATTCTTCTAAACCAGAGATGGGCAAACTTTTTAGTTGGAGGGTAGCATTGACCATTCAAGAGTTAGCCGAGGGCCGCATCGACCATTCAAGAATTCGCCGAGAGCCAATGCGTAAAATCTTGTAATAGCTGTATGCAATGCAAGAGCTTCCAATAGCCTAAAATCTTGCAATAACTTCTTGCAAAGACGTATTGCAGGGCTTTGATAATGATGGCGTCCAAAAACAAAGATCATCACTCTTTATTTGGACGGAAAATGCGTCAGTTCAAACTAAGAATTGCGTAGCGGCTCTTGCAATGATGGCTTCTATCGTTTTTGGCTCTTCAATACGGCAAGTGCGGCCAACCCTTTCTTACTGAATTGAATTCATGGAAGTTTGTATAAGTTTGGAGGGCCGCACAAAATGCTCTGGCGGGTTATTATGGGGGAGTATTGGTGTTATTATGGGGGAGAGGATAAAAAATAGGCTACGTAGGTCTATTGTTGTAGCACAAACTTGATAATAAAACAAATTAAAGTTTACAATCGTTTGATATAACAGGCTTTTTGTAGCAAATCCAAAACTGAAGTTTGCCGGAGGACTTTTTTCATATGACTCGTCACATTCACACGCAGACTTGGACAACAAAATATGCGTGATTCTAGTTGGCTGATTCGGTGAATTGCAGCCAAAAGTCGCTAATTCTAATCTAATTTGAAAAATTCCTAATTGCAATTCTAATCTCATTTCGAAAAAGTTCCTGACCGAAGAGTCGGGTGTGAAAAATAAAAAGATCTTTTATGTTAGGGATCAGAACCACCTTCGAAAGCATTGGCACTAATTGGAATGATTTACATGCGAGGCTTACTAGGACAAGCACATCAAAGCACTAATGCGATGTTCCGTGAAATATTTGGCAATCCAGTTTTTAGTGCAGCTAAGTCAAGGAATAGATTTAAATTTTTGATTGCCCACATATTACTTGATGATCATACAACGCGTCCTACTCCTTAGCAATACGATAGATTTCCACCTTTCCCAAAATTTTTGAAGAATTTAACAAAAACTGTGGGAAATTTCTAGTTCCTAATGATTATTTGTCGCTGGATGATATATACTTTTTATCCTACAAGAACACAAATCAGTTTCAAACAATTTAATCCGAGCAAACCAGCCAAGTATGGAATGCTGTATAAATCAATCAATTCTTTTCGCTATCCATTTGCCTTTTCAACTGTTGTGTATTCTGATAAGCCAAAAGCAGAGCCGACATCTTACTACGCTCCTGGGATGTCACGAACAATAAAATATCTAATTCAAAATTTGGAATGCCACACAAATTTAGTGGCAAGAAGCATGTTATATGACAGATTGTATACTTCAATACCAATGGCGCTGTGGCTGCCTGACCGCGGAAAAACTTCTGTAGGAACTTTACAATCAAATAGAAAAACAATTCCAGCCGAAATTAGAGAAATCAAAGACCGAGAAACAAACTCATACGAGATTTATTGGGAAAAGAATAACGTCATATTAAATCTACACTCGTATGTGGTAAAAGCAAAAAGTGAACAGTGCCACCGCTACTTGCAACTACAAAAGATGACAACAAAAGCAAGCCCGCTATTTACAAACTATAAGACTTTTCAAAAGGCGAAACAGACATCATTGACCAAAAAAATGGGGTACTACAGTTGTACATCGAAATCAAAGCGCTGAACTATGAATGCATTTTGATACGTTTTGAACACATGTCGAGTGAACGCCAGCACGATATACCGGTATGCAATGAACAACGATCTGCAGCCTCGAAACATAAAATCTGTAGATTTCGGATTTAATCTAGCTATGTCTTTGATTCACCCACATATAGCACAACCAACTTTAATTGGTATAAAGTCTTCTGTGGTTCGCAAAATTGAAATAGTGCTGGGGAAAAAAATATCCTCCAAAATGTAAAAACGTTAAGTGGCTTTTTTCCTCATCAAAGTAAAAAACGAAGGCGATACGATGCATGTATCAGTAAGACTAAAGGAAAACGATCAAAAGAAAAGAAAAACAAAATTTATAAGCAACTGAGCCAGGGCCAAAAATGCGCAAAGCCTTTGTGCAATAAGCGTCTTATTCGCATTTACGATTTCTCCTTGCAAGATTAAAATGTTGTTAGGCTTACACTTACGGATAAAATTGCACTGCCGTAGTTGTTTTTGAAGCATACAAGCGTATTGCTGCTTTTGACGATGATATATGTATTGTTGATATTACCCGTAAATTTAATGTAGTGTTCCCGTATTTTCGTGTTAGACGATAAATTATAAGCAGAAACAGCATGACTGCGTACTAGCTAATCCAGAAATAGCTTGTTTCACATTTCTAATGTATTCTGTTAATTGCAAGAGATTTTTTAATTAATAGCTATAAATTCACTAACGCCTCAAAGCACAAGTTACGATGATAAAGCTCAAATTGGTGACATTATAATTGATCCCAGTGGGATATAAAATTGTAAGGACCGTATAAATATCATATAACGCCTCCAGAGGGAAACAAAACTGCCGTATTGGTGTTATCATAGTGAGAGGGATAAAAGATAGGCTACATAGACATATCGTTGTAGGACAAACTTGCTATTAAAAAGAATCAAAGTTTACAATCATTCGATGTCACAGGTTTTTGTAGCAAATCCAAAACTTAAGTTTGCTTGAGCACTTTTTTATGCAACTCGTTACATACGCAGATTTGGACAACTGATTAATTCTAGCTGGCTAATTCGGTAAATTACAGCAAAAAGTCGCTAATTCTAATTTAAAAAAACTAAAAGTCTCTTATTGTAGTGTAATATAAAAAATCCCTAATTTCAATTCTAATCTAATTTTAGAAAAGTTCCTGACCGTAGAGTCGAATCTGAAAAATGACAAGAACCTTTTTTATTATTTGCGAAAAGTTTGGCCGAAAATCAAAATCGAAATTAGGTGATCTCCAAAAAGAAAAAAGGTCTTCACAATGATTTGATGGCAAAAATGAAAAAGTTTTAGAATTGTCGCAAATACAAAGTGGTTTTGCGAAGATGTTTAAATGGCATCAAAATTCGCTTGGTAATTAAAATTTCAAACTAATTCCAGAAAAACTGGAAAGCTCTAATTCTAATTCCGATTCCACTTAATTTGTGATAATCAGAAAAGCTCTCATTTTATTCTACCCTAATTTGAGAAAAACATTAATGCTCTATATCTAAGTTTAATTTAATTTGAAAATGCTAAAAAAAATTTAATCGTCCAAGTCTGCATACAAGGATGGGAGGGGCTTACAAAAACGTCGTATAAGGGAGAGGAAAGAATAGAAGAGCCATATGATTCGTGAGCATTCCTTAATTTGAATGAGATTTATGTCTTGATCAATAAAAATATTTATGCTTGATGAGCAAGCATAGCTTGCATCTTTTGTCTAAATGAAAAAAGTAATAATTTCATAAAGCTAAGAAATTTTTGTCGTTGAAATGCTATTTGACACCCTGTTTCACATTTACAAACAGTCAATTCAAATTACAAAAATCTAGCTGGAGATATGGCGTATGGCGAGTAGTCCAACATAAGAAATGTTATACAAACATCACGGCTGGTAACTTTCCCGTAAAAAGCAAAATGGAAAATTGATGACAAGTTGTTGAACTTTTTACCTGGTAGCTGACATTGATAAATTTCGCTTAGGCGCTCGCACAACCACAACGTCGAAGCGCAAACACTACGAAAAAAGAAAATTCGCCGGCCGTTTCTTTATTTTAAATTCAGTCGAAAATCGAAAATTTAATGCTGTGCATTTAATTTGCAATAACTTGTACGCTATTAATCTGATCATAACCAAAACTATATAATTAGATTGAAAAATAAATTCTGCATCTATCTGAGCAAAAACGGAATCGCTATTGTAAGCGGTTCAAAAGTTATTAGCTGCCAAAGTGTTGGGTCGAATCGACCCCCCCCCCGGACATAGAAAGCAAAAAAAAGCCCGGCCTTAATAGGGTTAATGTACGTGGCTTCAAGGGTGGAAAGGTGAAAAGAAGTACGGCCACGGGCAAGAATAGAAAATTTGTTGTCATTATATTCGTGTGCGCATGTAGGGTTTTGTAAAAGATGTTGTCCTATGGCAGAAAAGGGAGTTTCAGTTTAAAAGCTTCTGATTGGCTTGCAAGAGCGGGCCAATGTGCTTCGGTCCTGAGAAATATGCTTCTGGAGAATGGTTTTGGGCACGTGCTGCTTAATCCTCTGTTGTAGCCTTTGAGACGTACGACCCACGTACCGACTATCGCAGTGGCACAGAAATCGATAAACAATGTTGCTTTGATGAAAAGCAGGTAGTACATCCTTTTTGGCTACAGGCAGAAGTTGTCTGGTGGTGTAGACAATGCACGGTTCAACTGCAAAGTAACAGCGTTTGACGGCTGTTTTAATTTGCATTTCGTACCTCAGCGAACGACGAAGACGAATGCAATGAGTTTTTTCTCTCATCTAAATTCTCTCCATCCATCGCCTCGTTTCACTTTTGAAAAGGAATGCAATCGGACTTTGCCCTTTCTTGACGTCCTGGTAGAAAAGAATGATCACGAATTTGTTACATCTATCTACAGAAAGCCGACTTTCACTGACCAATACATTCGCTGGAACTCTTTTTGCCCCATGAAGCGGAAGACTAATTTGATTTCAACTCTAGTCCACAGAGCTCTAGTTATCTGTTCGAAATCTACTCTTGAAAATGAACTTTCCAATATTCGATCAATCCTTATGAACAACGGTTACCCTGAAGCTATAATCAACACTGTTATGACCAAGAAAATAAATCAATTTCGCAAACCAACGCAATTCGGTCCGAAGAAATGCCCAGTTTATCTTCACTTGCCATGGCTGGGCAATGTTTCGCTGAGGTACGAAATGCAAATTAAAACAGCCGTCAAACGCTGTTACTTTGCAGTTGAACCGTGCATTGTCTACACCACCAGACAACTTCTGCCTGTAGCCAAAAAGGATGTACTACCTGCTTTTCATCAAAGCAACATTGTTTATCAATTTCTGTGCCACTGCGATAGTCGGTACGTGGGTCGTACGTCTCAAAGGCTACAACAGAGGATTAAGCAGCACGTGCCCAAAACCATTCTCCAGAAGCATATTTCTCAGGACCGAAGCACATTGGCCCGCTCTTGCAAGCCAATCAGAAGCTTTTAAACTGAAACTCCCTTTTCTGCCATAGGACAACATCTTTTACAAAACCCTACATGCGCACACGAATATAATGACAACAAATTTTCTATTCTTGCCCGTGGCCGTACTTCTTTTCACCTTTCCACCCTTGAAGCCACGTACATTAAAACATCCAAACCAAATTTATGCAAACAAAAGGAATTCGTTTATGGTCTAAAAATCACGCATTAGTTTCCGCTCCTTCTATTGGTCGCTTCTTTTTACCAATCATGATAGAGCCTTTTTTCCTTTTTTTCCTTTTTCGTCAACTGTGTCTCTATATAACTGACTCACTTCGCCTTTTCACTCTATTTCTGACGGATTCTCTTGAAAAGTGTCAGACGAAAAGCTTCGAGAATGAATACACTACTTTCTGTAATATAATGCCGTTTATTATCCGATTTTAACCCCACCATTCCCATGTGACGTGTTATGACGTTTTTGCAAACCCCTTCTCTTGTGACGCGTCACACAAAAAAGTACTCAAGCAATCTTAATTTTTCAAATTCGCTACAAAACACCTGTTTAGTTAAACAATTGAAAGATTTCATTTTTTTAAATACACTCGATGCTGGTTTTTCCGGTCTAGATGGTGCAGGAACTTGTCCGGATAATGAAAAAGTCCGGATAACACAAATGTATTTATGTAATGCAAATAAAATAAAGTAACCGTCCTTAACAATATGCTTGTTTTTGCTGTTACTTCAAAAAATGATATAATTTTCCTTTCACTCACGGTGTGTTTTTGTACGGAACGGCAGAATTGTTCACTTATACCCGACGAAACACGGTGTTTAGAAGCGTTGGTAGCCATCTATCTGGTTGTGTGCGAGGCGAGCGTTTTTTGAATTCATTTGTCGGTCATCCGGACTCACTTTACGAATAAACCGAAATCCGGATTAACGAGATCGAATGTACATATTGCGATATCTCTTATCCCCCTTCTTCTGTATAACATCAGCATGACGATTTTGCTTCTCCCCTCTCCTCTGGAGGCCTTATATGATATTTGAACGGCTGCAAAATGCAGATGAAGCAAAGCAGTTATACGAGTGGCTGAGGTGTTAGTGGTTGAAACCAACAAACAAAACATTCTTCGCAGCACCAACCAGGGTAGAAATCGGATTTGAGAAAAAGAGCCGAAAAACCGGAAGACATATGTTGGTAGAGTCGGTTGCAAACAGGCGCCTCAAATAATTCGTCAGCAGCCCAAGTTACAGTGGCGTGCAGAGGTCTGGTGATGCCCAGGGCCAACTGCTTGATTGCATGCACCTTCCCAAACTGTCAAGTACTCAAGAATGTGACAAAGACAGACACTTGAAATACGTAAAAGCTGGTGTTGAGAAAAAAGTTTCGAAAAATTCAACTAAAATATTTCAAAGAGTATTTTTTGTTTTAATGTGTAAATTAAAGGCTAAGGCATACATTTGTAAGAAAAATCCATCTTGTGAAGGGTATGCATTGAGGAACAAGACATCGCGTTTCTGCATGCGAATAATTATCAAATAAGCCCACCAAAATGATCTATTATATATATATATATATATATATATATACATATATACACACAAGGAGCCGAAAGTAGGTGGACAGCAAAAAAACATTTAACTTCTCAATATAGCTCTTCTGGTGTAATTGAAAGTTAAAATGATCTTTATTTACATCTAAAATCTACATAAAATTCATAAAAACTCAACGTTTCGAAAAACTAAAATCAGTTTTTCTTTGTCAGGAGTGACGAAAAGATGCCTGGTGACAAAAGCAAAATAAAAAAACATTTATTTAAAGATCGCGTTTACGTACAACTAGATGTAATACAACAATTATATTAATGAAAATTTAATGTTGTTTATTAACGCTAATGCTCAAACTCTTTTCCTTCTTGATTTACATAATTTTGAAGTCTGTCTCTTACGCTTGACAAACTTTTTCGCACAAGTCACTTTGGACATTAATTTCTTGAAATGCATCTCTTACGTAATCTTTTAAATCATCGACACTTCTTGGTTTTTGACTATAAACTTTGTCCTTTAGTACTCCCCAAAAGAAAAAATCCATAGGGGTCAAGTCCGGTGAATGTGCTGGCCAATCGATTGGGCCTCTTCGACCAATCCATGTCAATGGAAATTTTTCGTGAAGATACTCACGAACTCCTTTGGAATAATGTGGAGGGGCTTCATCTTGTTGAAAATAAAAGTCATGTAAATTAGGTAGTTGCTGTAACTGGGGAAGAATTTGATTCTTTGGAATTTTGAGATATTTATCTCCTGTCAATGTTCCGTCCAAAAAAAGTGGTCCATTAACACTAGAACTTGAAATAAATCTACTCCAAATGCTGTCCACCTACTTTTGGCTCACCCTGTATATATAGTGTATATAACTTCGTGAGGCATAACAAGAGATAGAGTTGTCCAGGGGCGGCTCGTGTATGGTACTGTGGAACTGCAGCACCCCCAGACCCCACTCCACGTTATCGATGACATTTAATACAAATAATTAATCTTTTTTTTCTTTATTTTTCTTATACTTGTAGTTACATTATATAATACATAAGGTTAATCTCAACAACCATCCTAAGTTTATGAAAAAATATAAAAATCTTTTTGCTTCAAAGCTCCGGTGATATGGTGTTTGAAATTAGCAGTAGATTGCAATGTAGCTGTAGAAAGAGAACTGTCGCTCATGCAGTAGCCTACCGATCCTTCTGTGCTGGTGTAATAAGGGTTTCTTTTTGACTTGTGTGTGTATAAGTTTCCTTTTTTATTGTTTGTTTATTAAAACAATGGCTAAAATTTTCTGAAGCAGCTCCCCCATTAATTTTAGTCTACGAGCCGCCCATGGAGTTGTCTATTTTTTTCTATTAGAAATAGTATCTGAAATTGTACAAGTGCAACCATGTAGTTTGATGCATTGCTGGCTTGCTGCCCTTAATATTTTTGTGAGCTATACAACAAAAATGCTTTAAGGACATTGTTTGGTGAAAGCAGACGAAGAAGTGACTTTTTTTATTAAACTAGAACATGTGATAATGTGAAAAAATCAATTAGAAACTTACACTTTACGATTTCTCTTTCCCATATGAGCTCTCCTATCGGAAAATATTTAAATTACCTCATTTTTCACATCTACTAAAAGGGATTCTCATTCGATCCTGATTAAAGCCAAACTTGTTTGGCGTTCCTGTAGCATGGATGATCTTATACATGTTTTTATCATGTTTTTATCAATTTCAACTCTGAAAATGACCTTTCACAGCTTGCAATTGAAAATCCGATGGTGAGCAGTAACCAATATGCAATACATAAAGTTGGGAAAACATCCTTCCCAAACTGCATTAAACATTCAAGAGCATGCTTAGGGTTAGAGGGAAATGCATTTCCTCGAGCTCGAAAGAGCATAACAAAGTCAAAGATAATTATATGTTTGGTTTTTTGTGCAGTACATAGCAAACTAATTGAAATTTCGTAAATAATAATTTCAGTACAAAATCTGACGCTGCAGAAGATTTTCTACGAAACATAATCACACCATGCCGCCCCAAGCAAGATTCTATCAGATTCGTGCAGCATGTGTTATTAGACTTACGATACGAAAAAGCACATATTTTTAACAATTTAATAAAATGTAATTTTTGTAATTTCACTCTTTTGATGCCCCCCTACCTTGGATGCCCGAGCCCGTCGCCCCATTCGCTCCCCCTCTGCACGCCACTGCCAAGTTACCATAGCACTTTTTGCCCAGTAGCTATCCAACCGGGAAGCCAGCATGACAGAACGATAAGCACTAACATATTTGTTTGACGCAATAATTCGTTCAATAAAATCTTTATTGAAGACGATCAAGGTCCTATTGAATCTCTTCCTCTCTCGAATTGTTTTGGGGCTGGCGAGATTTGATTCTTCTGTTGAGTGTTAACGTCATTCATATAATTGCTGTTGTTGAAATTTCGGTAATAGAGACGTGCTGTGCCGAAAAAGGCAATCTCATTTCATTATCTGATTGTTGAGTAGACTTGGTGATTTGCCTGTTTCAAAAACAAATTGAATTACGAATGGAAGTTAAGTTTTAGCGATGATTGGATCCCGTTTGAGAATGCGAAAAAGATTAGGTAATAGAAATACATGTACGTAGGAAGCTGAACAAGAAAATAGAAATATTTGCAACTTTTCGGGCGATGGTTTCGTGGAGAATAAATCTATCAAGAGATTGCATTGAAATTTCTTTCCTAAAATAGAAAGATATAGCAAACGAATAAGTTTGAGAAGGCTTGTTAAAACTAACGAGCCTATGATAAAGGTTTGAGAAGGCCACTTTGATAAAACTAACGAGCCTATGCCGTTGTGTAGTCGTCGGCCTAGCTTTTTATCTTGAAGTTTTGTTTACAGACAACGTAAGGCTGCGTTACAAGATTTATTATGTCGCAACCAAAGCTTGACAATGTCACTTTCTTTAAAACAAAATTCAGTCCTCCTTCTCGTTTCGTGCATATGGTCATCAAGCACCTGAATCTTGAGGTCAACATCAAAGAGGTTGATTTTGTCGGTGGGGAGCACAAAACAGCTGAGTATTTAGCGGTAAATCCAGCCGGGAAACTGCCCGGGTTAAAAGACGGGAATTTTTGTTTGGGCGAAAGGTAAGATGTATCCTGCTTCGAGTTGCAGGGTTGCGGTAGGTACCGGTACAGTTGTAGTAGGTTCGTGGTAGGTACAGTTGTAGCAGGACTGCGGTAGGTACAATTGTAGCAGGGTCGTGGTAGGTACAGTTGTAGCAGGGTCGTGGTAGAGTTGTCTGTTTTGTAAAGTACACACGTACAGTAGGACTGCGATGCGTCGACCATCCACGAAGCAGCCTGCAATCAAGCTGGCGAGGAGTCGAACGTCGTTATAAGAGCAAACAAATTGTTCAGGTCTTCCTATTTGCCTGTTACAACTTTTACTGCAAATTTTGATAAATTTATTAGAATAGCTGATTGCATTGGCTCGGCTTCTAGCCGCAACACGGTTGGTTATAATACTGGTAAAGTTTTATGTTCTCAAGCGATTGCTAAATACTTTTACCTTTCCATCTGTGTTTAAAGCAAATTGAAGTCCATTACAGCCAACGGTTTATTTATTCCTTCGTAATGTTCTGTAATGATCTGATCGACCTGGTTTGCGTGCTTTGTCTTGACGTATAAAGCATTCTGACAGAGGAAAGTTATTGCTCACACTACGTTTTTTGTTTTGCCGAAACGTATTTACTGGTATTGACTAGTCGTTCTGTGTATCTCTGCAGAACAAGTGATGTAAAGGGTGGGTAGAAATTTCTACCATTCTTAACCATCTAAGCAAAGCAATATCCAAGAGCTGAAACCCACTTTAAAGCCTTCTGTATGGCCTTCTAAATCAAGAGTTGAACTCAGGCATTTAACTAGCTTAAAGTTCAATTTTTGATTTAGAAAGCCATGCAGAAGGCTTCAAAGTGGGTTTCAGATACTGGATATTGCCCTGTTATGCTTAGATGCTCAACCATTTCTACCAACCCTTTACATCATAGTAACGACAGCATTGAAAGCATTGTTTGATTTGTTTTTTTCAGTCGTGCTATTGCCGGATTTCTTTGCAACAAATACGCTCCAAACAACAATTTATATCCAAAAGATCCAGATGTGCGAGCCCGAGTAGACGAAATACTATACGCTGATGTTGGATTCATTGGGGCAATGTATGGCTATGCGGTAAGTCTTCCCAATACCACCAAACAGCGTAGGTGCAAAAATTATATTTATCAATGAAGTTAGATACGTTTCAACATCGTGTACTCCTTGCATTTTTTTGATCTATTGTTGGGTCTCGAGCGAAATTGCCTCTCAACCATCTGAAAATCTTGGTTGCAAATAATGTGCTGTGCCTGCAGCTAGCTGACAGTTTGCGGGAGTTGGGAGAAGATGTGGAAGAATGGAATTTTAGCAACCTATACTTCCACGTCCTTGCTACAAAACTGTTACGTTTTTGCGAAAAACATTTCAACTTTTTACAATAGCATGATTTAACTGCGGACCAGCAGGTCTCATGCGGCCCGGCTCGTAAACATACTTCAAAAGAACTTTTGGAAATTAGTTAACAAAGACAAATTTTTCAAACTCGAGAACTTAGCATTAAAATTGCTCTCAATGTTTGAAAGCTCATACGTACTGTATATGAAAATAATTTTTTGTTATAACAAAAGTTTAGTCTAGAATCTAGATACATAATTGAATGGAAGGCGAAATACTAAACAATTGTCTTTTCTTTACTACCGTGAACAATATTATTGACATACTACCATAGTTTGAGAGAAGCCTCGACGACAGAAATCTCACCTAATCTTAGTAATAAATTTAATTATCTTTTAATCGTCTTTGCTGTTATTTCAGTTTGAAATATTTGCGTTTAATGTTTTGTATATCATTGCCAGCGCTGATGGTGTCCCATTAGTAATGTTCCCATTTGTAATGTCGGGGTTAAAAATATTGCCTTAGCCGACTGCGCCGGCTTTGTTCAATGGGAAGTTGTGAAAACGAAAATGGAGAATTGATGAATCGTCCGCACATCTAACTTTCGTTTTAAATCAAATGTTCTTTAAAAAGTGATGAGTCAAAAACATTGTGAAGAAAATGGGCGCAGCCTTTAGTCCTGGAAGTTTTTGAAGTTTAACTAGGGGTACAGCTGCGTCACAGTAGCGATTGTTTTTTAACCCTTAGTATACCAAGGTAAATTGATCAACGTTGTTTACCAAGAGGGGTCCTCTCAGGACCCCATGTTATTTATCGATTTATATTGTACCTACTCACTTCTTGATAAAACAGAACACTCAAACTAGGTTTTTGAAGAAGTAGGAATAAGAATTTGAAGTATAACCTTTACTGAAACGAAAAAAGAACACCTTAGTCTTAGAAAAAAAAGACACCTCTCAGAAATTATAACTATGCTAATTTTAGTTATAAGCAACTGTAAAAATTTACTTTTTTTTTCTCAAGTTTGTTCTACTTTTACATTCTGTTACAAAAACTTTATGTATCACTTATATTTTTAAATTATATATTCAATTATATTCAAATTATATGTATTTGTAATATACATATAATTTGAATATAATGGGTGTTATATGTAATTATTTGTATTATATATTTAAATTACATGTATCAGCTATATTCAAATTATATATATATTTAATTTCAAAAAATCCTGAAAGAAGTTGGTAGAAGTGTGAAAACGGTTTGTTTTTTCAATTAAAACATTTGTACACACTTCAAAACATTTAAAAAGTGCAGAAATTGATAATAATAAAAGTAGCACAATTGTGACATAGTATACCAAGAGGGGTCCTGGTGAGACCCCAAGTCAGTTTTTTATTTTTTTTTAAGTTTGGAAAAATTTCGTAAATGTCCAGTCGCAAGAAATTTATAGAAGAGTTTATAAACTACACATATAAAAACTAGGAGTACATTATCTGTTCAAGTTTAGTGAAATACTAGCAAGTCCTTCAAGGACCCCACTTGGTATTTAAGGGTTAAAACAAAAAACTGGGTATTTATTTGTAGGCGTGTTTCACGACCTGATGCGCTTCTTTTGTAATTAAATTTGTGACTTCAAGGTCCTGGATACGTCTAGCGTCTATGTGCTCAAATTATTTTTCAGACGCAGCCTAGGATTCATACGTTTCCTAAGTTTGGAAGGACCGTATAGGAGAAATGTCTTCCAAACGGTTCGATTCCACTCAGGGATGTTGTTTTCTTTTGATTTTCCCTCAAACATTTTTATGTCCCTGCTGGGAGCGTCTGTGTTCTCGCTTAGCCATATTCAAATGAGTTAAAAGGGAAGAGACCTTGGCTTTCCCCCTACTTTTTAGGTTTGATCCCGGTTGCTCACTGAAGCCATTGCGAAGCAAAACAACAAAAATGTTTCTCCCTAGTTCGGTGCCATTTTAACCTGGCAGGCCATTAGCTATGCCGAGTTAAAAGCTATTGATTCAAGCAGCTGCGCCGGGCGCCATTGTACAAACATTTGTTAAAGTACCAAAGAAAAGTTGCAGTAAATGGAGATCTTAGTTCCCACACCTCTAAGGGTGAGCACCTTACTATAGTAATCAAGACTGGTCATACAAACAAAGTGTGATTTCACAAACTACTCTTCACTTTTTCAAAACTGTAGGCGTAAGGAAACAAAGTTAGAAATGATGTAGGCCTATTTTGACGACTTGTTGCGCTACCAATAAAGTAGGCCTGCTGTCACGACTCGGTGCGCACCCTTTCGAGTTGATATTTGTGATTTTCAGTACATTAGCTGCGCTGTTTGCCTGAGTTTCGGCACAGCGAGGAACGGTCCATGCCATGCCTTCTTCCAAAGTCATGCATATTTATCTATTTTCAAGCAAAACTTTTTGCTCTGGGTCCAATTTTGGAAATTGATGGGCTAATTGCTATATTTAGATTTTTTCTTATTGTATAACTTTGTTTTATTTAACCTTTTCCTTAATCCCGACCTCCCTACTTTCATATGAAGAGTAGTCTTACCTGCAAACAGCTCATCAATTACAAATATTTATTCATCTATTCCTTTTGCAATGAATGGGATTAAAACCGATCTAAAATGTTGAGTAAAGGACAAAGTGTCTCTACATGTCCACCTCCCTACTAATAAATGTGAAGTAGTCTAATTTAGAAAAAGCGTGTCGTTTAACAGCCCACCAGCTCCAATAATTTGATAGTAAACTTAAATTACACTTAAAGGGAATGCATTTTTTTACAACATGATAAAAAACATTTGCAAAGTTGTAACAGAATTTTGTAAGAAATCGCGGATGCCAAGAAGCTGAAATGAAATCAAAAGCATAGTGATGTAAGGACTCGTGATTTAATTTTATAGAAACTTTTCAAGATTGAGTGAGTTGTGTCATTGGTCCATTAATTGTAATTCACAGCAAAAGCTCTTATCCCAAATTTTCACTTTGCTACGTATGATTTAAATGTCCAAAAAAGGTGAGACTAGTCGGGCTCGAGACGCAACTACGCAAAGGTACTACAACGTGGGGTATCCTACAATGAACGTTGACAATGAGGGTCCAGGGGGTACCTTTGATACCAGGCTCGGATGTTTTTAGGGGGCATGGATTTTTGAAAACGTCGCACTCAGTATTGACAATAAATTATGCCTAAGCTTTCTTTTTTTTCTGTTAACAAATGCATACCCTATATCATAATTTTTGTGACATGTGACCAAGGTTTTCATTTTGGCCACAAAAAATTTGCTTTAATACTCTTTCTTAAAAAATTTCAGGTCCCCTAGAATACTTCTTGAACCCGGGGCCAGAAATGTAAAATCTGGTTCGTGTAACTCTTAACGCACATAACTTCTTAAACATAATTTTAAGCCCCCAACCCCAAAATCTTAAACCCAGATATCCCATATGGATCAATCAATTTGTTTATGGTCAGATTTTACAAAATTATTTCACATCAATCTTGTTTTGTTTTGTTATCTCTATTAATCATCAAGATTGCATTTTACATACTGATTACTGGTGACTGAGAATGATGCATTGCATGTTATTTACATTTTGTTTTTTGACTTCTATCCTTATATTATTCCATAGACATAGTATTATAATTGTGCTTGATTTATTACCCCACACATAAAAATTTGATTATTTGAATAGTAAAGTAACCAGACAGCAATGTCTTATTCGTATCAGAGTTGGGCTAAAAAAAGAAAAAAAGCGCAGAAAAAAAGCAATTTCTGAGCAAATATGCCAAACACTCATTCATTTTTAATAGGATAAAACCCTGAAACTCCAGTTTACTAAATCCTTGTTAAAAGGGGCCGGGAATTAATGTTGGTAGCGGGCCCGGACTGTTCTCTCAACGGCCCTGTCTCCTAAAGTGCAGTTGTTGTAATTTTCGTATTTGCCATTACATCAGTAAAAAAGCAGGTTTATAGCAGTAGGTTAGTACTCTAATGCAGAGGCCTCCAAAGTTTTCCCATGGAGGGCCACATTGCAGAGTTTTTAAAGCTTCTGGGACCAAAATTTAGTTACTATTACTATTAAGTAGCAGTTGGTAACGTCGGAACTCGTGTTATCAGAAAAAGTGGTGATCTCCGACAAAGAAGGTTTTCACCTTGCAGTCATCTATAAAGCCAATCGTTCAATTTGGATAAATTCAAGTGGCTCACTCTTAGAAACACTGCTCTACACATTTGTTTCGTAATTATGAAGAGAGTTTGCTGCAGCGTGGGGACCCCTGCTCTAATAAATCATTCTACTTTAGCAGCTATCATATCTGCAACATACGTTTACTTTCATAATAAAAGTAGATAATAAGTACAGCAGTTGCCAGCCGCTGTGTTCACTAGAATCGTAGCATACATCATTATGACATCAGAAAGATTTTTTGAAGCGGTGAAGAAAAACAGTAGGGAAAAGATTGCTTAAAAAAATAACTTTCAAAAAGAATCGTTCGCTTCTTGCGTTTTGAAAAAGCTCGAAAATTTGTAAATTTTCCTTTAGAGGGTGCAGCTTGTTATATCTTCAGGCAAGGTTGTAACCGCCTTTTTACGGCCATTATTTTTTTGAGAAAGTTAAAAAATAGGTTGTAATCAAGCCTTAATTGTAACGTCATCTTAACTTCTAAACGGATAAAATTTTTGCTAGTTAGTAAGTTGGAAGCTTGCTTTCGTTTAAGCTAAAAGACCGTTATCCTCCGTCAATACACGAAAATTGAAAAAATTCCTTTAAGGTTTGTCGTCACAAACCCTCTCATGACACTGGTGCAGTGTCAGTGATCATTTGTGCCAAGTTTCTTGTCTGTATGCCAAGTAATATGGAGAAGTTAAAGCCCACGTGCGTGCGCACAAATGGAACTCTGCTTTATACAAAAGCAGTGGACCACCTTGCTTCACAATAAAGCAATTACACAAGCCTAGATGTGACAAGCAAGGTTTTTTATTGTTTGATTTGGGAACGGACGGGATTCAAGGTGCATCTAGATCACTTAATATGATCGAACTCTGTACTGTAATTCAGCAACCTGGTTGAGTGGGTCGAAGCACCGTTTACCGCTGCAATGGTGTTCAAATCTCGCAATCATTGTGATTTTTCCTGCTTGGTTGTAATGCGTCTGTGGTAGTGACAATTTAGCTATTGGTTTGAACACAACGCTGTTTTGATATCATTGATAGCATGTGTTCGCGTAACCGGAAGATAGAAATATAAAATTTCATTATTTTCTGTCATTTCAGCGTCCGTTTCAACTGTTTTTCTTAAATGAAAAACCGGATTTTGCGGACGATAGCAAAGTACAGGATGCGTTTGCTCTTTACGAGGCTTTTCTTGGACGGACCAAGTTTTTGGCTGCTGATCACGTGACTTTAGCAGGTAATTAATTGAGAAGATCTGAATAGTTTTTGCTAATGAGCTCTCGGTACTAAGCTGACTGTTGGAAGCAGCTCGAAAAAATTTTTTATCGACAGGAAAATTCATTAGATGAGGTGAGATACGATATATATAAGTTGACATGTGAGTTCCTAGTTAAATATAATTTTGACTTTGTAATAAATGAGGAAGCCTTTACTGCACCAATCAACAGCCGCCTCAACGTGGTGGTGCGGTCCCCGACCCCGTTTGGGTTGGGTTGAAATAGCTGTTGGCTTTCCCGAGGGTCCCAGTTACCCCGGCTACTCCCCTTCATTTTTTCGCTATGCTGCCCCCTGAACGACCGCAGAAGGGCAGCACACAACTTCTTTAAAATCGGTCGCTTGTTTCCACTTTTTCTTTTCTCCTGCCCCTCTCTTGCCCTTCTTCGTCTCCTCATGCTCCTCCTTCTGTTGATGAGCGGTAACGTTCATCCCAATCCTGGCCCCATCTTTCTTTGCTTTGTGTGCACTGGAAATGTGACCTGGAGGGGCAAGTCAGTGCAATGCTGCGCTTGCTCCAAATGGGTCCATCTAAGGTGCTCACAACTTTCCCTCTCCAAATTCAGAGCTCTTGACAGCTCTCACTTTTGGAGCTGCCCCCCTGCCGAATTACTGTGACTCCCTCCTCGGACTCCTCCGACATGTATACCTCTACTGTGCAATCTAGCCCCGCCTCTGCTAACGCTGCTCTCTCGCCCCATCCTCATCTCCAAAACTCTTATCCCCCATCTGCCCATTCTATATCTTCTCCCTCTTCCCCCCACCACCGTCCCTTGCTCCTGGCTTTTCTTCTGCGTCTCCTGCCTCCACTCCTACCCCTGACTCTCTCAGGGTTCTTCAATGGAATGCTGGAGGTCTTCGAGCCAGGAGCACTGAACTACTCCACTTTTTTTCGTCCCATTCTGTTGATCTTATCTGCATTCAGGAGTCCAATCTTAACTGATTTTCCTCGTTCCGGATTCCTGGATTCTCTGCTCTGCGTTCTGATCGCACCCACTCCTGGTCTGGCATTCTCTTCTGATACCACGCATGCTAGCGGCGGCGTTGTCATTTTTGTCAGGCAAGGCCTATCTTTCTTTGAACTTTTTACCTCCTCTCTTTCTTCGCTTGATCCTTACTTTGATTATGTAGGGATCAACATCTCTCTAAACAATTCCTCTTCGGTGTCATTTCTTAATGTGTATGCCCCCCCTATTCGTTTCTCCCCAACGGATAGCAGAACCGATTCCTTCTCTCCATTCTTTTCTCCTCCAGAATTCTCTTCATTCTGGGGGACTTCAATTGCCATCACCCCCTCTGGGACTCAAGAGTTATTTCCGACCCCCGCGGGGAAGAAGTATTCAACTGGGTCATCTCCTCTGACCTCCTCCCCCATCAATGACCCTGACACACCACCCTTCTACATCGCTCTTCTCCTGACATCTCCTTTGCCCCCTTCTACTCTTGCCCTTTCTTGCTCATGGGAGGTGCTACAGGACCTTGGTTTTGACCACTTACCAATTCTTCTATCTATCCCTCTTTCTCGGGTCTTTCGCCCCATCGAGCGTCCCCCTTCCTTCAATTTTCAGAAAGCTTGCTGGGATGGTTTTGCCTCCTACATTGACACCCACTGTCCCTCAGCAGAGGAATACTCGTCTCTTTCCTTTGCTGCTGCTCTCTTTACCACTCTGGCACTGAATGCGGCCAAATTTTCCATTCCTTTCGGTCGCATCAAACGCCCTCCTAAAGCCTGGTGGTCTGCTGAGGTGGAACAAGCGGTTAGTGAAAGACGCAAGGCTTACATCTCCGCTTCTCGACGCGCCTCGTCAGTCATCGCCAAGGCCAAGACTGAGGCATGGCAGACGACTTGCTCTTCTCTTTCACCTAAATCTAACCCTAAATCTGTACACTCTCTTCTTCGCTCTATCGCTGGCTCTCCTTCCTCGTCTTCTTCTCCCTCTCCCAACTTTCCCAATTGTTCCTCTCCCAGAGAATCGGCTTCGGTCTACACCAATTACCTGAGATCCCACTTTTCCGTTTCTCAGCCAGAGGCTACCTCTCTGAGCTCCGCCGAGCCACGTGCCCTGTGGAGTCTCACTCGTCCTTTTGCTCTCCTTTCCCTCTCGCGGAATTTCTTGCGGCTGCCTCCAACCTCTCTTCTTCTACCGCCACTGGTCCAGACAAAGTTGCCTATTCCATGCTAAAGCACTTTCCTCGCTCTGGCATGGATTTTCTTCTTCACATCTTCAATCTTTCTTGGTTTTCGTATTCCTTTCCTTCCATCTGGAAGACATCTTCCATTATTACCATACACAAGATGGGAAAGCCTTTTGACTCTCCTGCTTCCTTCCGGCCTATCCCTCGCCTCCTGCGTCTCAAAGCTTTTTGAAAGCATCGTACTATCTCGTCTACTCTTCTTTTTGGAGTATAATTCCATTCTCTCTCCCCGCCAGGCCGGTTTCCGCCCTGGTCGGTCTACACTCGATCAAATTCTGTATCTTTCCCAGTCCATTTCGGATGGGTTTAACAAACCCAGGCCGGGCTCTCGGACGATCCTCGCTACTATCGATTTCTCTAAAGCTTTTGACTCTGTCTGTCATCGCGCTCTTTTTCACAAACTCATTTCGGCTGGCCTCCCTCTTTGCTTTGCTCGTTGGACTCAATCTTTTCTTTGTGATAGGCGCGCTTGTGTGGTTTATCAAAATCACAAAAGTGGCTCCTTTCGAGTCCGTCGAAGTGTTCCGCAAGAATCCATTCTTGGTCCTGTACTTTTCTCTTTCTGCGTTAGTGATCTTCCGGCATTTCTGCCTTCTTCCGTCAGGTGCTCTCTTTACGCTGACAATCTGGCCATTTGGTCGTCCTCCCCCTCGGTCCCCACTGCGGTGGAGGCCACACAAGGAGCTCTGTTTCGATTGGAGCGCTGGCCTGAGTACTGGTGTCTTCCTCTCAATCCGAGCAAATGTGAGGCCTCCTTCTCAGTGGATCCCCACCAAGCTAACCTCCAAGCCAACCTCCTCCTACTCGGCTCCCGCCTCCGTTTTAATCCCACTCCAACTTTTCTCGGGGTCATCTTCGACCGCACTCTTTCCTTTTCTAAACATGTATCTTCACTGAAGGCCAAGTTCTTCCTTCGTCTCAAGGCCTTACGCTGTATCTGTGCTTCCTCATGGGGCCCCTCTAAGAAGTCTCTTTCTGTTCTGCATAAATCTTTTCTTCGGTCCCTTCTCACTTACGCTTCACCCGGATGGTTTCCTTTCCTAAGCGCTACCAATATCACCAAATTGGAACGCCTCCACCGAGCGGCCAGTCGCGCCACCACCGGCTGCCTCTCGTCCTCCCCTATCCCACTTCTTCTCTCCGAGGCTTTTTTACCTCCCTTTTTTGCTCTTTTCTTATAAGCGGGTACTTCGTCTCCCAACCTCCTTTCCTATTTCAGGTTTGGCCAGACTTGGAGTAAAATCAGGATTCTGCAGATCGTCCTGGAGAGCTTTTGCGTCCTCTCACCCGCTCATGCTTTCTTCTACTTGTTATAGGGAGGCTCTTCTTGCTTGTCCTTCCTTTCCTCCTTGGAATCTGCCTTCGTTCACGGTGGAGTTCACCCTTTCCACTCCATGCTCTCGCTCTGATCCCCCTCTCTCTCGCCAAGGTGCGGCTTTCGCCCACCATGACTCTCTCCCCCCCTCATGATCTGGTGCTTTGAACAGACAACTCTGTTCCGTTTCCTTTTGGCAGGAGCGGCTCCGGCGTACTTGCCAACTGCTCTCTCTGTGGCACTGAGGCCACTTTTTCCTTTTCGGCAGGCCCAGTATGTTCAAGTTTTTCCGCTGAAGCCTGCGCCATTCTGCACGCTCTTTGCTGGTCTCGGCAGCACCAACAAGTCTGCCACTTCTCTTCTCTTCTACTATTTGACTTTCGTTCTGTCCTCGCCACCCTGTCCTCTCCTCCATCTTTCCTCTTATCTAAAGCTCTGTGGCAGATCTGGCAGTAACTGTCTTCTCTATCTTTCTGTTCTATCAGACTACAATGTGTCCCCGGACACTCGTTTCTCCCAGGGAACGACGCAGCCAATGAGCTGGCCAGACGGGGAGCCCTACTTGCGCCCTCCATAATCCCTTGTAGTCTCTCTCCTCTTATCTCTCGTATCCACTCTCGTCTTATCTCGGACTGGAGGCGTACTGTCTCATCGAAGTATTTTGACACACAGGTTCCCTCAATTTCCACCGAAGAACTTGTGCTCCCTCGTCATGCTCGCTGTGTCCTCTCTCGTCTACGCTGCAACGGACCCAGTCTTCTTTAGGTTCTTATCTCTCTAGGATTGACAGAATCGAGAATGCTTCCTGCAGCGCCTGCGGACACTCGTCCCAGGACACCTCTCATCTCATTCTGCACTGTCCAGCTACGGACTCTGCGCCGCTCACTCTTTGGTGACTCTCTGTCTCTACGACCTCTTGTCCAGACCCTGGGGAGTTTCCCGGCTTCTGGAGCTCCATGGTCTTCCGCCATGCCCCCATCCCTCGGAAGGGGTCGGGTAAACAACAACAGGAAACCTTTGCCTAGCTAAAAAGCGAGACTCATCCTACGAGTGTATAAAAGGTGTTGAGTTCCCTTTTATTAAAACGAATTGATGAAGCGGAGAAGTGATACTCATGGTAGTTGTCTCTCTGAATATAGAAGAAACTTTTAAGTCCTCCGTAGCAGAATACCTTAACCTTCTGTTTTTCTGCATACTAGCTGCTGTTATGTTTTTAGACTTGTCGGCCATTAATGCTGTCGCTGTTTTGGATCTTTGCGGATACAAAAACTTTTCCAAATTTCCGCTTCTGACGAAATGGATCGCAGAGGTGAAAAAGCTTCCTTATTATGACGAATGCACAGGCAACCCAGCTAAAGAAATTGCCATCTTGTATCAAGAAAAATTGAAAGCCTAGCATTTCAACGCTCTACAGGATCGACATCATATGATGGGCATTGATTCAGGCCTATGCCTCGTCTCAAAACCCATTAATCTCAGACTACTTTGTAACAACTGAATTTTGTGTAACTGTGAAGAAGCCTGTTATGTGCCCCGAAATTCTTCGTGACGCCTAAATAAAGGAATTACCCGTCTCAAGAAAGGAGGCAAAGCTGCAACGCATTTGCAATCGCGTCCATCTATCTGTTTCGGGCACCGTTTATTCACTGCCCGCAACGCATGTTTCAGGGCAGCATTTGAGACCAAATCAAATCGATTCATTTTCGTTCATTAATCGATTCGATTAAGCTGTAGATGCATATGTATTGTTGCTACCCGACCCCTTCTGAGGGATGAGGGCATAGCTGAAGACCATGGATCCCCAAACGGGCAACTCTCCAGAGAGTTTCCAAAAAAGCGAGCGGCACAAAGAGTCCGTAACTGAATAGTGCAGAATGAGATGAGAGGTGTTCGCAGGCGCTGCATAAAGGATCCTGTCAATCCTTGTGAGATAAAAGCGTAACAGTAGGCTGTGTCCGTTGCAGCGAAGACGAGAAAGAACACAGCGAGCGTGACGAGGGAGCACAAGTTCCTCGGTGGAAATCGAGGGAACCTGTGTGTCAAAGAATTTATATGAGACAGTCCGAGAACAGTAGATACGAGAGAAATTACAAGGGGAACGAGTAGTGCTCCCCGTCTGGCCAGCTCATCAGCCGCGTTGTTCTCCGGGAGAAGCAAGTGTCCGGGGACCCATTGTAGCTTGATAGGACAGAAGGAAAGAAATGACAGCTCCTGCCAAAGAGATTGAGGTGAAAGGAAAGACGGAGGAGAGGACAAAACGAGAGTCAGATAGAAGGAGAAGTAGCAGATATTTTGGTGCTGCCGAAACCAGCAGAATGGCGCGGAAAAACTTGAGCATACTGGGCCTGCTGAAAAGGAAAGAGTGGCCTCAGTGCCACCGAGAGAGCAGTTGGCAAGTACGCCAAAGCCACCTTTGCCAAAAAGAAAAGAAACAGAGCAGTCTGTCCAGAGCACCAGATCGTGAGATCGAAGAGAGTCAAGATGAGCGAAAGCCGCACCTTGGCAAGAGTAGGGGATCAGAGCGGGAGCATGGAGAAGAAAGGGTGAACTCCACAGTGAAGGAAGGCAGATTCCAAGAAGGTGAGGAAAGGCAAGCCAGGAGAGTCTCCCTAGAAGAAGTATAGAAGGAAGAATGAGCGGGTGAGTGGACGCAAAAGCTATTCAGGACGATCTGCAGAGTCTTGGTTTCACTCCAAGTCTGGCCAAACCAGAAATGGGACTGGAGGTTAGGAGACGAAGAGCCCGCTCATAAGAAAAAAGAACGAAATGAGTCAGGCTGACTCGTAGAGGAGGTGGAGAAGCCTCAGAAAGAAGAAGTGGGATAGGGGAGGACGAGAGGTAGTCGATGATGGTGCCACTAGCGGCTCGGTAAAGGCGTTCCAATTTGGCGATATTGGTAGCACTTAGGAAAGGAAACCATCCGGGTGAAGCATAAGTGGGAAGGGACCGAAAAAAAAATTTATGCAGAACAGAGAGAGACTTCTTAGAGGGGCCCCATGAGGAAGCAGAGATACAGCGTAAGGCCTTGAGACGTAGGAAGAACTTGGCCTTTAGCGAAGATACATGTTTAGAAAAGGAAAGAGTGCGGTCGAAGATGACCCCAAGAAAAGTTGGAGTGGGATTAAAACGGAGGCGGGAGCCGAGTAGGAGGAGGTTGGCTTGGTGGGGATCCATTGAGAAGAAGAAGAGCACTTACATTTGCTCGGATTGAGAGGAAGACACCAGTACTCAGACCAGCGCTCCTATTGAATCAGAGCTCCTCGTGTGGCCTCCACTGCGATAGGGACCAAGGGTGAGGACGACCAAATGGCCAGATTGTCAGCGTAAAGAGAGCACCTGACGGAAGAAGGCAGAAAAGCCGGGAGATCATTGATGAAAAGAGAGAAAAGTGCAGCACCAAGAGCAGATCCTTGCGGAACACTTCGACGGACTCGAAAGGAACCACTTTTGTGATTTTGATAAACCACACAAGCGCGCCTATCACAAAGAAAAGCTTGAGTCCAACGAGTAAAGCAAAGAGGGAGGCCAGCCGAAATGAGTTTGTGAAAAAGGGCGGGGTGCCAGACAGAGTCAAAAGCTTTAGAGAAATCGATAGTAGCGAGGATCGTGCGAGAGCCCGGCCTGGGTTTGGTAAACTCATCCTAAATGGACCGAGAAAGAAACAGAACTTGATCGAGAGTAGAACGTGAAAGAAGGGAATTATACTTTAGAGGAAGAGTAGACGAGATAGTATGATGCATTCAAAAAACATTGATACGTAGGAGATGAGAGAGATAGGCCGGAAGGAAGCAGGAGAGTCAAAAGGCTTTCTCATTTTATGAAAAAAATAATGAAAGAAAATAATGAGAGCATGGAAGGAAATCCATGCCAGAGCGAGAAAGGTGCTTTAGCATGGGATAGGCAACGCAGTAAATAAGAAAAGATTAGGGGCTGCCGCAAGAAATTCAGTGGAGGAGAAGGGGTAGCAAAAGGACAAATGAAACTCCTCAGGGCACATGGCTCGGCGGAGCTCGGGAAGGTAGTCTCTGCTTTACTACGCAGGGTCTTTAGGGTTACAGGGCCTACGCAGATTTAGTGTTAGATTTGGGTGAAAGAGAAGAGCAAGTCGCTTGCCATGCCTCAGCCTTGGCCTTGGCGATGACAGACGGAGCACGTCGGGAAGCGGAGATGTAAGCCTGGCGATCTTCATCACTTCTGTGAGCGGTAGTAAAAGCCTTACGTCTTTCACTAACCGTTTCTACCATTTGAGCGGACCACCAGGCTTTAAGATGGAGTTTGATGCGGCCGAAAGGAATGGAAGATTTGGCCGCATTCACAGTCAGAGAAGTAAAGAGAGCAACAGCAAAGGAATGGGAAAGAAACGAGAATTACTCTACAGAAGGATAGTGAGAGTCAAAGTAATAGGCAAAGCATGCCAGCAAGCTTTCCGAAAATTGAAAGAAGGGCGACGTTCATTGGGTCAAAAGACCGGAGAAAGAGGGCGGTTAATAGAATTGGTAGGTAATCAGAACCCAGGTTTTGAAGCACCTCCCAGGAGCAAGAAAGGACGAGAGAGGAGGGAGCAAAGGAGATGTCAGAGGAGGAACCACTGGCAGAGAAGCGATGGAGAAGAGTTGGTATGTCACGGTATTGAGGGGGAGGAGGTCAGTAGAGATGACCCAGTCGAATACTTCCCCACTACGGGGTCGGAAGTAGGGACCTACCTTTTGAGTCCCAGAGAGGGCGATGGCAATTGAAATTCTCCAGCATAAATAGACTTCTGAAAGAGGGAAGAAAAGAGGGGGAAAAGGAGTTGGTTCTGCCATCAGTCGGAGAAGAGCGATTAGGGATCGCATCGCAAAACAACTGGGTTAAGAAAATTTATGAAATAATCCTGAAACACAAATGGTGTACCAAATGCAACAAAATTGAAATGATGTGAACTTTAAAATGTGGAATTCTTTCCCTAAATGGGAAAAATTCTGTTGGGAACACTAAGCTAATTTAATAAAATGCACAGAATAATTCTGAAACACAAATATTGACCTAAGTGCAACAAAATTAAAATTTTTTAAAGGCAAAATGTGGGAATTCCTCTCCGATTGGGAACCACTGGTCTAAATACTGTCACAAATTATCTCAGCTCTTCCTACCCACCTGTCTTTGCTGCTGTAAAAAATTTCTAGATGCCTAGATATTTAGACCACACTACCAGTATCTAATTTAGGTTTATAAAGCCTATGTAGCTACAGTATATCTTTAGAATTGATTGCGAAAAAGCTTAAAATACAGAGTGAGTCAGGAGAAATCGGGCGGTCAAAACTACACAGGTTATAAATGACTACCCGGTTACTTCTGACTCACTCTGGTAGTATAACACTACCACCAAAATATTTTTTGTGAAAAAGATTATTGTTTTCACAACCACATTTAAAGCATTTGCTGCTTGTATCACTGTTAACAAAGGATCTGGTAAGTCGACTTTGTACCAGAAATGATTCCAATTTTCGGAGTGTGTAATTGTATTTTTTAGTGAGAGCTGCTTGACAACTAATCGTAGGCTTCGAACCGATCGAAATCTCGCTCCGGTTCGGATTCAGATTCAGCGAGCTTTAATTTATCGATTCTATTATGGCTCAGGTTCAACGCTTTATAAAAATTTTGATTTAGATACGATTCGGTTGGGGTTCACCAGCATCAAATATTTGAGGTTCAAGTTTAAATCTTATGTTTCGGGTTCGGTTCTGATTCAAAATTAATTACACTTTTAGTGTGGTTATTGGTCAATTTTTTTGCCTGCTTTTGTTGCATGTTTGAAGGATTTCTGTTTTCGTTTCTTTTTTCTTTGTGCTTTGTGTTATGAATCAATTTTGCAGTGAATTCAGTTGGCCGGAAAAAGAAACGGAAACCGAACACTACTGAAGTTTGACTGGGTTAATAACAGTCAAAAGCTGGATAATAAGTAGTTCCACTAACTTTTCTTGACATCCAAAAGCACAATTGCAAAAAGCAGAATAAACAACTTACAGTTTATTTCCGGTTAGTGCAAGAAAAAAGAGAAAAAATTGAAATTTTGCAACTAAGATTTTTTGTTATATATCCTTAATGGTGTCACAATATCATATAACTTATAACTCATTACAAAAACCGGAGCGGGCCAATATTTTTTACCAAACTTTTCACTTGTTGTTTTAGCGTTTCTACGTGGGATGTAATGTAAACATGGTACCCAACTTAAGATATGCCGAAATCCCCAAAAATAGTAAAAAGTCCCAAAATTGCCATTTCTTGTACAAAAAATTCCAAGGTTCTAAAATGGTTTGGTACGTTGTTGTTTTGCAATCTGGCATACAAACAATTCCCCCAAAATTTTGAAAATTCTTGACAATGTGGTGTTGATCTCGAAAAAACACAATAAGAGATTTCATCTTTCATCCGACGCAAGATCCCAACTTTTGTTTTGGGATCTCCCCAAAAAATTCCTGACTCAAATCTTTAAAAACTCTCAAAATTTTGGGTATTCACAATCAAATAAAGTGATTATGCAAAATATCTCGACCAAACAATCCGAAGATTCTACCAAAATTTTTAAGCCTTGTTTGGTTCGAATTTTAAAAGCTAACTAGGTAGGTTGCGTGGGTAGTACAGCGGTGTCACTTCTACAGTGGCAGACAAAAACTCAAAAATGGTTCTTGTAGTCGACTGAAGCATTTATTGTTGCAAGCTTTCGTGAACCAATGCTCACTTCTTCCAGCAAAATGAATTCTATTGTCATACCTTTTGATTTTAAAAAGTTTTTAGCGCCAGAACTAAATCTACATATTCTTCGCTATTTAATTTTATGCAGTTTGTTTATCTTTCTAAGCATACATTAATCAGATTAATTTTTTTACAAACCAGCAGCTGGTCATGTCAAGGAATACAGCAAAATCAGAAATTTCCCTTCTCAATGATATATTAAAATTGTTTTTGGCAAAATTTTTAGTTTCCTCTTATAACATTGGATAGTAAGCTTAACCACAACAAAAGTCTCTAAAATCTTGTAAGATCCCTAGAAATGATGAAAAGAAGGTCATCACGAGGAATAAAATTTCACACATCCTCCCTTACAAATTAATAGCTGGTTCTAGTTTTTGTGAAATAAAATTTTAATGACTTGAAGATTAAAATTTTTTTTTGTTGGAAGTAAAAGAAAATTTGTTTCATCGAGTTGCTCCACATTTTAACAACTTACAAATATCAACTAACTTCTTATCAAAAGCACAACACAACGATCAAAATTATATTCAAATAGACCTACCAGAAAAAGCAGCAAGTTGTGGAATTAGGTACACGTATGTATCTGTATTATGTTGTACCAAATCGGTCTGTATTAAGGAATCTCAGTTTATTTTTTGTCAGCTCGCACCGTCTAAAAGCAAATCAATTTCCCTCTCCTTTTTATCATTATTTGCTTTACCCGGGAGATATTCCGAAAGTGTTCCCTCAAAATAAAAAAGCTTCTCTAAAAAAAGATCTTCAATCTAAATTTTTAAAGTGTTCTTTAAAAGAAAAAACTTATCAAAATCAAAAATCATCACCTAAATTAAGGTAAAGCTTTTCGGGAGTCTTCTAAAAATGATGTCATCCCTAACATAGAGTTTCCTGGGGGAAAACCTTTTTCAAATTTATAGAAACGCAATTGTCTACATTATGCATGTTAATCTTTAACTTCATCGGTAAGGTTAAATTAAGCAGTAACTGAAAGAAAATTTGATATTTAGAGACTCTTCTCTTATTCTATAGCATGCAAACACCCCGGACTGAAAAACATTGATTTTGAAAGATAGGCTACTGGACAGAACTGCTAAAACATAAAACTACTTTCTACTTTGATTAAGTAAATAGTTTAATTCTCGACTATTTTTTTAAATATTACTCAAGGAAAAATATCTTTTGCTACTTTCTTCTTTTACCCGAGCGTATCCCTGGTTTTGAGTAAGCAAAAATTTTTTTACTCCAGTAGATTGTTTGGGTACTTTGACTACCTCTGATCCAAATCTTTACAATTTGATCCAGAACCTCAAAAATTTACTACTGTTGAATTCGAACCAAATCTGAACCACAATTTTTATAAAGCGTTGAACCTCAGCCGGAACTGAACTGATAATAATATTAACAAAGCTCGCTGAAACCCAACCCGAATGGGAGCAATATCTTACTTGGTTCGACGCCCTCCTTATATGTGTAAGCGAAAAGTTAATTAAATAAACAGGATACATTTTGTTCCCACTGGCTGTACACCGGCCTTAATAAACGATCAGTTTTTTATTTTCTGTTTGTTAGTTGTTTCACAAAAGCCTACAAAATAATAGCTTTGTGTAACGGAATAACTAGCAACAATAAATCTTATAAGATCAATGAAAGACTATGGAATGAAGGATAGCAGCACTATAACAGAGTACATGAGCATAGGAGCACGGGACAACAGAGTGGAATTGACAAGATTGGAGATTAAAAAGGTTAAGGCTTTTAAATACCTGGGCTGTGGTTCAAAATGATGGCCACGCTGTTGCGTAAATTAACAGAAGAACAATAATTGGTTAGCGAAATTGGAGAAAACTGATTAATATAATTTACCACAAGAAAATAGAAACAAAAATGAAAAGAAAGCTGTACAAATTTGTAGTTGACCAGCTGTATTGTGTGTTATGGAAATTATGCTTCTGATATGAAAATCTTGGACTGATGAAGGAATGCAAAAAATGGAACTAAATGGAAACAAAGAATTTGTACCAGCTATGACCCCGACTAAAAGCGAGAAAGCAAGAAGAAGATGAAGGAAAACTTTTATATGACGAGTGAGGTCTTTGTCGATAACGATAAGTAATATAATAAGCTGAAAAGGCGTTGGCAGTGACCAATAAAATGCGAGTTTAAATCCATGTGCATATTGCATAGTTGGGTTCTTAAAAAAAACACTAAACTGCAATTTCTCTGATGTAACGCTTGTAGTGAAAATACATTAAGAAATCTAACAGGGGCAATCAGTATTGGGAAGGCTGAAGTCGCTGTCAAAAGAAGACCTATTTTAACTTAAATAATTTGTGTAAATGATGACTAGCTCTTCTGAATACCTTTTTATCGAAGACAAAGCTTTTCAAAGAAACCATTGCGCTACTGCTTCACATCTTTTTACTCATTTTTCAAAATTTCTAGGGCTGACGGTGCTGTGAAGCAGACTGATATTGATCTGGAAAATTTCAGTCACCCACATCCCCTTAATTTTACTTCTACTCCTTGATAACTTTTAAAGCCTAGCTTACCTTCTATAGCTCAATCGAAAACAAAAAGCCCACACTATATTTGGTAATCTTAAATTTTAAAAGAGCTTTCAATTCGGTTGATCACAAAATCCTCAAAATTTTTCACTTTTATAATTTTCATGAAGTTGAAAATTATTATCTAAGAGTTACTAATGCGATTTCACTTGATTCGTCTCGGTAGAAAAATTTCATCCACTCTATTCATGAAATCAAAAGTCTCTCAAGGGTGAGTAAAAGACGCCCGTGGCTATATGTTTGATCTATATCGATGACCTTACTAACTGTACCACTATTTTTGCCCAGACTTTTTTGCGATGGCATTTGTATTGAATAACATGTGAAATGTTTTAGCATAATAAGTGATATTGATATAAACTTGAAGCTGGTACAATAAGGTTCGTACCTTACATAATTTTAAAAGCGCGATTTATTACGTGATGCATGGAATTGGAATCGTTTTTGTCAAGACAGCAGAAAGTGTCATAGCACACCATATAATACGACAGAGAAGCTTAGTTAAGGTATAAATGTATTGTTCCAGTTTGTTAACAGAATACTCGGTGTGAGAACATGTTTGCATGGCAATCAAGGTAAGTGTTGCTTTTGTTTGCAAGACTACTATTATGTTTTTGAGTGGGCTAACCTTAGTTTCATCTTAAGAGTTCCTACTCAGCTACTGGCACCTGTCAATACTAGTAATAGACAATCAGCGCCGAATTGCCCAAAAGTTGTTAAATCAATACCAGGAAAGGTATTGATAACTATGCAGCATGGTTTTGTGTAACAAAAAGTTAAATGTAAAGTCACTGTTTGTTTCAAAATAAAGTGTAAGGTCTATGCACAGCAATGACTTGAGAACTCAATACATAATAGTAGTTCAGACCTTAAACCAGGGGTGTGCAATCTGTAACCTGCGACGTGAAGTTGTCCAGCCTGTAGAAAGATAACAACTGTGGCTTGAGATCTGCTTCCACAGATTAATTTTTAGCTCTCTACCAATAATAGCCTATTCAGCACTTTTGAGGCCAACTAGTTATTTAATCATGTTAATCTCCCCCCTCAAAAAAAATCGTCTTCAAGTTTTTGAGGAGAGAAATCAACAAAAGAGTCACTGTGAAGACAACAGTCTTCAAAAAAATGCTTGAGCCTGTTTAGCAACAAAAATTGGTAAAGGAGTTACTGTCATACGTTAATCTAAGAAAAATTTGCTATCTGTCAGCCTCACATGCCATTCACAGGGTTCCTACCAAATAGCAGCTTACATATTTGCAATATTCATCACAATATCTTGCAATGTCAACTAATCCCAACTTAACTCTAATGTCGTATAACTTGGACATCATGGAAATTTAGGCCCATTAATTAGAACTCATGGCAACTCCCAAGCGAGTGCAGACATCCCGTCCAAAATATAGCAATCCATTTCGCTTTCTCGTGAATGGAGGATAAATATGGCAAAAAAAAGTCATTTACAGTCTTATATCAGTGTTCACACTAAACATTCTGATTGTCCCTTGCTATCTTTTATTGGTATAGAATTGGCCTGTTTACAAAAAATTTTACACTTTTGGTCTAGATTCTACTGCTTTAGAAGCTTGTGATGATTAATTTGATGATGCTGAAAATTTTAACCAGTGAGCTCTAATATTTGGATTACCTTCCACTACCCCAGGTGCTTGAAATTTGGATTGGAAGATGATAGTTGAGATGCAAAACTGCTATGATCACGTGAGGTTTTTTGGAGAACCAATCCAGCCCACCACTTATCATGATTCCTGCAGGCAGTATAATTCATAATTCTTCCTTGTTGTGATGTGGGCTGATTTTAAAAAGATTGATTTTCAGAATAGGCTTTATTATTTTTTATTGATTTATAACTTATGGTGTTGCGATTCAGATGGACAGAAATAGTGGAACTGTCTAATTTCTTTTATAATGGATTCTGTAGAAAACCGTTTGGTTAGTATCAGTGTAGTGACATCTATGTGAAATTTTGCAGATCCTGATAAGTAATGCCACCAAATCTTAATATTTCGGTTTTGGCTAAGTTCATTGGTTTTTTTTCCTTTATTTTTTACATTTTGAAGTCAATAAAACTGTTATCACAAAATTTCCATTCTCAAGTCGATAGAATTGCTTTCTTGTTTTAAAAGTAAAATCATATTTTTTACTGTCGAGCCATATTTTAAGCCATTGCATCTTTGAATCATAAAATGATTTAAATAAAACTGGTTTTGGTCAACTCTACCGCTCACTTTGAATTTATGTATCATACAGTTTTTTCTGCATTTTTGTTGTAAGATTTCCATTTCGTCATTCTTTGCTTTGAGTGTAAATTTAGGCGTTTGGTAATTTACAAAATACAAAAAATCAAAATTCTTTTGTGTGTTTGATCATTTCTTTTTTCCAAATAAAATTCAGTGGAACAAGGTTTGTGTAAAGTTTAGGAAATGACATAGATTAAACTTGATTGGCTAAAGGTATGTTTGACATTTTTTAAAGCACCTACATTTATACTTTCTTTTTTCAAGTAATATTTATTTACAATTAATACAAAAAAAGACACAGCATACTTTTTTAGCTTGGTTGATTTATAACATCAATATTTTCCATTTGTTTAATAGTGTTAAAGCTTATCGGTTTTTGCATTGTATCACACAACACGTTTAGAAGAACTGAGCATAAGAAAATACTGATAAATATTTGGGATGGTGCAAGTTACTTTACATTGATAAATTAAAAATCTGGCTGATAGTCATAGCAAAGTTGTAGAATCACTTGTAGCATCACTGTTTCCAATACCGAATAACTTATTAATTTGATTTATTAAAAAATAGGTTCTTGGTTTTGAGCTTGCCCATGCAAATGCATTTTCCCAAAGAGACACCTAAACTGTATGAGAACGAAATAAGTATAGCAACATTTCACAATGAAGATTGCAGAATATACATTTATCACTGTCTTTTATTTCAAACCCTTGTAACTTAATACGAGGGTAAATCAAAAAGTTCTAAGACAAATAACATAAATTCAATATTTATTGAAGTTGCACGATTATTTTTCTACATAAGATCCACCTAACTCCATACACTTTTGCAAGCGATAACATAAATTCAATATTTATTGAAGTTGCACGATTATTTTTCTACATAAGATCCACCTAACTCAATACACTTTTGCAAGCGATGTTTCCATCGAGAAATTCCTTCTTGATAGAATTCTGGAGTTTGTCTAGTCAACCAGGTCACAGCCTCCCTCTTTGCTTCATTTATGGGTTGAAATCTTGTTCCTTTCAAATGCTCCTTCAGTTTTGGAAATAGGAAGAAGTCACAAGGAGCTAAATCAGGACTGTAGGGAGGGTGTGAAAGGATTTCCCAGCGAAACTCTCGTAAAGTTGTCGTTACAGTCTTGGCCGTGTGTGCTGGAGCATTGATTTTGCTGCAACGCTTTAGGGACCCAACGAGCAGAAAGTTTACTGAAACCAAGATCTTCAGTCAGAATTGAAAAAGTTGACCCAAATGAAATGCCAAGTTTATTGGCAATCTGATTTACTGTTATTCGTCGATCTTCCTCAATAAGATTCCTGACAAGCTCAATGTTTTGAGCATTTTTTGACATTGAAGGCCTTCCTCCTCTAGGGTCATCTTCAAGATCACCCCTACCATCCTTGAATCGTCTGATCCAACGATAAACAACAGCTCTAGAAGGTAAAGAGTCACCATAAACATTTTGCAAAGCTTCAATAATTTCCGTTGGTTTCCATTGAAGTTTTGTTAGAAATTTAATGTTTGCTCGAACCTCAAATTGGCTCATTTTGGGGGGTCAAAAAAGTTAGTCTTATAAAATGTAACCTGGAACAATGAATAAAAAATTTAGAATGCTGTAACTTGTCAAATTTGTTGTTAAGTCATTGGTGGTACAATTAAACGTTATTTTGTTGCGGTATTTTTACTGAGATTGAATTTATGTTATTTGTCTTAGAACTTTTTGATTTACCCTCGTATTTGCTTGCATTGCTTTCATTTTTGCCAAAAATTATCAAGCATAGATGAAAGCAGCTTGAAAAAAAACAAGCCAAGTGGCTTTCAAACATAAAAAGAAAAGATATAAAAAGAGTATAACAACTTGTATGTGCGAGTTGGCAGTGTCCTTTTTATAGAAGATGGAAAAAGTCTAGCTGTCGTATAATTTGCTCAGGGTTCCCACGGTCATGGAAAATCCTGGAAAAAAAACTTTCCTGCAAAGTCATAGAAAATTTGTTAAAAATTGAAAGTCATGAAATTTTGCTGAGAGCTGAAAATTTTTTTTTAAAGTTATTGGTAGTACCTGTAGCAGTAACTTAGCAAATAGAATCTGGTGAACAAATTTCATCCTCTGTGGCTACTCCTGAACAAACCAGTGATGCGTCAACAGTGCCGTTATCATTAGCAAGCACATTTTTGATCTTACCATAGGAAGTGTTGCATGCAGAAGTTCTTTGGGTTATTAAAGTAATAACCATCCACTACTCATTTAGTTCTTGCCAAGTTGTTAGCTGTTTATTTTCTAAAATCTTTCCAGACAGTCAGATTGCACAGTCATTTTCATGTGGAGCTACAAAGTGTACTTATTTAGTGTGTTTTGGCATTTATCCTTTATTTTCATGAGCTGCTTATAGAGAAAATTCGTGCAGTCAATTACTATACTTTATCGTTTGATAAAAGCTTGAATCAAATCAACCAAAAAAGCGAATGGATATGATAGTTAGATTCTGGAACAGCGAAAGCAATAAAGTAGCGGAAAGATACTTTAATTCTGAGTTTAAGGGTCATGCTACAACAGCAGATATGTTGACTCATTTAAAAAATGGAATGGCTTTACTTTACTCCAGCAGTTTGGTGCAAATATCTATGGATGGTCCCAATGTGATCGTGGGGTTCTATCACAAACTTTTTCAAGAACGCAAAGATGATGAACTCACAAACTTGCTAAATATTGGAAGTTGTAGTTTGCATGTTGTCCATGGAAGTTTTAAAAAAGGAGCAAAAGAATCTGGATGGAATCTTGGCAATACTCTGCCTTCTTTGTGGCAATTTTTTTATGATACTCTTGCCAGAAGGGAAGTTCTTATTCAAATTACAGGCAGTGATTTGTTTCCCATTAGGCTTTGTCAGCATAGATGGGCAGAAGATATCAAGGTTGCTGAACAAGATTTGAAAATTCGGCCTCATGTCAACAAATATATCAAAACTGTGAAGAGTGAAAGAAGAGCTGCAGCTTCTGCTTTTTTTTGTTTTTGTGGCAACTGCATGCGATGATACCCTAATTGAAGCTAAGTTGGAATTTTTTTGTTGCTATGGCAAAATCGCTGCAAGAATTTTTGTTGAAGTTTCAAACCGAAGCTCCAATGACTCCTTTCTTGGTTTTGTCTTTTAAAGATTTGTTACTGGCTACCATGGGTCGTTTTTTGAAAAAAGTTTTAGAAAAAACTGATACTTCAAGAAGTTATCTACTATTGACCCTGCTGACAAAAAGAATCAAAAAACCCAAATCTTATTGACATTGGCTTTGCTGCTTGAGGTACTTTAAAAAAAGTAACAGAAAAAAAGCTGCTAGTGAACTACCTATCTTGTCTTTCAAAAATGATTGCATTACGTTTTTGTCTGCTATTGTAATCAAACTGTTGGAAAGATCCTTTAAAGAAGGGATGTGGAAGCGGAAGCGGTCCTTTTTCTGTGGAAGCAGAAGCGCTAAAATTCTACCGCTTCCACTTCCACATTGGAGGGAAGAATGGAGGAAGAAAAGAAATTGGTTCTGTTATCCTTTGGAGAAGAGCGAATAGGGGGAGCATAAACAGTAAGAAATGAGAGCAAGGAGGAGTCGTTTAGAGAGATGTTGATCCCACATAATCAGAGTAGGGGTCAAGCAAAGAAAGAGAGAAGGTAGAAAGCTCAGAGAAGGATAAGCCCTATGTGACGAAAATGATGACGCCGTCGCTAGCGCCTGTGACATCAGTAGAAAAAATACCAGATTGGGAGTGGGTGCCATCAAATCGCAGAGCAGAGAATCCAGGAATCCGGAAAGAGGAAGATAAATTTAGGTTAGATTCCTGGATACAAATAAGGGAAACGAGATGAGACGAAATAAAGGGTTGCAGTTCAGTGCTCCTGGCTACGAAACCCCCAGCATTCCATTGAAGAACCCTGAGGGAGTTAAGGAAGAGAAGAGAAAGCAGAAGGTACAGAGAAACAGCCAGGAGCATGAGGCAGTGGTGAGGGTGCAGAGCGAGAAGATACAAAGTGGGCTGAAAAAGGACAAGAGGTTTGAAGGCAAGGGTGGGGTGTGAGTGCTGCATTAACAGAAGGGGTCCAGATGGGCCAGATTGAGCAGTGGAGGTATACCAGCTGGAGGAGTCCGAGGAGGAAGTCACAGTGCTGGTAGGTGTGGGATCTCCAAAAAAAGCAGAGACGCAGTAGGAAGGGCAGCTCCAGGAGTGAGAGCTGCCAAGAGTTCTGACTCTAGAAACGGAGAGTAGTGAGCACTTTAAAAGAACCCAATTAGAGCATGTGCAGCATTGCACTGACCTACCCCGCCAGGTCACATTTCCAGTGCGCACTGAACAGGGAAAGACGGGACAAGGGTTAGGATGAACGTTGCCGCTCATCAGGACAAGAAAAAGAATGAGAAGACGGGCAAGAGAAAGGTAGGCCGATTTTAAAGAGGTTGCGTGCTACCCTTCTGCGGTCGTTCAGGGGGCTACACGGCAAAAAAATGGTTTGTGTGAGGGGAGTGCCCGGGATAACTGGGACCTGCAGGAAGGCCAAGAACCATTTTAACCCAACGCAAACGGGGTTGGGGACCGCACCACCATGTTAAGGCGGCTATTGATTGGTGCAGTTCAATTTTGCTCGCTTTACATGTATATCTATATATATAAAACTCAAAGTTTGTCTGTCTGTCCTCTATAGAAATAAAACTGGAGACATTTAGATACAAACAAACATATGAATCTTATATAACTTTTTCCAGGGAAGCCAAGTACGGTATTTTGATTTCGATCAGAATCGTCTATGGGGGGCTACGAGGCTATATTTATTCAACCTATATTAAAATACTAGGGTTGTCTAAAGTTTTTGTTAGGTACCACAAACAGAAAAAAATTTGTGACGAATAAAAATCCAAATTTTATGGTGATTAGCAAGACTGTACATGTAGGGAATTTACCCGTCGTTGATCAAGAGGCAAAGCCGAAGACAAGTTTATGCTCATGGGCATGCCATATCCAGGCAGCGGAAATCTCAAGAACAAGAAAAACATTGAGATGCCTGCTAAGAAGACACTTAAATTTGGAAAATCTGCAGATCCACGAAGAAAACATGTAGCAAGAGCATCAAAAGCAGAAGACAAGTTGATGCCCATAGGCATGCTATATCCAAGCAGCGGGAATCTCAAGAACAACAACAACCCAGGAGACAGATTGATGCTGAGAGACATGCTATATCTCGACAGCAGGAATCACAAGAAAACCATCAAATAAGACTTTTGAGAAGTAGGAGCAGGCAACGTGAATTGAGGTTTCAACCATTTACTACAAGGCAATGGAAATAAGGTGCATTTCATTATGATCCAAAACATGATTATGCAGCTGAAGAAGTAATCACTATTGGTTCTATGTCTAAGGTCTGCAATTATTGCAGAGCTAAAAAATGGGATAATGAACCTCCTGGTGTGTGCTGTTTTAACGGTAAAGTTCAATTGGCAACGTTTCAAGAACCACCACAACCTTTAAAAAATCTTCTTACCGGCTTCACTTCTGACTCAAAACATTTTCTTCAGCATATTCAAAAGTATAACTCAGCATTTCAAATGACATCTTTTGGAGCTAAATTTGTTACACAAGGGGGATTTATGCCAACTTTTAAAGTTCAAGGTCAAGTTTATCATAGAATTGGAAGTCTTTTACCAGAAGAGAATGAAAACTGGCAATTCTTACAAATTTATTTTATGGGGAATCGGGAAAACCAAGCTCAGTTTTGACGCTACAATCAGTTTTGATTACGTATATACAATCCCTGCTCCCTCACAAGTATTAATTGTCATAATTTGTGGCAAGATTCTTTGTGAGCATTGCCAGTCATGATTAAAAGAATATGATAATCACAATTCCGTGTACAAGAATTGTGAAAGTGCATAGAATTCATTAACTTTTCGCTACTGCTCACACAACAGCTGGATCGGTGAAGCCGGCTTGGCCGGTTGAATCGAAATACTAAACCTGGACATTACTGATGGAGGGTCTCTGACGGGCGACGCCGGCAAAGCCGGCTATAAATCTGTATATATAAAACTCAAAGTTTGTCTGTCTGTCTGTCTGTCCGCTATAGAAATAAAACTGGAGACATTTAGATACAAACAAACATATGAATCTTATATAACTTTTTCCAGGGAAGCCAAGTACGGTATTTTGATTTCGATCAGAATCGTCTATGGGGGGCTACGAGGCTATATTTATTCAACCAATATTAAAATATGGTTATTCAATGTAAAAATTTAATCAGTCTTTACATTTTACCCGATCAACGACGGGGAAATCTGCTAGTACTATATATGTATGACAGAAATTTTGCACTTCCCTATCCAAAAAGATCGGAGTCAATACGTGTTTCGGGGATGGACTGAAAGTCCGTAATGATGATTAGAGTTAAAGTTAACTCAAAGTCAGAGTTAGTTGAGGATAGAGAGAGAAAATCAGTGCTATACAGTGTAATTTGTTGTTGTGACGACAGATTATTGTCGAGAGCTGTAATATGTGGTCATATGGTTTAGATCTGAGAAGCATTAAGCTATCTGTTGTAAAAGTGGTTGTAAGTAGTGAAGGAACTTATAATAACTGTTTATTTGTTGAAGTGTTTAATTGGTTTTTGGATTTTAGTAACGAAATATTTGATTTTCTTGCAAACAGTTTGTGATTTCTAAATTTTTGTTAGTGGGGGTTTTGTGACAAACGCGAAAGTATATCAAGGGTTTCGTGATGATAGAAAGATTGAAAAGCACTGTTCTACATTCAACACGAATTCTAATATCTATGAACAAAAAATACAGAGTAGTTCAGAACAATAAGCTCAAGCAAGGTAGGTAAAGTAACAGCAATAAATGAAGGTTTTTGTTTTCTCAAAATGATGAAGTGTAGGAGAAGGCAAGTTAGAGACCCACAAAAGTTAAAAAAATTGTCAACGGTCGTTTTCTCGTTTTTTGTTAGTGGAAGCGGTGGAAGGGGAAGCGAAGCGATAGGTGTGGAAGCGGAAGCTGTTGAAAAATAACCGCTTCCACATCCCTGCTTTAAAGTATTCTTTGGTTTAGAGTTTGGTGTGTCGTATCACAGAAGTTGGTATCCAATTCTGCTGAAGCACAAGTTAAGTTTGAGCGACTTCTGCAGATTTTGCTCAATGGAAACTGGTGTTTGGCAGAAGCTTGCGATAAAATTCGTACTCAATTCAAAGGCTTTGTATTCGAAATGAAACAAAACCATCTTGATGAGTTTTGAGTTTCAACATGAATGCAGATAGGTTGGATAAATTCTATTGGAATTATATGAAAGATGCAAAGGTGTAGGAAGTTTTCAGAATTATCCACGCTTTTTCATGGTCAAGCTGCAGTCGAGTGAGGGTTTTCAGTCAACAGCGAACTTTTGGTTGAAAACTTGCAAGAGAACACCTTAGTTGCGAGTCGCTTTGTATACAGTGGCGTCAAGAGTGATGCTAATCATTTCAGTGAGCTTTCTTTTACCCCCAGACTGAAACGAAATGTTCAGGCAGCAAAAATGCGATATAAGTTGTATTTAGAAGAGCAAAGGAAACTTCATGCTAGAAGTGATAAAGCTAAAAAGAGGAAAGCTGTAGAAGATGAAGTTTGTGAAGTCAAATGTAAAAGAAAGTTATGTAATAAAAGCATCAAGCTATGAGCCCAGAAGCAGACATATCAGCTACAGAGCGGAAGTGAAGCACAATTTTACTTTGCTTGCAAAGTAAAATGCTTTCAGACTAAAGATTCGTGAAAGTGAAGAAAATGAGAAAAAGTTTTGTGACCAAGTACGTGTTTTGAAAAAACTTGAAGTTTATGGAATAGCATTTATCTTTGATGCTTAAGAAGTATCACATTGGTTTAGTATTTAAATTGTGTATGCTCTGTCATGACTTTTTGTTGAACTCTGATGGTTGATGTAGTTTTTTTCCTGGGAGAGTTGTTGATAAACTAATTTCTTATTGTGCTTTCTGCTCAATGCAACTACAGCAGCAATTAATTCACATGCTTAGTGAAAAAGGTTAAGTGAACTTTATATACCAGATTTGCTGAGAGATGTTTTTATGTCAGATTGTGCAGTTATTTTCTTGAGCCCTAAAATTTTCTGTGTATGTGTTCTTGCTAAATTTTAATGTGGCATTTCATCTTGTTATAACTAACTTGTTCATTCATGTTGTACCTAGATTGCATAAAGTCATAGTTAACATCAAAAGTGCTCACTATTTCTTGATCCAGTTAAATGAAAATTGTAAAGGGGCTTTTTTATCATTGTTGGTTTGATTATTCTTATAAAACAATAATATTCCAGCTTAGAAACAAAGCTATTTTAAGTAAAATGCTCAGCTCAGAGATTGCAGGTTTATAGACCACAAAAGAGGACTTTTTTCTTGCTAGAAGAAATAATTATTGTCGTATTGTTTTCATAGTCTCACTGTAATTGTTTGTGAATTAAATTGCAATGTCCAGGGTTGTTGCAATGTGCTCATTTTCATTTTATAACAAATAGTAGCATAATCATAATAAATATACCAGAAATGAGTAATGTAACTGAATGTTTTCTTATCAAGTATTATGTTTTATCAATGCCTTGTGAGAGTACCATTGTGGTAGTAAGGTGAGTTTAAGCAGATATTATATTTTTAAAATCCACACTGTTGATATAGCAAGTAACTTTAATAAATTAAAAATCATTTTAATTCGTATAACATCTTAAATTCAAACGTTTTCGACTTTCATAAAGCCCTTTTCAAGAATTAAATCTGTAAATGTGACGTAATAAATTAAAATAATCAACGATAATTTCAAATAATACACATTATGAAGATATAGTACTTCTAATGGCTGTAAAAACGTAGCCAACTTTAAAATAAATAACAGCTGGGAGAGATTGGATGCAAAAACTTTTAAGCTCATCAAAACCAGGATCAAAGTCTTCCAGAAATGGCAAGATTCCCAAAATTAAGCGAAAATCCAATATGGAATGTCATGTTACGATTACGTGCAGTAAGTAAAGTTGTTGTAAAATTCTGCTAATATATGTTTAGCAAAAAAGAAGCTCCACTTGCATAGCATTGTTTATTAAGGCTAGGGCTATGCCGTTTTATAAGCAAAGCTTCATGAATTTTTGCTTCATAATCTGAGTTACATTTTTTCAATATAGTGAAAGAATTAATATTATATTGTAGATTGGAGCAGGTGGGGCATGACAAAATGTGGTCCTTAATTGCGCTTTTTCTTGAATCTGCTAAATTCAGATGCTCCTTCACTCTGGTGATCAAATGTCGGGAAGACATACCAATGTATGTCAAGTTCGTATCACACGAACAAGTAAATTTATAAACGACATTTGAGCATAGAGGCAAAGGCGTCTCTGATTTCAATTGAAAATACTGTCCTACTTTATTTGTGCGATAGAGAGGAAGCAGCCTTACATCAAAATGTTTTGAACATAATCGAGAGAGAGCTTTCACAAAACGGATTGACGCTTCACCAACATACGGAACAAAAATAGGACATAATTCCACGTTATTTACTACACTTAATTCATCAACAGGTATATCGTTAAGTTTGGCTTTAAATTTGTTGTAAATTTTATCAAAAAACCAAGTCGGATAGTTATTATCATAAAATAAGCGCTTCAACTTTCCAATCTCGACTTCAAATAAATGCTGGCTGGAACAAATAGATTTAGCTCGATTAAGTAAGCACAGTACAAGGCTCGACTTCCAAACATTTGGACATATTGCATTAAAGTTCAATAAAATGCCAGTATTAGTCTCTTTTCGCCACACACTTAAATCTAATTCATTTTCTCGAATTTGAACATGAACATCCAGAAACGGGAGTGCCTGCATTGATTTTTCCATGGTAAACTGCATGTTTGAATGCTGTTTATTTAATTGTGGTTTAATGTTTTTGTGGTTTAATGTGGTTTAATGTTTAATGTTTTAATGTTTTAATGTTTAATGTTTAATTGTGTTTAATTTAATGCTGTTTAATGATTTAAGTGTGTGGCGAAAAGAGACTAATACTGGCATTTTATTGAACTTTAATGCAATATGTCCAAATGTTTGGAAGTCGAGCCTTGTACTGTGCTTACTTAATCGAGCTAAATCTATTTGTTCCAGCCAGCATTTATTTGAAGTCGAGATTGGAAAGTTGAAGCGCTTATTTTATGATAATAACTATCCGACTTGGTTTTTTGATAAAATTTACAACAAATTTAAAGCCAAACTTAACGATATACCTGTTGATGAATTAAGTGTAGTAAATAACGTGGAATTATGTCCTATTTTTGTTCCGTATGTTGGTGAAGCGTCAATCCGTTTTGTGAAAGCTCTCTCTCGATTATGTTCAAAACATTTGATGTAAGGCTGCTTCCTCTCTATCGCACAAATAAAGTAGGACAGTATTTTCAATTGAAATCAGAGACGCCTTTGCCTCTATGCTCAAATGTCGTTTATCAATTTACTTGTTCGTGTGATACGAACTTGACATACATTGGTATGTCTTCCCGACATTTGATCACCAGAGTGAAGGAGCATCTGAATTTAGCAGATTCAAGAAAAAGCGCAATTAAGGACCACATTTTGTCATGCCCCACCTGCTCCAATCTACAATATAATATTAATTCTTTCACTATATTGAAAAAATGTAACTCAGATTATGAAGCAAAAATTCATGAAGCTTTGCTTATAAAACGGCATAGCCCTAGCCTTAATAAACAATGCTATGCAAGTGGAGCTTCTTTTTTGCTAAACATATATTAGCAGAATTTTACAACAACTTTACTTACTGCACGTAATCGTAACATGACATTCCATATTGGATTTTCGCTTAATTTTGGGAATCTTGCCATTTCTGGAAGACTTTGATCCTGGTTTTGATGAGCTTAAAAGTTTTTGCATCCAATCTCTCCCAGCTGTTATTTATTTTAAAGTTGGCTACGTTTTTACAGCCATTAGAAGTACTATATCTTCATAATGTGTATTATTTGAAATTATCGTTGATTATTTTAATTTATTACGTCACATTTACAGATTTAATTCTTGAAAAGGGCTTTATGAAAGTCGAAAACGTTTGAATTTAAGATGTTATACGAATTAAAATGATTTTTAATTTATTAAAGTTACTTGCTATATCAACAGTGTGGATTTTAAAATGCTTTACCTCTCTGCCAAAGTTGTATTATATTTTTAGATGGTAAAATTGAATAATAAAGCAATGCAAGTTAAATAATGTTGGCAATTGAAAACGTTGGCACAAGGAGCAATTAACAAGAATTTGATCTCGTTACCGAAAGAGCTATTTCAATGTGAACTGATAACTGTATTTAAAAATGCATAAAAATGCTTTAATAACGGTCATGGAAAAGTCGTAAAAAAGTCATGGAATTTAGTTTTAAAAATTGTGTGAGAACCCTGTTTGCTGCTGTGTAGACTGCCCTGCAATACCAGTAGGTCTGTAGACTACGTAAATGTTAGTAGCCTATGTCAGCCAGTTAGCTGAATTTTTTTTTAAACAGTTGACTATCAACTTCTTCGTCGTATGGCAGGGTACCCATGACCCAAGTCAGACACAAGAAAAGGATGGGGGCCGAGTGTTTATCCTTTTACCATTCCAGCCTGCTGTGTTGTCCTTTTACCATTCCAGCCTGTCTGTGTTGTCAAATGCTGGCAGTGATGGAGTTGAGCCAGCCCCTTGTTTCGTCATTTAAGCTGTTAGACCCATTCTTCCTCGAGTTGCGCGATGTATGGGACATTTTAAGGTAAAATGTCTGCCGTTTGTTCACTAGGGCCACACTCGCAATTCCCTTTAGAAGCGAGACCCCATTTATGCATCGACAAACCGAAGCGCCCAACGCCAGTACGCAGGCGATTGAGTTTGACCCAAGCTGTTCTGGTCAAACTCATTCCAGTAGGCCTTGTGCTTACCTTCAGAATGTGGACACGGATTGCTGACGTACGCTTAGAGTGCTCTGTGTCCCATGTCAAGTTCGTCCATTGGGCAGCGCGGAATCCAAACTCTGTTAAGTTGTGCAATAATTTCCGCGCGGCAGGACAAACGGGTGTCTAGATTTCAATCTCACCTTGCTAGCAGCATGCGACTCAGTCAGCTGGCTATGCAGAATGTGGCCAGCGTCCAAAGAACTGCGATTAGCCAAGGAGAGTGTCACTCCTTGGCGGCGAAGCTCAGCTGGCTGGATGCGTGAGAGAACTGGAAGGCTTTCCGTTGGAGTGGGACGTAGGCATTCAGTGACAACGCACAAACCGTCATTAAGAACGCTGTCAATGAGGCAAGTATGCGCGCTGCGACACCAAGCTGGTGCACAGTACTCAGCAGTTGAGTAGATCAAGGACAAGGCAGCTGTGCGCAACGTCTTGGCACCAGCGCCCCATCCTGAACTCGCAAGTCGCCTCAGCAGCAAAACGCGCGTGGATAGTTTTTTGCGCAATGCTTCAAGGTGATGACGATATGTGAGCGCTCTGTCCAGTTTCACACCAAGATAGGTCGGCACTGGACAAAATGGTAAGATTTTACCATTGCTATTAACTTTGAGCTTACGCTTAGCCCCTCGACTGTGAAGATGAAAGACTGCCGTCACCGTTTTAGCATCTCTGAGCGTAAGTCGCGAAGCCTGGAAATATGCAGAAAGTGTGGTCATGTCTTCGCTTAAAGTTTTTTCCAACAGCTTCCAATCTCCAGATAAGTAAAGTGTCGTCAAGGCAGGCATACATTTTGGAGGTTATGGAAGGCGGACTACCTGTATCAGCTAATCAAACGTGTAATCGCCATCTGGTAATATAGCCCTCATATACAGGGTGTCCACAAAGTCTTTAGACAGTTTTAAAAAATTATTGATATTACAACTTACGTTGAAAACGTCTGAAATGTTTAAATAATATCAATTAAATGATCAAGTTTTTATTTAAAACATTAATGAACTCTATTTCTGAAATGATTAATTAATATCAAGTAAACAGTCAAGTTTTTATTCAAAGCATAAACAAATTTCTATATGAGCCCATTTGTAGCACGGAAGACATCTAAATGATGTTAAATTTCAGTCCACGTCCTACTTAACATTTTTTCATCAGTTGTCTCCACAGCGGCAGTTATTCTTTCCTTAAGGTCACTTATGCCTTTTACTTTGGTGCGGTACACAACATCTTTCACGTAGCCCGAACGAAAGCAGAGCGGATGGACTTTGTTGGGCTACGACTAAATGACTGACGAATACGCTCGATGCCTTTTTCAGAAGTTTTTGACCATCCACTCCTCGGTTCTAGTAGCAACGTTGCCGTTACCACAAACTGCTTTTGCCAATTGCGAATCGACTGACGTGCTGGGGCCCGTTTTACATATTTAGCTAAAAAATTTCTTTGTGCTTGAATATCAGATTTCGTTTTGATAAACCAAGAAACACATTGTGCTTTTTCTTGTGGAGTAGTCATTTTGACGTGTTTGGAAATCAATTATTTTATTTAGCTAATTCATTTCTGAAATATAAAAAAGTGATATAAAAAACTTTAAAAACAGCTGATTAATATGCAAAAAGAATCATTTTGATAGTATGTTTAAAAATTTTTTAATGAATTTATGAAATTGTCTAAAGACTTTGTGGACACCCTATATTACAAACTTATTGTATGAGTCAAATCCAAGATACAGATCAGTTTTACTTTTGTGTCATTTTTTACTTTCATCATCCAAAATTTAAATAATATTCCAGATGGCGTTAAGAATTGCAAGTAAATACTTCAGATATTTATCTACCACCTGCCGAATCTGCATATGCCTACCAGCCTTACCAAAAAAGAGTAGAAATGAAGCTTTCTTAAAACCATGTTTGGTATTAAACCAATGTCTTTGGTTTGATAGTCATTGTGAATCTTACTGTCCTTGAGCTTACCAAATATAGCATACAAATTTGCTGTTTTCAGCACATCGGCTGACAATTAGTGTCGTGATATTTAGCTGCATTATCGATTGTTGCGATTACCGAAGAAAATTAAACTTTCGGCGATAAAATGTCAACCAAATCACCTTAAAACAACACCCTACGTTGGAACTCCATGCAAACAATGTGTTGTTGGTTCTTCAGCAAAACTTTGATGGGGATCAAGTGTTGATGGCGTTCCGTGCAATTGGTCTATATGATACTAAAGACAGGCTTCGTATGATAGCTTTTTGTTCTTATTTGCAGGATTACCGAATAATGATCTTATCCTGTGGTGCATGTAAGTTCATCAAGCTCGTACCACTACTATTAGTTACATTAAATTTTGTCACTTAAAGTGATATGGGCCACTGCGACGAGTAAACTATCCAGCTTGTCACGTGTATGCCGCGTAAAGATGGAGTTATCCCTTTTAGTGCGTCACTCAAGAACGCAGCAAGAAAATTTCTAGCTTTTTCTCACATTTTTTGTGCAATCGCCTAGCAAAGAAGCTGGCGATACTACTTTTTATGGTTTTTGATATCATTGGACAAGATAATTAATCCCGTGTCTGGCTACTGCAAAGAGGAAATCCTACCCACTGCGATACCGTGCAAATACAAAGACAACACCGACGATAGAGTGTCCCTTGAGGCAAAAAGTAAAGCCATTTAAGTGAAAGGCCCGAAAAGTTAATTATTTCAAAATGTGATAATCACATGCAACAATATAATATGGTAGAAAATTTATTACAAATATACATTGCTACGCATTGAGTTTTTAAACAAGCATGCAAAATGTTATGTACTAATTACAGAAATTAGAATTGATTTTCCATATTTGAGGCAAAGTCATGGTTATTTTAAATTTATTTATTAATTGGTACTTTAAATTTATTTATTAATTGATTTATTGGCACTTTTATGCTTATGCATGTTTTTCTGCCCATCATCTCACACTTCTGTACTAACTCATTATAGCCCTAAACCAAGAATCAACTTGACCAAAACACTTTTTGGTGTTTTGGTTCTTCCGTGCCGGTAAACTGCTTACTCGCATTTGTTTTATTCGGTATTGTGTTTATTTGTGTAACTTCTCGTTGTACTTTTCAAGTCAATAAATCGGTTATGAAATTTTACTCAGGTGACCGATTTCGAGATGCTCCTTTGGTTGCCTTTATTGTTTTTGTTCATTCATGGTTGCTCTTGTCAGGCACTTACTGGTAAGTTTAAACTTAATATGTTGTGTTTTTAACAAGGAGTTAGGGTTACCAACTTTCAATTTCGCCATTCCGGGACACCTTAATTATAGGGTTACCATATCTGGAAAAGCAAAAATCGGGACAATGGATGGCCACTTTTCACGAGACCGAATATATGGGCTTATCATTTTTTTTTATTAACAAAATCGGGACGCTCAAATTCAGCTCTAGACCTGTTTTATGAGGGAAGGGACCAGCTTCTCCAAAAAAAACAAAAAAAAAAAGGGCATCACCTGTTTGGCTGCACGTTTTGTGTCATTTTTAGGCCGAAAATGACACAAAAGGTGCAGCCAAACAGGTGATGACCTTTTTTTTTTTTGGAGATCACACCCCATGTCACAATGCCTTAGTTTATCGGGACTAACGTTTGCACACCCTGCTTCAAGCTGTTCTGGTTGAATCAATCTTAATTTACGGAAATATAGTAATCTATGAACTCTCGCTAAGACAAAGAACTATCAGTAACTTCCGGGACAAAAGTAACCCAGCCCGGGACACGGGACGAAAGACGTCAATTCCGGTACGGTTGGCAACCCTAAGTAGAAATTGATGTGTGTGGGAGATTTTTGCCATGTCTGACGATCTTTCAATTTTACATCAGGAAATGCTTCAAAAGCATATTCCATTAGTTTTATTTATTTTTGTTTTCTAAACCACCACGTATAATTTGCAAAAAAATTCAAAAAATACCGCCGGAAACCAAAACAAGAAAAATGCAATTTTGGTTGAAACTTAAGTGGATGTGTCAGGTCATAAACTGACTTCTGACTCAGAGAAAATTGCCATGGTTATTTTCGTTTTGATTGCAATTGGGTTCATTGCATATTTATCTTTGTCACTTTTAGGATAGCGGCAGTGGACATTTGTGCAGATTTGAGTCAACGTTTTCAAGTTTCAATAATTCCCTTGAATGGCTTGGGATTACTTTCGTTCAAGTTATTGCTTGATGGAATCTGCTGAGCAGAAGAAATTATCGCAAAGTTCTTTTTTTCGGGGACACAATCACTCGGTTAGCATGTAATTTGAACACAAAACATTTCAATCACAGTCTCCATGAAACAGCTTTTTAATCTACTTGACCACATTTGTTGTTTCATTAAATCAAAAGCTAAAAATTTAATCTAGAAAAAGTATGTCCAAATCTATTGAAGAATTAGAATCATGCATGTTATTCAAAAACATGAAGTGCAGAAACTAATGACAAAAACTATTTCTTTAAAAGATTGATTGACCGGCTGCAACGTTGTTCCTTATGCATGGCACTGTTAACGAAATTAAAACGTAGAGCTAATGAAATGTGATAAAAACGCTACTTTAGAGTGTTACAAACCATGTAAGATTAGTTTCTTGAACCTGGTCTCGGGTCTAGCCTTTGGCTATTAGATTGACGAGGAAAAGTGCAATAATTAGTTTATATACATTACAACAGCGTATTATTGAGAGTTCACTGATCCGAATATGTTAGGTCAATAATTCAGAGATTCAAATAAAGTAACGAGGGAATCGTCAAAAACGAAAATCTTACGCTATTGTGTGGCTTTGTAGCCCGTAGAAGGACATGACATAGTTACTTGCGTAACTTATTGCTACAGTTGAAAATGGAAAAGTCACTAATTCCTTTCCTCAGTTGTCACAAATGTATTCACCATTAAAGAAGTAAATATGATACAAAGATTTTTTTCTTTATAATAGTGATTTTAATTGTCATTGTGTTTAGATTGGGATTATTGTCATGCTCTTAATGTAAACGAAAGTGATATGCTAATCTTTTCAAAAAACCTGCGCTCAGGAAACAATGCACGCACTGAATGTGCAAACCTAGGTGGAACACTTGGTACTCTGAGAACTGCTGAAATGATTTATAGATTCTTAAAAGAATATGCTGTACCAGGTACGCCTAAAACTACAAAATTTGAACTGAAGTAAAATATGTAATGTTTAGTGATTAGTAATATATTTATGCCTGTGGTTTTTAATCCTTTTATTGTGTTGGTTGCATTAGCAGCCTCCTTCACTCTTTCCAGCTATTTGTAGCAAATGATTTGAAACATGATTCAGCCAGAATACTATATTTTAGTTTTAGTTAAGACAATGCAATATCTGATGGCTGTGTTAGTTGACAAATACGACAATACTCAATATTTGTATGTTGTAGTTTTGGCAGTGTATAAGACCAATCTTTTTTTTAACTTTATGTATAGCACATTCCTGGATGTACCAACATTTTTCAAGGGTTTGCAAGCCTAATAGGGGGTTCAGGGGTTTACCAGTTTTTTTAAAAAAAGGCATGTTTTCTGGAAAATAGTTTCAAAAGATCAAAATCTTTTAACTTCAGCGTTGGAAAGTAGCAATTTTTTTTTGCAAAAAAGAAAGAAAAAAGATCACCATTCTATAATTGAAGTGCCAATTGGTGAAAGTTCGCTTTAAAAAAGATCGGCCTCCAAAAAAGGTTCGGTCCTTGAATTCAATGGCAAACGGGTCAACCGCTGAGAAAATTTTTCGAATTTTAGGGAAAAAATGTTCTCCGGGTACACACGTTTTTTGAAAACTGATTTAAGGTGTGCCATTACAAAAAAAGGTTAAGAGATTGCTATATTTGACAATTTGATCAGTGAATTTTGATTAAATTTAAAAAGCTTTTTTAAACTTCTAAAACACTCTGCAACTCTTGGGAATTTTGGGGCTCTGCTGAGAACCACTAGTTTATTCTGTAAAAATGATACTTTAGGCCTATCGATTTTTCAGTACCCTATGCCTTGGTGTGAAATTGTCAGCAGCATGCGTTATTATATTATAAGAAAAGCAATATTGTTTGTTATGTAGTTGCGCCCCATCAGTTCATTTTTTTAGCAGAAAAAATGACGTTTGAGTTCATGTTTATGGGAATCCGTTCTCCGAAAGGGGCCAAAGTTTGGATGCTGGATGATGGAACAGAAATCAAATCAACTTACGGAACAGAGATATTTCATTTGCTTCCGAACACTACTGAGCAGAAATGCGAAGAACTTGCACTATCCATCAATTCCTCTATCCCTTCCTTTCACTCTATTCCTTGTTCAAAACTCGCATTGTTTTTCTGCAGACTAGAGTGTAAGTCCTTAAATACTGAAAGTACGTAAGCAAGTGGCTAAACTCTGTTGTGTTTTGGGTGATCGTAAAGTGGCCCAGAAATACTGTGAAAATAGCTAGGCATTTGACAAATAGTTTCATACAACGCTAAGAAACATTTGTAGCAAAAGTAGACCTTAAAGAATTGTCATGTTTAATCTCCGCTGTCTCATAATTGGAACACACCACTACTCCTATACTAAATTACCGAAAGAGTCGATTTTACGTCATTTTTCCGGCGTTTTGCAGGCTGAAATGTGCTGATTCAATATATGTCTGCAATTGAATGCTCGCTTTCAAACCAGACTTTTTGGTGGAGTAACCTAGCACTTTAAATTTTTTATAGAGTTTTGAACTCCAGACCTTTCGTTCCGAAGCCCGCAACAATACCACTACACTACGGCGGCTTACCAGAATAACGTCTTCACACAAACCAATCGCTGTGTTGTTAAAAGCTCAAAATATTACCGCAAAGATTTTTGTGTCAGTAAAATTAAGCTTAAGCATTTGTATTGGCGTGCGGTTAAGTGATTATAAGCAAAATTATTAAGCAAGCCCAACTAAAATTGTATACAACTTCCAATTAAGTAGCACAACATCGACTCGGGCATTTTAAATTTCCTGCAAGTTTTTATGGAAAACTTATGGTTACATTTATTAATATTTTTAATTTCTACCACTCATCTAGCGTCCCTGGGTTTGCAGAGTGCAGGAAGAATTTCCACTACCATGAACTTATCTTACGTTATACAAGTGCGAAATTACAGGCTACACTTCGTTGCAAAACCTTTTGCTCATTGTTGATCGTCAATTGCTCTAACGAGACGTGATAGATTGAAACGCTCTAACGAGACGCGTTAGTAAAGTATCGCGCTGCTTTTCAAGTAGCGGCAACGACAGCGGCGCTTTGAGATTTTAGTAGCGATAGCGTCGCTACTTTTTTCACTACTTTTGTAGAATTTGTGACGTCGTTGCCGCAATTATTCACCATATTTTGTTACATCAGAATATTGAAAACGATTTTTTGTTTTGGCCTAGAGCTTAGTTTGCGATAACTTGATTAGTAAGCAGTGAAAATGCAAAAGCGTTTGCGGGAAAACAATCTGTACGTGGCAGTAAAGTTTTACGATCCTATTAATTCACTCTTTTATTTAAAAACGTCATTAAAAAGTAGTCAGATGGTGACTGCAGGAATGCAACAAAAATTTGAGCACCTCTTTCGGTCAAACCAAAGATTTTGATATCACGCGCTGCTATGAAATGGTTTGAAGCAGTGCTTCTCAACCTTTTTGATGTCATGGACCACTTTTCGCCGAGACTTTGCTTTGGGGCTCACTTCATGAAAAATTTGTTTAGAACAATTATTTATTCCAGGAAGGAAGTTGCTACAAAACGAAAGAGAGTTAAGTTTACAGTATATTTTTAGCTTTCGCAATTCATAATTTTTTCCAAAAAAATCTTAAAATTTATGGCAGAACGTTTTGCGGCCCACCTGAAGGACCTTTGCGGCCCTTCGGTTGAGAAGCGCTGGTTTAAAGACTCTTAATCGTGAGAAAGTGATACTGGCGATTATTACTTTTTATGTTCTGCTGAGCTGTTAATGTGACTGTGTCACGAATAAGGAAATTTGTCTTGTAAGAATAGTTTTCACATATGCGTATAGTGTTGTATTATTTTGTTCGCTCGGCTACTGATTGAAAAAAAGACCTTTTTTCCTCGCAATTGGATTTGCTGTAAGTACGCCTTTATTACGTCACAATCGTTTATGACATAATAAAATTCCAGATTGATCTAGTGATTCTAGCTTTTTCGAAGAATTTCGTTGACCGATTACATAACTTAGTAATGATTTTTTTCTTTTTCACCTGATTTTGTTCTAGCGACTTCTGGATTGTTTTTTTCGATTTATATATAAGGTGACAAGATTTTTTTGTAGAGAATAGAGAAGCGTTGTAGCGGGGAGAGAGAGAGAGATTGATTGACGGTGTAAAGAAGGGCTATTGTTTTTTTGTGATAATTTATTGTGGATTCTGTGGACGTGGCGAGTATTAAGCAGTTATTGGTGAAATTAGTTTTGGCGGTTTTCCTGATTGTGTAGTAAAGTGATTGATTCTGAGATCGTTGAGCCAAGAAGCTTGAAGTCGTGAAGGATTATTTCTGTGAATACATTATTCTGTTCTTAACGTGGTTTATGATGCTCTTTAGTGGAAGCCAATCTTTTCCAAGTTTTATTAAGTTGCAGTCAGACCTAATTATCCGAGCGATTATCATACGTCGCCTTAATTTTAAAAGAATCTTAAGATTGAGATAGAACCAAAAATTCTATTATATAATCAAAACGCGACAGACTGGAAGAGTACTTTTAAGCGAAAGAGGTTTTACAACAATAACAGGCGCCTCAACGTGATGGTGCGGTCCCCGAACCTGTTTGGGTAGGGTCAAAATGGCTGTTGGCCTTCCCTAGGGTCCCAGTTACTCGGGCACTCTCCTTGCGCAAACCATTTTTTTGCTTTGCTGCCCCTTGAACGACCGCAGAAGGGCAGCACACAGCTTCTGTGAAATCGGTCGCCTGTCTTCTCTCTTTTCCTGCCTTACTCTTGCTCGTCTTCGTCTTCTAATTCTTCTCCTCCTGATGAGCAGCAATGTTCATCATAACCCTTGCCCCATTTTTCCCTGTTCCGTGTGCGCTGGAAATGTGATTTGGCAAGGTAGGTCAGTGCAATGCTGCACTGCTCCAAACGGGTACATTTTTGGTGCTCACTACTTTCCTTCTCTTAATACAAAGCTCTTGGCAGCTCTCCTTCTGGAGCTTCCACCCTGCTGCGTCCCTGCTTTTGCTGGAGATCCCACACCTATCAACACTGTGACTTCCTCGGATTCCTTCAGCTTATATTCCTCCACTGTTAAATCTGGCCCATCTGGACCGCCTCGGCTAAAGCAGCACTCCCCCCATCTTCACCTTTAAATTTTTTATCCCCCTTCTGCTCACTTTGTATCTTCTCCCTCTGCATCATCACCACCGCCCTATGCTCCTCGCTATCTTTCTACACCTCTTTTCCCTTCCTGACTCCCTCAGGGTTCATCAATGGAATGCAGCAGGTTTCCGAGCCAGGAGCACTGAACTTTTACACTTTTTTTCGTCTCATCTCACTGACCTTATTTTTATCCAGCAATCCAACCTTAACTCATCTTCCTCTTTCCAGATTTCTGGGTTCTCTGCTCTGCGATCTGATCGCACCCACTGCCGGTCTGGCATTCTCTCTCCTGGTGCCACGCACGCTAATGGCGGCATCATCATTTTATCCAGTTAGGGCTTATTCTTCTCTGAACTTTCTACCTCCTCTTTTTCTTCGCTTGATCTTTTCTGTGATTATGTAGGGGTCAACATCTCTTAACAACTCTTTTTCTCTCTCATTCTTTAGTTTTTATGCTCCCCCTATTCACTCTTCTCCAACGGATGGCAGCAACGACACCTTTTCTCTCTCCATCAATCTTCATTCTACAGGACTTTGATTGCCATCACCTTTCTAGGACTCAAAAGGTACTTCCGACCTCGGTGGACAAGAAGTATTCAATTAGGTCATTTCTTCTGACCTCCTCTTCCCCAATAACCCTGACATATCTACTCCTCTCCATCGCTCCTCTGGCAGTCATTCCCCCCCTGACATCTCCTTTTCTCCCTTCTTTCTCGCCCTATCTTACACGTGGGAGGTGCTTCAAAACTTGGGTTCTGATCACCTACCAATTCTATTAACCGCCCTCTTTCTCCAGTCTTTTGCCCCAATGAACGTTGTTGTTGGTTACCCGACTCCTTCCGAGGGATGGGGACATGGCGGAAGACCATGAAGCCCCAGAAGCCGGGAAACTCCCCAGGGTCTGGACAAGAGGTCGTACAGAGACAGAGAGTCGCCAAAGACTGAGCGGCACAAAGAGTCCGTAGCTGGACAGTGCAGAATGAGATGAGAGGTGTCCTGGGACGGGTATCCGCAGGCGCTGCAAGAAGGATTATCGATTCTGCCAATCCTAGAGAGATAAGAACCTAAAAGAAGGCTGTGTCCGTTGCAGCATAGACGAGAGAGGGCACAGCGAGCATGACGAGGGAGCACAAGTTCCTCGGTGGAAATTGAGGGAACCTGTGTGTCAAAAAATTTCGATGAGACAGTACGCCTCCAGTCCAAGAAAATACAAGAGTGGATACGAGAGATAAGAGGAGAGATACTACAAGGGATTGCAGAGGGCACGAGTAGCGCTCCCCATTTGGCCAGCTCATCAGCTGCGTTGTTCCCTGGGAGAAACGAGTGTTCGGGGACCCATTCTAGCCTGACTGAACAAGAGGAGAGAGAAGACAGTTCCTGCCAGATCTGCCACAGAGTTTGAGATAAGAGGAAAAATGGAGGAGAGGACAGGGTGGCGAGGACAGAACGAGAGTCAGACAGGAGGAGAAGAGAAGAGAAATGGCAGACTTGTTGGTGCTGCCGAGACCAGCAAAGAGCGTGCAGAATGGCGCATGCTTCAGCGGAAAAACCTGAACATACTGGGCCTGCCAAAAGGAAAGAGTGGCCTCAGTACGCCGGAGCCGCCCTTGCCAAAAACAAAAGGAACAGAGCCGTCAGTCCAGAGTACCAGATCTTGGGGGGGGAGAGAGTCAAGAGGGGCGAGAGTGGCATCTTGGCAAGAGAGAGGGGATCAGAGCAAAAGCATGGAGAGGAAAAGGTGCACTCCACCGTGAACAAAGGCAGATTCCAAGGAGGTGAGGAAGGACAAGCAAGAAGAGCCTCCCTAGAAGAGGTAGAAGGAAGCATGAGCGGGTGAGAGGACGCAAAAGCTCTCCAGGACGATCTGCAGAGTCTTGGTTTCACTCCAAGTCTGGCCAAGTCTAAAATAGGAAAGGAGGTTGAAGACAAAGGGCCCGCTCATAAGAAAAAAGAGTGAAATGAGTCAGGGTGACTCGTAGGGGAGGTAAAGAAACCTTGTAGTAGTAGTTATTCAGTTTTTATCCGGTGTTTTCCCTTTAGCAGAGATGGCCGGATTTACCCCATTCCTTCTGCAATTTCTCGCACTCCGTCCCTCCACTTATCTCGTCTCAGAGGATCCTCCTTCAAACCACCTTTCTCTGTCTCCTCTTCCACTTGCTTCTTCCAGGTCTTCTTCGGTCGTCCTCGCTTTCTCTTGCCAGTCACTTCAAGATTCAGAGCAACCCTCAAAACACTATCGTCATCCCTCCTCAGTACATGTCCATACCATCTAACTCCATTTGCTGTTGCTAACCGGTCTATCGTTTCCTTCAACCCTAACATATCCATCTGTTCTTCAGTCGTCTTTCTGTCTACAATTTTCTGACCGCACATGGCTCTCACCATAGCTCTCTCCGTTCTCCTTAAAATTGCTTTTTCATTTTCTTTTAGACACCATGTCTCACTTCCATACAGTATTGCTGATCTTACGCAACAACAATAAACTTTACCTTTCATCTTCAGAGGAAACCTATTTCCAAGCAACAACTCTCCACATTTCCTGAATCTTACCCAACCGATTTTTACTTTTGCTGTGACTGCCGCTTCACAACCACCACTAGCATTTAGTCTGTCTCCCAAATAACAAAATCCATTCACTGTCTCCACTTCATCGCACAACTTCTCGATTGAGTCCATCGTCCCTTCCATTATTCCTTTACATTTCAAGCAAACAAAATGCATTGCCAACCTAGCGGTAACTCTCTTTATTTTTGCACATTTGCCATGAACTCAGTTTTCACATTTTGTGCACAACACTGAGTTGGCCATGACTCTCCTCCCACAAACTCCACATGGATCTATCTTGCTTTTGTATAGTTCTCCTTCTGACCCGCTTACCATCATTTTTGTTTTTCTGGTGTTGACCTTTAAACCTTTACTTTCCAGTGCATTCTTCCAATTCCAAAACCTTTCCTTCAAGTCTTCCATGTCTTCACTCATGATAACAAGGTCATCTGCATATAGTAATTCGTTAACCACACCCCTTCTTGCATTTTCGGTAACAACGTCCACCACTATTGCAAACAATAGTGGCGACAGCACAGATCCTTGATGTACACCAACATTTACTTCGAATTCCTCTGAATATGCAGATCCCACCCTGACTCTTGTCTTTGCACCATCATACAGGCTCATAACTGCCCGAACTATTACTTCTGATAGACCCTTCTTTCTCATGGCCCATTCCATCACTTTTCTTGGCACTCTATCAAAAGCTTTTTCCATGTCAACAAAACACATATACAACTTTTTTTCCTTTTTTTGATATTCCTCCTGCATTTTTCTCACAATAAATATCGCATCCACTGTTCCTTTTCCTGGCATAAATCCAAACTGCATTTCATTCAAATTGACTAGTGTTTGTATTCGCCTCTCTAGCACTCTTTCAACAATTTTCATGGCATGTTCTAGCAGTTTCACTCCTCTGTATGATCCGCAGCTCATCACATCACCCTTTCCTTTAAAGATAGGTACAATCACACTTGTTTTCCACTCATCAGGCATTCCTCTACCATCCAATACACGCTGGCACAGTTCCATCATCACTTTAACCCCGATTTTGCCACTTGCAACTATCATCTCCACACTTACTTCAGATGGTCCGGTTGCCTTTCCTGATTTCATCCTTTGCATTGCCTCCACAATTTCATTACGAGCCACTTTTTCCACTGGTCCTTCTACTACATCAGTTTCCACCATGTGATCCCATTCGTTCTCTTCATTCATGATCTTTTCCATATGTTCCTTCCAAATTTTTGCCCGGTCTTCTTCAATAAAACCCAATCGTCCGTCTCCTCCTCTCAAGCACCTTCCTCCTTCCACATCCTTCCCTTCCTTTTTCATTCTTCTAAGGAAGTAGAAAACACTATTAGAATTATGATATAAATTATTCAACTCCTGATTAGCTTCCTTTCTCATAGCTCTAGCAACAATTTTCCTTGTTTGATTTCTTATACGTTTGTATTGATTCTTATTTTCTTCTGATGGGAACCTGCACAGCTCTTTAAATGCTGCCTTCTTTCTTGCAATGGTATTCTTGACCTCTTCATTCCACCACCACATGTCTCCTTGATCTCTCCTAGACTTCTTCTTTCCACACACTTCGTCACAAGCCTTTAGAACACCATGCTTAAACGTTTTCCACAAATCAGGTGCATCTGCATTCACTAGTTCTTTTACTCTTTTTTCAAATCTCACTCTTGTTCGGTTTTCATTCAACTTCCAAATCTTTCTTCTTATGATTCGTTCCTTTCTCACACTCTTTTTTAGAACCTTTTTATCTAGATCTACGACCACCAGCCTGTGCTGAAGTTCCCATGGAATCACTTTTACATCCCTTATATACTTTCTATATTTTTCCCCCACGAACACAAAATCAGTTTCTGTTTCACACCCACCGCCACTATAAGTAATTTTCCTTTTGTCTGTCTTTTTAAACCAAGTATTTGCCACGCACAGCTCTCTTTCATCACAAAACTCCAGCAATCTTCTTCTGCATTTCTTTTCCCAACATCGTTCCCCCCGTGAACACCTTCAAAACCCTCAGCACATTTCCCCACATGTCCATTGAAATCCCCCAAAGAAACAATGATTTCACTACAACTTCCCAAGTCCCACTCACTCCCCATTTCATCATAAAAACGAACTTTCTCTGCATCTGGTCTTCCACTTTGTGGCCCATACGCACATATTACGCGCATCACCTCCCTACCTAGAGTTAGCACAATCACGATTACTCTGTCACTTTTTCTTCTAACTTCCACAACGTTTCCAGATATTTCCTCTTTCACCAAAATTCCAACCCCTCCAAATCCTGCATCATTTCCTGACCACCACATTTTATACCTTCGTCCCGAAGCACCCACAAAACGAGCTCCTTGGCCTTTCCATCTTACTTCCTGGATGCAACACACATCAACTTTTCTCTTCCTCAGTTCTTCACACACTTCCGTTTTCCTTCCACAAAGACTTCCCACATTTAATGTTCCAAATCTTATCCCATGACATTCAGATTTAAACCCGGAGATTCTTCGCACCCCCTGCCCATTTAAGAGCTGCCGGGGACTGGGGGCCATTTGTATATTTTTTCTGGTCATGGGGATTTACTGGAGCAAAATTCTTCTACAGGGAGCATGCCCTTGCTTACCCCCAACCTCAGTTTTTTGACATGAGTGGTCCAACCAAGCAATTAAGCTGGCAACCCCACCATTAACAGTTAGACTGCAATTGGTAGGTACCCAATAGTCGCCTCTTACGACATGCTGGGTAAACAGCTTCACTATTCTGATAACCGGTGAAGCACGGTCAACCTTGGTGAGTAGTAAAGGGATAGGGGAGGACGAGAGGCAGCCGGTGATGGCGCGACTGGCCGCTCGGTGGAGGCATTCCAATTTGGTGATATTGGTAGCGCTTAGGAAAGGAAACCATCCGGGTGAAGCGTAAGTGAGAAGGGGACGATGAAAAGATTTGTACAGAAGAGAGAGGGACTCCTTAGAGGGGCCCCATGAGGAAGCAAAGATACAGCGTAAGGCCTTGAGACGTGGGAAAAACTTGGCCTTCATCGAAGATACATGTTTAGAAAAGGAAAGAGTGCGGTCGAAGATGACCCCAAGAAAGGTTGGAGTGGGATTGAAACGGAGGCGGGAGCCGAGTAAGAGGAGGTAGGGCTGGAGGTTAGCTTGCTACTCGCTACAAAAATTTGTTTATGAAGTTAAAAGAAAAAGGATTGACGTTGTTGGATTTATTCTGTGGTTAATGACTCTGTGTTATTTGGAAATAATCACAACTTACTTGACTCATGAAACATAAGAAGAACAGAAAGTTTCGAAGATAATTCGACTCTAAAGATAGAAGGTGGGCGAGAGAGATAAGATTGAAATTGGGACGCAGCGATTAATGAGGATAAAAAATGAATTTTTCTTTAAAGACGAAAATATCGCACCAAGTTCGATCTAGAATATGCTTTATATGTATCAACCTTTTATGCGCCACAACCTTTGCTAGAACATCATTTGCTTATTTCACTCTAAAGATAAAGATAATTCGACTCTCTCTTCTGTACAAATCTTTTCTTCGGTCCTTTCTCACTTACTCTTCACCCGGATGGCTACTTGCTACTGGCTACTCGCTAACTGCACCAATCAATAGCCGTCTCAACGTGGTGGTGCGGTCCCCGACCCTGTTTGGGTTGGGTCGAAATGGTTGTTGGCCTTCCCGAGGGTCCCAGTTACCCCGGGCACTCCCCAATGAACGTCGCCCTTTCAATTTTCAGAAAGCTCGTTGGGATGACTTTGTCTATTACTTTGACTCTCGCTATCCTTCTGCAGAGTAATTCTCGTTTCTTTCTCTTTCCTCTGCTGCTGCTCTCTTTACTTCTCTGACAGTGAATATGGCCAAATCTTCCATTCCTTTCGGCCGCATCAAGCTCCATCTTAAAGTCTGGTTGTCCGCTCAAATGGAAGAAACGGTTAGTGCAGGACGTAAAGCTTTGACTGCCGCTCACAGAAGTGATGAAGATTGCCAGGCTTACTGTACACCTCCGCTTCCCGAGGTGCTTTGTCTGTCATTGCTGAGGCATGGCAGGCAACATGCTCTTCTCTCGCCCAAATCTTACACTAAATTTGTGTAGGCCCTGTAACCCCAAAAACCCTGCGTAGTAGAGCCAGAGGCTACCTTTACAAGCTCCGCCGAGTCACGTGCCCTGAGGAGTTTCATTTGTCCTTTTGCTACCCCTTCTCCTCCACTGAATTTCTTGCGGCAGCCTCTAACCTCTTCTTATTTATTGCGTTGCCTCTCCCATGCTAAAGCACCTTTCTCGCTCTGGCATGGATTTCCTTCTTCACATTTTCAATCTTTCCTGGTCTTTGCAATTCTTTTCTTACATCTGGAAGACATCTTCCATTATTTTCGTCCATAGAATGAGAAAATTTTGACATGGAGTGTATCGCGTTTCAATGAAGTTTCGAATCTATCTCAATCTTAATTTACTTCTTAAAATTGACGCGACTTGCAGTATCGATTGAATAATCAAGTTTGGTTGCAACTTAATAGCTAGGAAAAGATTGGCTTTCACTAAAATACTTTAACCCGCGCACTTCTTGATCAAGAACAGAACAATATATTCACAAACCACTTTATAACTTCGAATTCCTTCGCTTGCCAAAACACAGAACGAAAGCACTTCAATAATTAAATATCAGAGACTAACTAAAACAGCCACCAAAATAATCGCTTGATTCCTGTCACAGCAATCACCACACAACAACGTCTTTTTCAACACTAATTTCTACTATGCTCTGATTTACTACTCACTCACTCTCTCTCTCTCTCTCTGAATGAATAAAATCTCGCCGCCTTATATATACGACGGAAAATAATCTAGAAATTGCTAGAACATCACATGACGCAGGAAAAACACCGTTAATAAATTGCGTTATTGGTAATAATAATAATGAAAAGGAAAATCTTCGAGAAGAAGCAAGAGTCACTAGAATACGCTAGAAACCTAGATCACGTAGACAGTCATTGTGACGTCAGAAAAGCATGTGAGTTACAAATCTATTTAAAAATCCGAAAAAAAAGTTTGTTTTTTTTAAAAAACAGTTAGCAAGTTTAGGGCTACAAACAATTTTGATTTACAATTAAAAATGATCACTGCAAAATAAAACAACAGATTACAATAACTATACATTTATAAAGCTATTCTTCTAGCGCAAATTTACGTATTCGTGACAGAGTGAAACCAAGACCCTGCACCTCCTTGTGGAGAGTTTTTGCGTCCACTCATCCACTTATGCTTCCTTCTACTTCTCCTAAGGAGGCTCTTCTTGCTTGTCCTCCCTTCCTTGTTGGAACCTGCCTTTCTTCACTGTGGAGTTCACCCTTTCCTCTTCATACTCCCGGTCTGATACCCGTCTCCCTGTTTCTTCTCCATCTTTCTTTTTACCTCAATCTGTGGCAGATCTGGCAGGAACTGTCTTTTCTCTCCACCTGTGCTATCAAGCTACAATAAGTCCCCGGTCACTCGTTTCTCCCGGGAATGATGCTGCTGAGAGGCTGGCCAGACGGGGAGTGCTACTCGTGTCCTCTGCAATCTTGTGTAGTCCTTTTTATCTCTCGTGTGCACTCTTTTCTTTTCTTTGACTGGAGGTGTACTGTCTCATCTAAATTCTTTGACACACAGGCTCTCTCAATTTCTACCAAAAAACTTGTGCTCTCTCGTCTTCACTGCAACGGACAGAGCCTACTGTTAAGTTCCTATCTTTCTAGGATTGGAAAAACCGAGAATCCTTGCAGCGCTTGTGGACACCCGTCCCAGGACACCTCTCATCTCATTCTGCACTGTCCAGCTACGGACTCTTTGCGCCGCTCGTTTTTTGTTGACTCTCTGTCTCTTTACGACCTCTGGTCCAAATCCTTGGGAGTTTCCCGGCTTCTGGGGCTCCATGGTCTTCCACCATGTCCCCATCCCTCGGAAGGGATGGGGTAACAGCAACAACAAAGGAGTTAATGGTTTCAATTGAAGTTGGTAGTTGCTGATTAGCCATTTTCAAGGCGATCTTCTATTAAGAGGGATTTGCCTTCAGCATCACACTAAGGTAAAATAGAAGATTTTCTCAGAAATGATCAGCAACATGGTACGGCACCATACAACAGTCTATTACATTATGCTAAAAACCTGCGACCAGTTTCGAGTTTCTTGATCTTGAAATGAGATATTCTATTAGGAAAAGGAGGACAAAAAATGGTGATAATCTTATGTGCAGAAAACACATAAACTTTTGGTAACTGGTCACGCAGGAGCCTGACAGGTGAATCCGGCTTGGCCGGCTGAACCCACACTCTCAATCCCAATGTTACTGGTGGGGACTCTGCGGGTAACGCCGTCGCATTTACACTATAAAGCAAGGATGTTTTTCTTTTGCTGATACGCTGCATGTTAAGGTGTTTCATAAAACCATAACAATAACAATTTGCAAAACTGAACTTAGAGAGAACATTTGTTTGAAAATAACTCGACCTGATGTGCCCCTACTGAAATACGAAAAATAATTTTGGGGAAGCCATTGCTGCTTTTGTCCCTATGCCGGAAACAAGACAAATAGTGCTGCCAAAAGAACTTAATACCACAAATATAAGCAGGAAAGGGGCAGCACCACATCACAAAATAGGCTTACCATTAAATAGTTTATTTCTGTAATTGTAAAAGCAACCATCATTTCGCCAGTACAATCGGTTTTGATTGTGTTTCAGTCCCTTCTCCCTCACAAATATCAGTATTAACAATAACTTCTGGCAAGATTCTTTGTGAGCATTGCCAGTCATGATTAACAGAATATGTTGATCACAATTTCATGTAGAAGAATTGTGAAAGTGCATAAAACTCATTAACTTTTCGCTACTGCTTACACAAGAGTCCGGTGGAGGAAGCCGGCGCAGCCGGTTGAAATGAAATACTGAACCCCAACATTACTGATGGAGGGCCTCTGCCGGGCGACGCCGGCAAAACCGGCTAGTAGAGTATAAAGCAAAGATTTTTTTGCTGGCGTGCTACCTGTTAAATTGTGTATCTCTAGATTACAAAAAATTGTAATAAGAAAAAGATCAAAATAAAGCCATAAACAAAACAAGTTGTAAAACTAAATTTAAAAACAATATTTTGTTTGAAAACAATTCGGCCTGATTGGCTCCTTCTAGAATATAGTAAATGACATTGAGAGAAGGCATAGCCAATTTTGTCGCTATGCCAGAAATAAAGCGAATAGCGCTGTGAAAGAACTTCATACCACAAATATAACTACAAAATGGCCTGCACCAAATCGAAAAATAGGCTTACTACTAGATAGTTTGTTTCTGTAATTGTGAAAACAACCAACATTTCGCCGCCACCATCATTTTTACTTTTTTTCCATCCCCCCCTTCCGTGAAGATCGTGTGTGGCAACATTCCTATTTTGTGAGCATTACCAGTTTTAATGAAGAGAATAAGATAATCACTATTTCGTGTACAGGTGTTATGGAAATACATAGAAAACAAATTTTTGTTTCTTTTCACTCAAGACCCCGATGGGTAATGACGGCTTGACTGGCTAAACCAAAATACTTAACCGCGACGTAACTCATTAGGGCTCTGCGGGGACGCCGGCAGAGCCGGCTAGTGGCTAATATTGTAGCCCAATGTCTGCTGTTAAAATATACTGATAATACAACTTAAACAGTTGATCATGATTATAATTAACTATTATTTTTGTGTAGTGGCTTAGAAATAAAATCTATATATTCTAATACAAGGTGATGCCATGTACTAAATGGTGAGCTTGTGGTTCATTTTGCCTGATGTCATATGCGATTGTTAATACTGGGGACTGCTCAGAAGTCATGCGACTATTTTTTTTTGTCTTGTTTTTAACACTCTTTTTCCCATGAGACGCATCATGAAAGCCTTCCCTTCCTCATGTGACGCGTCAGATTAAAAAGTACTCGAGAAAAAAATTACTAGGATTTGTAACAAAATCTGTCATGCAATCGCATCTAAAGAATTTTTCTTTCGGCGTGGGCTAAGCGCCAAACCTTTGGTACGCTCTGTCAAAGCTTTCAGCCAATGCATGCAGAGTTCGGCTTCCCTGATTGCTGTTCTTTTTTAGTTTTTGCGCATATATCCTATTCCTTTATTACAAACAAAACGCTAGAGCCGCACTAGCCATACAAAGCGCACTTCCCTTAGCCTAATTTCAATTAGGTTGACGGCATGAACCTGAATTGCCGTTCGGGTCGTAGCTCCATCCCGAGGAAGAGGAGGGATAATTGCAACACACCAAGCGCACTGGAAAATGGCTTTAGTCAACGCAAAAATATAGCATAAGTAACTTGACTTGACTACACCAGAACAATATTGCCATAAAAGATGTACCTATTTGAGCTTCAACAGACTATACCCAAGCTGGCGAGACGACACAAAATGATCTAGATTCTGTCAAAGGTACGATTCAAAACCTCTGGTAACGAAAAGGGTGAACTGCCGTTCGCTCACTGGGAATTCAAAGCAAAAACTGGCGCAAAGCCAAAAACAAGTACAAGCGCTGCTAGGTCTAAAGTCAGCCTGAAGCTTAAGCGAGCAAAATGCGTTGTTAATTAATCATTACACTTGCCATCAATTACTGAGCAAAAGCAAGAGGCCAAGACCTTAAAATCACACAAGGCAGCACAATATAATGTGTAAATAATATTTAACACTTAAAGTAGCGGTAGCGGTGACGCGCTACAATTTTAGCGAAGTAGCGTACCGTCGCTACTATTTTAGACAAATAGCGGTAGCGCCGCTACTTCTGAAATAGCGGATGCGTGCCTCTGTTTGTCATAACAACAAACTAACTATTTGGCGTTTGGTTAATCGTAGTTGTGTTGCGCTGATTCCTTGAGCTAACTGTTTAAGGCTCATCAATAAAGATAAAAATCACAGAACATTGAAGAAGTTTGAAAGTACCTTTTTAGCATTGCTAGTATTCAGATCCTTCGAGCATGAAGTACTCGCAGGTAAAATATCTCTGCAAAAAAATACTTTTTTTTGTAAAACTGAACTCCAAATTTTAATTTCTAAAAACACTAAATAGGATCGACTTCTTCAGGTCATTATTGTCGCTGAAAAGCTCAGCTAAAGTATGGTTTATTGCTGGGATGAAAAGTAGTGCAGATAAAACAACACAATATGGTAGGAAGATTATTACGGTAAAAATGCTTGTGTGCTTATACAAGCGCCATACCGTACTATTCCGTTGCGTTTCTTTGCAGTTTTCTTCATGATGGATTACTCTACCTTTGATGGTACATGCTCGCCAGTGAAAATTCTGTGGGATGAAAACAAATTTAAGGATCCCGACAACGTTTTGTATGTTGAGGTAAGTGTGACTGAAGTTGAACTTTTTTTGCTTGAATTGTGCTGGGCTGGAACATTTGATATCGAAGAAGCAATTTATTTCGTCATACAGCTTATCTTTGGACATTTTGAACAGCCACAGTAGTTTCCAAGTTTTTCGTTTTTGCTAATTTTGGGGGATAAGCATTTAAAAGAAGGTTGTATTTCTAACAGTGGGGACAAGAGAAGACACACAGAGCATGACGAGTAAGCACAAGATTTTTAGTGAAGAGGCATGCAACGGTGAGTCAAAATATTTTGATGAGACAATACGTCTCCAGTGCAGAAGGAGGAGAAGAAGTGCTTACGAAAGATGAAAGAGAGAGACTCCGAAAACTGGATGGCTAAAGCAACGCATTTGCCAGGCCAACTAATCAGTCATGTTTTTTTCCAAATTTCTTATTTCAAAATCAAGCGTACTGTAAACTGGGATTAGCCAAAGACATATGGAGAACTTAGCCCCCGAGACCGACATGTGATTACTGCTGTGTGTTCTGGTTTGTGTCATTCCGTAATTAAAGTCTGGCCATTCTCAAAAAGCAGCTGACTAATCAAGAGATTTGTATATTAGACTTGTATATTATTGCTCATAATGCAATTAACAATTAGGCTTATAATTTATGATTTGGCAATATCGTTTATGTTAAAACCAATGATAGATAGGTCGTTAGAATAATTACTGATTTTTCTGTAACTAGATTAGCAACCTGAGATCTATTCATCACAGACTTGTATGTACTTTGGATACTGATTTTTGCGTATAGGTTTAACTGTAAGCGAGAGTCACAAATCAATCACCCAAAAGACGCCCAATGAGCCTGACACGTTTTGATACCTCTGTACTTAGGCAACATTCAAGGAAAGATCAAAAGTGCCATTATAGATTTTGTAGTGCTGATGTATCTTGCAAGAATTAAAGTGAATTAAGATTCTTGAGGATTAAGATAAACCGTTCGAACCTTATATTTGCAAAATATGTGCAGAAAGCTTGAAGAAGATGGGTTACACATAAAAAACTTAGGTTTGGTGTATCGTTTGGGGAGCACCAAAAAATTGTTTCTATGACTGCCAATTTGCAGATCTAAAAAGGTTTCATTGTCACGGAAAATTATTTACACCGACTTAATGTTTGCTCAGAAGCATGTGCTTGATTGTGAGGAAGTGATTGTGCCACAATTTAGGATTAATCTGAAACATCCATGAAGTATGATGAATTTCACGAAGAGTTAATTCGCTCTGCTGATGTGTGAAAAATTGTTCATCAATTGCAGTACAGTTGAAGCTGGATAATTTGAATGTTATTATCAAGGGTTTCGAATCAGCGTGTTCCAAACCGCACCAAAAATTTTTACATATTTCAGCGAACAAAGAAAGCTTAATTCCAGCGAAATCCACGTTTTCTATGCGTCAATAGTTTCATGGGATAGGGACAACATATATCTGGGTCACCATTAGGCTAAATAACTCCAACATTAAGATTGCTCTGCCTAGATCTAGAAAAAGCAATCCTAACTTATTCCTGCAAAGACTTCAAAAGACCTCTACTGAAAATAGGAGTGCCGATATATAAAGCTCTAGATTGGTGCTTTTTCCTGGATCTAAAAGAAGATAAATATGCAAATTCCTAAACAACGGTAAAAGATTTGCATCTTTTACAATTTGTTATTTAACAAAATTAAAACACTGCTACAAGACGTGAAAACGGTGTTATAAAAAATTAGATTAATGCTTTCATAAAGATTAATCTCTGTAGATTTAAAGAAGGCATATTATTTGCATAGTCAGTAAAACGGCTTTAAGAAATATCCATGGTTTATCTACTGATGGAAAAGCCGAGGTCATGATAATCAATTTGAGAAAAAAGAGTGGCTGGTTAAGATTTTGTGAGAATTTTTTTGACGTGACGCACTTGAAAAAAATTTGCGGCGCTGCAAACAACATGCTAAAATTTTTGCCTGTCGTTAAGCAAAATAAATGTAATCCAAAATCTAAGCAACTGTCGATGTACTTGCGAAATTATGTCTTAGGCTGGTCACTTTACCGTAAATTTCAGCTTTATCTTACCGAAATGTAATACCAACCACCTGATTTCACATATTTTACCAATGACGCAGACTTCTTTTGTGAGGCGCCCTCATAAATTATAATTGGACCACGTATTTCGCAGGCGAAAAGTCAAATACTCTTTCACAACATTGCAATTACCGCGGTTTTATTATAATGTAAAAGAATATTGGCTGCATGTTGAAGCAAAATAAATGATGATGTCATATTCAGCACAAACTTGTGAAATAAATACGAAAATTAAGGCGAAACTCCGAATTGTAGCTCCACGCCCTTGGCATTATCTATCTAAATTTGCTAAAAGATTTGTCAAAAGATGAAAATTTAAAACTTGTGAAATGTAGCCTACCGGCTAAAAACACTTGAAATTTTAGTGCTTGCATTTCACAAAACTGCAATTTCTGGAAAAACTAGAAAGAGTTTTTTGATACATTTTTACTCTTTCTTAAATCATGGCTCTTTGGCGTTATCTATCAAAATTTTTTAAAAGATACATCAAAAAATGAAGTCGCTAACAATTTTGAACTGTAGTTTACTTTAAGCAAACAACTTGGTGATCCCCTACAAAAAGATTCCTCTAAAAATTGTCCTGTTCCATCTTTTGCCACAAAAGAGTAGTATAGAGCAACATATGCTCCTACATATCAAGCTACATATTCTCCATATACATATATCGTATATATATCCTACATATCCCATATCTGTTGAAGCCAGCATGTCCTTTGCATTTGGGTGAAGCCGACGCAGCCGGCTGATTTCCTATTCTTAAGTTTAACATCAATAATTGTTGCTATTAAAATAACTTAACTGTTGGAACTGTAAAGTTCAAGTTTAATAACTTAACTGTAAAGTTTAAGGACGCCTATTCTGAAAAAGGGCAAATAATACGTTGACTGGGGCTCGATAAACTTGGAGACGTGTAGTGGGTATGCTCTACCCCTTCCCGAAAATGCTTTTTTTTAATCAATTGCGTTTCAAAATCGAAAGTTTTATTTTCGAACGAGATATTGCTATGTGAGAAAATACGAACTTTTTAATACTGTTTCACAATTATCCTTTGGGTGAAGCCAGCTTGGCCGGCTGAACCGATATTGTTAACTTCGGCATTGCCAATGGGAGCTCTGGCGAGCAACACCGGCGAAACTGGCTACTTTAAAATAAAGATAAGCGAATATCGGCAATTTTTGAAAAAAATTGGTATCACCTAAAAAGAAGTTTGGCAACCATTTCAAAAAACCCCAATTCTGTTTGTGCGAATGTAGCTGCGTGTATATTCAAACTTCTACGAAACTACTGGACCTACAAACATTACACGTTTGATCACGGCCTTAGGATTTAATGTAAGGAGTAAAGAGACTTCTTACATTGAAACTTTAGTACATTATACATCAAACAAAAGCCGGAAATCATCATTTCGTAAAAACCGTTACCTGTTTAGGGAATAACATAAACGTATTTTTTGTAGAATTTGTTCTTTTCTCTTTTATCAAACAATAACTTCCTGAGAGTAGATGCTCTTAAAAGATTGGACGGCAAATACTAATAAAAGTTGCTTTTGATGTCCAGTTTTTTCGAGCAATGTGAGGTATATTGGCGTTGCAGTAAGCAATGCCTTTTCAAGCGCAATTTATAGCTTTTTTCTTACAACATTTCAAATATTCTTGTTTCATTTAAATAGGGTTTTGTTTAAAATAGTGTCCATTTTAGCAAAGAGAGATCCACTTTTGAAATCTGGTTTTGTCTCTATTAGCGCAGGTGGCCGGATTTACCTCATGTTTCTCGATAGTTCATAGACACCATCACGCCACTACGCGCTGTCAGTGTCATTTTCCCTTTTCAGTCCAATCTGATTAATATGCTCCTCCACTTGTCTCTTCCACGTCATATTCGGTCGCCCAAGCCCTCTTCTTCTCGCAACTTTAAAATCCAACGCTCTTCTCAAAACACTCCCATTATCCCATCTCAAAACATGCCCATACCATCGTACTTCACTCGCCCTGATTAGTCCATCTAAACTATCCTTTAAACCCAGCAAACTCGTAAGTTCTTGGCTCCTTTTTTTCTGAATGATCTTAACTCCACACATTGCTCTAATCATTGCTTTTTTGGTTCTTCTCAAAATTGTCATCTCATTCTTCCTCAGATATCACGTTTCACTCCCATACAGCATTGCGGATTGTACGCAACTCTGATAAATCCTTTCATTTTAACAAAAATCCTTTTCTCCCATAAAGTAACTCCCCACATTCTCTAAATTTTATCCATCCAATTCGCGTTTTTGCTGCTTCACTTCCAGCACTGGCGCTCAACCTGACCCTAAATAGCAAAAGCTCTTCACAAAGTTAACCTGGTCAAAAAGTGATATTTGTTCACCTGGTTCCATCATTCCTTCCATTGTTCCTGGTTCCACCGTTCCACCATCCCACCATTGTATCAACACAAGTTTAAAAACAAAACCTTTTGCCAGAGTCGAAGTCACCCTCTTCATTTTCGCGCATCTACCATGTGCCCATTTACCACACTTTGTGCCTATCATCGAATTTGCCATCACCTTCTTGCCGCTCTTGGCCATTTTGAGTACCTCACCTTTCGAACCGCTCACCATTACTTTGGTTTTCTTGAGGTTCACCTTCAGCCCCTTGCTTTCTGTCGCGTTTTAATAGAATTTTTTTGGTTCTATCTCAACTTTAAAATTTTTTCTTCCTGAAATTGAGGCGACTTATAGTATCGCTCGAATAATTAAGTCTGGCTGCAAGTTAATAGCTAGGAAAAGATTGGCTTCTACTGGAAATACTTTGAACCACGTCAAGAACAGTACAATATATTCACAGAAATAATACTTCAAGCTCCTTCGCTCAACCATCACAGAAAATCACTATAATGTAACGATTACGAAACAGCCAAAACTAACTCCACCAATTATCCGTTAACACTTGTCACTTCAACAATCCGCAATAAATTACAGCAGGCCTTTTGTCTTCTCCGTCAATCTCTCTCTTTTTCTTTTCACTACAACAACTCCCTACTGAATCGTAAAATCTCATTTGGTTATATATAAATCGAAAAAAAATAATCCAAAAAGCATCACTTGAAAAAAAGAAAAAAGCACCGCTAATAAGTTACGTAACTAGCAATCGAAAATCCTTGAAGAAACGAGATTCACTAGATCAGGGGTGTCAAACTTGTGGGCTTCTGGGGGTCACATTGTACATATGAAGAATCGTGCCGAGGGCCGCATGAAGTTTTCGAATTGGAGATCACCGCTTCTCTGGGCAACGATCTCTGTAATTTCGCCCGAAGTAAGGGCGATCTCCAAAAAAAAAAGGTCATCACCTCTCCAGCATCTCCGCCTTCGTTAGGGCAACAAATCGAGTTCTGTGGTTGCACCAAGTAAAGTTATCTTCAATTGAAAAAAAAATCTGAACCTCTCATATGTGGCCGGTGGTGAGGGGGTTCAAACGTTTGTTCGACGATGAACTATTGCAATAATGCCAAAATTAAGAATTTTAGAATCGTCTCGCGGGCCGCATTGAAAGGCTCCGAGGGCCGCTAGTTTGACATCCTGCACTAGATCACTCTGGAACTTATTACGTCATAAACGATTGTGACGTAAGAAGAGGCGTGTCTGTAGCAAAATAAATACGAAGGAAAAAAAGGTCTTTTGCCATCAACAGCCGAGCTAACAAAATAACACGGCAAAAGAAAGCGATGAATTACGGCAACTATACATATATGAAAACCGTTCTTACAACGCAAGTTTCCTTAGTCGTGACACTTTCAAACGTCTCTTTCCATATTAAAAATTTCTCTTTTAAATTCTCTGTTCCTTTTACTCATTAAAACCAAGTCATCAGCATACAAAATTTCATTCATAAATCCTTCTGCATTTCATACTTTACCACAGTTATTTTAATTTTCAAATATTCTATCGTGAACAAAAATCTTAAGTCAGTTTACGAACTTCAGTTACTGGTACTATATTTGGTTTTGGAAGTCTTTTATGACAGAGGATGTTATGTGTAGCTAACTTACGAAGTACTTCCGGCAGAATGTAATTGGGAGCTTCTTTTCATTAAAATGCAATGTGACGGAGCAGCATAGATACTATAGTTAGCATAATTCTGCCAATGTCAGTAAAGAATCTTTTTTTCCAAATAAAACTTATTTTTCTAAATAACGATGAAAAATGTAATTGAGTACGACTAAGGACAGCTGCACTGATGTAAAGCAGCTATGGTGCTTTTACTTCTGATTTCTTTGACCCAGCAAGTTATCGTTAATTGTTAAGCATTTTTCTACTCGCAATTTTGCTTTGCAACATCATTCCATATTCGGTTCGTTGAAGAAAACTAAATAAATTTCCTAGCAATTTTGGAGCAATTAAAACAAAACAGAACTGTGATTCGTTTATGTATCAGCCACGACGCATTCAAAAGAGATTGTATTCTGCAACTTGTGACCTTTATTTCACCGAGTGAAAATAGCAAAACTACTCACCTTGCATGTGTAAGTTGTTGGGTACTAACCAATGCCATCTCACCCTATAGTGGTTATGGAGTTTGATATCTATTTCTCTAAGCCAAGTCTGATATAATTGAGTTTATAGAGTGCGCCTAAACATCGTTTTCAGGCCGCGCAGCCATCCCAAGAACATGTGCTGTGTCTTGTTTTCCAACCTAAATGCAAGTTATTTTTAGATTTATCTGCAGCAAAGTGGAAAAAATAGATATTCAATTCCTTACAACGATTATCAGGTTTCACTAGATAGCTACGCTGATGAAGCTATCGTTTGGACAGTGGTAAGTTTTATTTTAAAAGAAATAATTGATTTTATTATTTGTTGTAAAATTAAAAAAAACTCAGATGCTTAAGGGCTAGATCAGCCTCAATGACTTAATCGATTTCCGGGTGTCATTAATCTCAGTTCTAAAGATCATCACACAAAAAGGATTGGAGTTATTTTGGCTTAGATCAGCTCGTTACTAAAAACCTGGGTACATATCAGTATATGGGGTATATTAAGTTCAAATTCTACCCTAACTCGGTTTTCAGTAGCGCAATCATATTATGCTCACGTATTGACAGGGCTTCATTCATCCTCAATGACTTAATCGATTTCCGGGTGTCATTGATCTTAGTTCTAAAGATCATCACACAAAAGGGATCGGTATTGTTTTGGCTTAGATCAGCCCGTTACTAACAGCCTGGGTTATCAGTATTTGGGTTGCATATTGGGTTCAAATTCTACCCTAACCCGGTTTTCACTAGTGCAATCATATTATGCTCAAGAATTGACAGATCTTCGTTGAGATTAGCAACAGGGTTAGATCTCGGTTTTGTACGACTACCATTTCGCACTCCACATAAGTTCGTTTATAGGTTTCATTGGCAATGAAGACGACTTATTTGCACATGTGAGAGAAAAATACAGTGCTACTATAGTTGTGTTTGTACTATTTAAACAATATTGCTAAAACTGGTATCTATATTTTTTTGAAATAGTGCTTTAGTGAGACTTGACCTAAGATGACTGAAAATATTACCCTCATACTCCTAGACTTGTGCAAACTTTACTAAATCAATTTACTGCCACTAAAGAATGCAAGTAAAAGTTAAGGTAAAGCCAAAACTTTTATACGTTTGCCTAGAGCTCTAAGATTTTGTCTAAGCTAATGTCACTTTTTGTTCATTTACTAGCTTCATGGTTGTAATGTTATGTGCAGCTAAAATATATTTGATTTGTATATTTGAAAAAATTTACTCCACCGCAATTTGTATAATATTGTAAAATTTTCACCCTTGATCTGATGCTACCAAGCATCAGATCAAGGGATGTTTTTGCAAAGTTTGTTTTTGTTTTTGATGTTTGATGTTTTTTTTTTGTAAAGTTTGATGTTTTTGCAAAGATCGAGAATGTTTTTGCAAAGTTTAACAACTCTAGTGCAGGGTTGCCTGCAGAATATTTCAAAAACTAACAAATTAATTGAAAAGGTAACAAATTTATAAAATAAATTCGATATGTTAATGTAATTAATATAAAACACGTATTTCATCGTCAGATAACTTTCATATGGGGCGTTTTGTTAAAAAGTAACAATTAATTTGATTAATATCTGATCGCTATAGAGGTGATGACTTTTTTTTGGAGACCACCACTCATGTAGATCATTTTGGGCTTTTTTATCGGAGATCATTATATTTTCGGCAAAAAAAGTGGTGACGACGAAGAAACCCAGTTTAATTTTCAATCAAGTGAAATAGTAACAACTTATGGTAGCGTTGAAACAAAGGTAACAAATTTGAACCTTGCGAGGAAAGGTAACAATTTATTACCAAAAGTAATAACTCTGGCAACCCTGCTCTAGAATAGACGCATGATGTTATCATCTTACTTGCGCAATTTGTTCGATTTTAAGCGCAACAATTTCATTAGTTATTATTGCGCTAAAAACAGTCTACACAAGAAAATAAAAAGTTTTTCTTGAAAGATTGAAAATAGCAGTTAAATCACTGAAGAATACGAGGCAACTAGTTGTTCGCTTTCGCAGTATGTATTATAATGCACGTGTGATAGCTTTAAAATCGATGTAAAACAAACGCTTAATTTTTACATTTTATTTCAGCTACAAACCCTTTAAGTGAATCTAGAATTGTAGCGAATATTTAGAAAAAAATATAGGATGTGCAAAGTCAATTACATAAAGTTGATTGCCAAAAAAAGACCTTGAAGTTGAAAAAGTGCGGAAGCTTCAAAAATATTGGACCATAATGGTTTTTCTGTGGCTAAATAAGGAAAATATTCACTTGGTTGGTATTGTTGTTACCCGAGCTCTTCCGAGGAATGGGGGCATGGCAGAAGACCATGGAGCCCCAGAAGCCAGGCAACTTTCTAGTGCCCTGACCAGAGGTTGTAAAGAGACAGAGAGTCGCCAAAGAGCGAGCGGCGCGAAGAGTCCGTTGCTGGACAGTGCAGAATGAGATGAGAGGTGTCCTGGGACGAGTGGCCGCAGGCGCTACAGAAAGGATTATCGATTCTACCAATCCTGAAGAGATGAGAACTTAACAGTAGGCTGTGTCCGTTGTAGAGTAGATGAGAGAGCACACAGCAACCATGACGAGGGAGCACAAGTTCTTTAGTAGAAATCGAGGGAACATACTTGTCAAAGAATTTCAGTGAGACAGTACGCCTCCAGTCCGAAAAAAGGGATTATAGATTATTTACTACAAAGGATTACAGAGAGCACGAGTAGCGCTCCCCGTCTGGCCCAATGATCAGCCGCGTCGTTCCTTGGGAGAAACGAGTATCCGAGGACCCATTGTAGTCTGACTGAACAGGTGGAGAGAGAAGACAGTTCCTGCCAGATCTACCGGAGAGTTTTTGGAAAAAGGAAACACGGAGGAGAGGACAGAACGAGAGTTAGATAGGAGGAGAAGAGAACAGAAATGACGCAAGCTTCAGCGGAATAACTTGAGCATACTGGGCCTGCTGAAAAGGGAAAGAGTGGCCTCAGTGCCTCAGAGAGATCAGTTGCCAAGTACGCCAGAGCCACCTTTGCCAAGGGGCCGTCTGTCCAAAGCACCAGATCGTAAGGGGGGAGAGAGTCAAGGTGAGCGAGAGCCTCACCTTGTCGAGTAAGACGGTACCAGAGTGAGAGCATGGAGAGGAAACGGTGCATTCCACAGTGAAGGCAAATTCCATGGAGGAAAAGGAGGGCAAGCAAGAAGAGCCTCCATAGGAGAAGTAGAAGGAAGCATGAGCAGGTAAGTGGACCCAAAGGCTCTCCAGAAAGATCTGCAGAATCTTGGTTTCACTCCAAGTCTGGCCAAGCCTAAAATAGGAAAGAAGGTTGAGAAACGAAAAGCCCACTCATACGATGACAGTGTGAAATGAGTCAGAGTGACTTGAAAGAGAGGTAAAAAAGCCTTCGAGAAAAGAAGTGGGATAGGGGAGGACGGCAGGCAACAGGTGATGGCGCGACTGGCCGCTCGGTGGAGGCGTTCCACTTAGGTGATATTGGTAATGCTTAGAAACGGAAACCATCCGGGTGAAACATAAGTGAGAAGGGGACGAAGAAAAGCTTTACACAGAACAGAGAGAGACTCCTTAGAGGGCACCCATGAGGAAGCAGAGATACAGCGTAAGGCCTTGAGACGTGGGAAAAACTTGGCCTTCATCGAAGATACATGCTTAGAAAAGGAAAGAGTGTGGTCGAATATGACCCCAAGAAAAGTTGGAGTAGGGTTGAAACCGAGGCAGGAGTTGAATAAGAGGAGGCTGGGCTGGAGGTTTGCTTGATGGGGATCCACTGAGAAGAAGGAAGAGCACTCACAGTTGCTCGGATTGAGACGAAGACACCACTGCTCAGACCAGCGCTCCAATCGAAACAGAGCTCCTTGTGTCGCCTCCACTGAAGTGGGGACCGAGGGCGTGGAAGACCAAATGGCCAGATCGTCAGCGTAAAGAGAGCAGCTCACGGAATAAGACAGAGAAGCAGGAAGATCATTGATGAATAGGGAGAAAAGTACAGCGCCAAGAATGGATCCTTGCGGAACACCTCGACGAACTCGAAGGGAACGGCTTTTATGATTTTGATAAACCACGCAAGCGCGCCTATCAGAAAGGAAAGATTGAATCCAACGAGCAAAGCAAGAAGAGAGGCCAGCCGAAATGAGTTTGTGGAAAAGAGCGCGGTGCCAGACAGAGTCAAAAGCTTTAGAGAAATCATAGAGAGAGGATCGTCCGAGTGCCCGGCCTGGATTTGTTAAGCCCATTCGAAATGGACAGAGAAAGGAACAGAATTGGATCAAGTGAGGACCGTCCAGGGCGGAAACCGGCCTGGCAGGAAGAGAAAATGGAATTATGCTCCAGAAAGAACAGTAGACAAGATAAAATGATGCTTTCAAAAACCTCTGATACGCAGGGGTAAGAGAGATAGGCCGGGAGAAAGCAGAAGAGTCGAGAGGCTTTCTCATCTTATGGATGGGAATAATTGAAGATGTCTTCCAGATAGAAGGAAAGGAATGTAGAGACCAGGAAAGATTGAAAATGTGAAGAAGAAAATCCATACCAGAGCGAGGAAAGTGCTTTGGGATAGGCAACTTTGTCTGGGCCAATGACAGTGGATAAGGAGAGGTTGGAGGCAGCCACAAGAAATTCAGCGAGGAGAAGGCAGAGGATAAGAGCGAGTGGAACTCCTCAGAGTACGTGGCTCGGCAGAGCTCGGAACGATATTCCCTGCCTCTGGCACTACTACGCAGGGTCTTTGGCTGAGAAACGGAAAAGTGAGATCTCAGGTCATCAGTGAAGTCTAAAACCGACTTTTTGGAAGAGGAACTGTTGGGGAAGTTAGAAGATGAGGAAGAAGAGCCAGTGACAGATCGAAGGAGAGAGAACATAGATTTAGGGTTAGATTTGGGCGAGAGAGAGAGAGTGGCAAGTCGACTGCCATGCCTCAGCCTTGGCTTTGGCAATGACAGACGAAGCACTTCGGGAAGCAGAGGTGTAAGCCTGACGGTCTTCATCACTTCTGTGAGCGGGAACGAAAGCCTTGCGTCTTTCACTAACCGCTTTTTCCACTTCAACGGATCACCAGGCTTTAGGATGGCGTTTGATGCGGCCGAAAGGAATGGAAGATTTGGCCGCATTCAGTGTCCGAGAAGTAAAGAGAAAGAGACGACTATTCTTCCACACCAATCAACAGCCGCCTTAATGTGATGGTGCAGTCCCCGACCTTGTTTGGATGAATTCAAAATAGCTGTTGGCTTTCCCGAGGGTTCCAGTTACCTTGGGAACTCCTCTCCCACAAATAATCACTTTGGTTGAGTTGATCTCCGAATAAGAGATCTCAAATTAAAGATTGAGCGAAAGCAACTAGTTCTGCGTAGGCTATTGTGAAAATATTTGATGTAACTGCACGAGAAACTTACTCAATTTCCTGCAAATTTTCTCTCGCTTTCTCCAGTTGTAGGCCCTTGAACTAATGTCTTTTTGCAGGAAAGCCAGCGCCAATGAAATGTTTAGAATTTTTTTGTGATTAAGGTTTCATGCGTTTCATCAAAGTACCCTGGGGCTTCAGGACGCTAAAAGGATTGAAGAGCACTGATTTAAATCATGCTGGACCCTTTTGTAAATAAATATGGTGGTTGATGTCTATCGATGGTCATTTTAAATATCCCCATGTGATCACGCTCAACATCAGTCAAACCACATCCAAACTTACTCTGGACTCATTGCAACAAATATTTTTGTTCGAGGAACCGTCGCTCACAATGGCGGCCAATTTGAGGCAAACGAAGTTAATGTTTTTGTAATAATTCGAATATTAAATATTCAAATGGTTTCACGAAGCGTTTTGTTCAGGCATTTAAATGTGGGATGCAGTGACGTAAGTAGAAATTTTTCATGTGGGGAGTTTGTTTCTTTCAATAAAGGTGTCAAAGGCAACGATTATTCTAGGGGATTCCATAGCATGCTTTCTCGAAAAATTACACAAAAATGAAGCATTTTCACGCTTTTTAAAACAAGCTTTTGGGTTACGCTTGTAAGCATTTTTTCGCCTAGCTGTAAACGTAACTCTCAAACCGGCTTGTCTAAATACATAAGATTCAATGAATATAACAGAGGAGAATTAGCCAAGAGTATCAACGAAAGCTCATGCTAATGGTGAGAATTATATGATGAAAAAAAACAAAGCAAACAGAAAAACAACCAGCATTGTATTACAAATGCGATAAAATTTTTTCAAGCTCATAGTTAGAAGCCTGTTCACTTCACTCAATCACTTGATCAGCAAGAACTAACAGGAAAGCACTTTCAAGCGTACAATGCCTAATCAGTATAAGCCTCCTCAAAGGAGTCAATAAAACTAAAAAAGTTTAGTGACTGGTGAAGATTTCTTGATAAAAGACAAACAATATTTTTTACGAGTTAGATAGTCAAGAATCATCAAACAAAATGAGCTGCGGTGTAAGTACATTTGATGTATAAGTGTAAACATGTGCTGTTTGTACAGGTGAAATTAAAGAGTGTAAACTGCTCCTATGATTTCTTTCTGCATTCATTTCCCGGGGAAGCTGTTGAAACAAATGAGATCAGAGACGCAAACGCTTTCAATGTTCGTCTACAACCTAGCATCTGTGTGTTGCGATGGTATTCTACTAATAACAAAAGTGAATTTAAGGTATGCCAGTTTTTTTGCTTTTAAAAACTTTTATGAGTTTAAAGCAGACATCAGTATTAGCTGCCCTCTAAGCTTAATCTTTATTACCAACCTCTCCAGCTTCGACTTTATTTTACTTGCAGTAGCCTGCACATTTTTCACAAACTATAGCAATGAAAATACAAAATTTGTTTACGACAGTGGCAATAGAGCAATTGAATTGCATCTCCGTGGATTTGTCTTCTTTTACAATTTGATTACGACTTCTGTTACAAATTTCTAATTGAGCTCCGCCTTCTAGGCAAATATTCGGATTTTTGGTTGCAGCTCCAAAGCTCTGTTATAGTAATGTACTGATAATTATCTCCATCGGTGCGATATTATTTTACAGAATGGTACTTGTGAGTTGAGCTATAGAATTTTGTTACTATCTCAAAAATAGTAACCTATTGTATTATATAATGGAAACGACATAATGTGTTGCACATACCATTTGTCTAACTTTGCTTATTCAATAACAAATATTTAATCTACAAACTGTAAATTAAACACCACTCCTCTTTTGAAACGAAAAAATATTATTTACAATTAAACTTAAGCTCAACTGCGCTATCAATTTCTACCACTATCAATTGCACTCTGTACAAATCAACAGCCGCCTCAACATGGTAGTGCGGTCCCCGACCTCGTTTGGCTGGGTCGAAATGGCTGTTGGCCTTTCCGAGAGTCTCAGTTACCCCGGGCACTCTCCTTCATTTTTTGGCTATGCTGCCCCTGAACAACCGCAGAAAGGCAGCACACAGCTTCCTTAAAATCGGTCGCTTGTTTTCACTTTTTCTTTTCTCCTGCCCTACCCTTGCCCTTCTTTGTCTCCTTATTTTTCTACTTCTCTTGATGAGCGATAGCGTTCATCCCAACCCTGGCCCTATCTTTCCTTGCTCAGTGTGCGCTGGAAATGTGATCTGGCGGGGCAAGTCAGTGCAATGCTGCACCTGCTCCAAATGGGTCCATCTAAGGTGCTCACAACTTTCCCTGTCCAAATTCAGAGCTCTTGACAGCTCTCACTCTTGGAGCTGCCACCCCCTGTTGTGTTCCTACTCGTAACACTGTGACTCACTCCTCGGATTTTTTTGACATGTATACCTCCACTGTACAATCTGGCTCCCCTCTGCTAATGCTGCACTCCCACCCTATCCTCGTCTTCAAACTTTTTATCCTCCGTCGGCCCATTCTTTATCTTCTCCCTCTGCCCCTTTACCACCGTCCCTTGCTCCTGGCTGTCCTTCTACGTCTCCTGCTTCATCTTCCCCCCTAACTTTCTCAGGGTTCTCCAAAGGAATGCTTGAGGTCTTCGAGCCAGGAGCACTGAACTACTTCACTTTCTTTCGTCCCATCCTGTCGATCTTATCTGCATCCACGAATCCAATCTTAGCTGATTTTCCTCTTTCCGGATTCCTGGATTCTCTGCTCTGCGTTTTGATCGCACCCACTCCCGGTATGGCATTCTCTTTCGTGATGCCACGCACGCTAGCGGCGGCGTTGTCATTTCTGTCAGGCAGAGCCTATCTTTTTTCTGAACTTTCTACCTCCTCATTTTCTTTGCTTGATCCCTACTCTGATTATGTAGGGGTCAACGTCTCTCTTAACAACTCCTCCTTGGTGTCATTTCTTAATGTGTATGCCCCTCCTATTCGCTCCTCCCCAACGAATGGCAGAACCGATTCCTTTTCTCCCTCCATTCTTCCCTCCTCCAGAAATCTCTTCATTCTGGGGGACTTCAATTGCCATCACCTGCTTTGGGACTCAAGAGGTACTTCCGACCTCGGTGGGCAGGAAGTATTCCACTGGGTCATATCTTCTGACCTCCTCCCCCTCAATGATCCTGAAACACCCACTCTCCTCCATCGCTCCTCTGGCAGTCACTCCTTCCCCGACATCTCCTTTGCTCCTTCCTCTCTTGCTTTTTCTTGCTCCTGGGAGGTGCTTCATGACCTTGGTTCTGACCATCTACCAATTATTTTATCTGTCCCTTTCTCCCCGGTCTTTCACCCCAGCGAGCGTCCCCCTTCCTTCAATTTTCAGAAAGCTCGTTGGGATGACTTTGCCTCCTACTTTGACTCTCACTGTCCTTCTGCAGAGGATTACTCGTCTCTTTCTCTTTCCTTTGCTGCTGCTCTCTTTACCTCTCTGGCACTGAATGCGGCCAAATCTTCCATTACTTTCGGCCGTATCAAACGCCGTCTCAAAGACTGGTGGTTTACTGAGGTGGAAAGTGCGGTTGGTAAAAGACGTAAGGCTTTCGCTGCCGCTCACAGAAGTGATGAAGATCGCCAGGCTTACATCTCCGCTTCTCGATGCGCCTCTTCAGTCATCGTTAAAGCCAAGACTGAGGCATGGCAGACGACTTGCTCTTCTCTTTCACCCGAATCAAACCCAAAACCTGTATAGTCTCTTCTTCATTTTATCGCCGGCTCTCCTTCCTCATCTTTCTCTTCCCCTAATTTCCCAAACTGTTCTTGTTGTTGTTGGTTACCCAACCCCTTCCGAGGAATGGGGGCATGCCGGAAGACCATGGAGACCCAGAAGCCGGGCAACTCCCCAGGCTCTGGAGCAGAAGTTGTAAAGAGACAGAGAGTCGCCAAAGAGTGAGCGGCACGAAGAGTCCGCAGCTAGACAGTGCAAAATGAGTTGGAAGACCTGCCAAAGGCCCTGCGTAGTAGTGCCAGAGGCAGGGAATATCGTTCCGAGCTCTGCCGAGCCACGTACTCTGAGGAGTTCCACTCGCTCTTATCCTCTGCCTTCTCCTCGCTGAATTTCTTGTGGCTGCCTCCAACCTCTCCTTATCCACTGTCATTGGCCCAGACAAAGTTGCCTATCCCAAAGCACTTTCCTCGCTCTGGTATGGATTTTCTTCTTCACATTTTCAATCTTTCCTGGTCTCTACATTCCTTTCCTTCTATCTGGAAGACATCTTCAATTATTCCCATCCATAAGATGAGAAAGCCTCTCGACTCTTCTGCTTTCTCCCGGCCTATCTCTCTTACCCCTGCGTATCAGAGGTTTTTGAAAGCATCATTTTATCTTGTCTACTGTTCTTTCTGGAGCATAATTCCATTTTCTCTTCCTGCCAGGCCGGTTTCCGCCCTGGACGGTCCTCACTTGATCCAATTCTGTTCCTTTCTCTGTCCATTTCGAATGGGCTTAACAAATCCAGGCCGGGCACTCGGACGATCCTCTCTCTATGATTTCTCTAAAGCTTTTGACTCTGTCTGGCACCGCGCTCTTTTCCACAAACTCATTTCGGCTGGCCTCTCTTCTTGCTTTGCTCGTTGGATTCAATCTTTCCTTTCTGATAGGCGCGCTTGCGTGGTTTATCAAAATCATAAAAGCCGTTCCCTTCGAGTTCGTCGAGGTGTTCCGCAAGGATCCATTCTTGGCGCTGTACTTTTCTCCCTATTCATCAATGATCTTCCTGCTTCTCTGTCTTATTCCGTGAGCTGCTCTCTTTACGCTGACGATCTGGCCATTTGGTCTTCCACGCCCTCGGTCCCCACTTCAGTGGAGGCGACACAAGGAGCTCTGTTTCGATTGGAGCGCTGGTCTGAGCAGTGGTGTCTTCGTCTCAATCCGAGCAACTGTGAGTGCTCTTCCTTCTTCTCAGTGGATCCCCATCAAGCAAACCTCCAGCCCAGCCTCCTCTTATTCAACTCCTGCCTCGGTTTCAACCCTACTCCAACTTTTCTTGGGGTCATATTCGACCACACTCTTTCCTTTTCTAAGCATGTATCTTCGATGAAGGCCAAGTTTTTCCCACGTCTCAAGGCCTTACGCTGTATCTCTGCTTCCTCATGGGTGCCCTCTAAGGAGTCTCTCTCTGTTCTGTGTAAAGCTTTTCTTCGTCCCCTTCTCACTTATGTTTCACCCGGATGGTTTCCGTTTCTAAGCATTACCAATATCACCTAAGTGGAACGCCTCCACCGAGCGGCCAGTCGCGCCATCACCTGTTGCCTGCCGTCCTCCCCTATCCCACTTCTTTTCTCGAAGGCTTTTTTACCTCTCTTTCAAGTCACTCTGACTCATTTCACACTGTCATCGTATGAGTGGGCTTTTCGTTTCTCAACCTTCTTTCCTATTTTAGGCTTGGCCAGACTTGGAGTGAAACCAAGATTCTGCAGATCTTTCTGGAGAGCCTTTGGGTCCACTTACCTGCTCATGCTTCCTTCTACTTCTCCTAGGGAGGCTCTTCTTGCTTGCCCTCCTTTTCCTCCATGGAATTTGCCTTCACTGTGGAATGCACCGTTTCCTCTCCATGCTCTCGCTCACCCTGACTCTCTCCCCCCTCATGATCTGGTGCTTTGGACTGATGGTTCTGTTCTTTCTCCTATTGGCAAAGGCGGCTCTGGCGTACTTGGCAACTGATCTCTCTGAGGCACTGAGGCCACTCTTTCCCTTTTCAGCAGGCCCAGTATGCTCAAGTTATTCCGCTGAAGCCTGCGCCATTCTGCACGCTCTTAGCTGGTCTTGCAGCACCAACAAGCCTGCCACTTCTCTTCTTCTCCTGTCTGACTTTCGTTCTGTTTTCCGTGTTTTCTTTTCCCAAAAGCTCTGTGGTAGATCTGGCAGTAACTGTCTTTTCTCTCTTGTTCTATCAGGCTACAATAGATCCTCGGACACTCGTTTCTCCCAGGGAACGACGCGGCTGATGAGCTGGCCAGACGGGGAGCGCTTCTTGTGCCCTCTGTAATCTCTTGTAGTCTCTCTCCTCTTATCTCTCGTATCCATTCTTGTCTTTTCTCGGACTGGAGGCGTACTGTCTCATCGAAATTCTTTGACAAGTATGTTCCCTCGATTTCCACTGAGGAACATGTGCTCCCTCGTCATGCTCGCTGTGCCCTCTCTCATCTACGCTGCAACGGACACAGCCTACTGTTAAGTTCTTATCTCTCTAGGATTGGCAGAATCGAGAATCCTTCGTGCAGCGCCTGTGGACACTCGTCCCAGGACGCTTCTCATCTCATTCTGCACCGTCCAGCTACGGACTCTTTGCGACGTTTGGTACTTTGAAAAATTGCAAAGCAGTTGTCCACTTAAATTTATTTAATTTTTAAAATGTGATAAAAGCTACAAACATTGTTTTGTTTTTATTACTGTGTGTTTTCAAACTGGTCCTAACGCTGCTGACAACACGAACCAGTGTTATTGCATATATTACAAAACAAATTCTTCGGTGTTTGCGTGCATGTATGCTTTCAATGGCTGCTATCAGTACAATAGCTGTTATAAATCTCATAGAGTGAACCTTGTTTTTGAGGTTGGTTTATTTAAAATGAAGTAGTGTGAGGTCTGGTAAACGTGGAGAGTATTCCACAAAACCCTTCTGCTGTTTAACTTACCTGTTTAAACCGAAAAGTTACCAGCTGGTAAAGTGTGTATCCATTTTTTTGCCACATTTTGCATAAATAATATGCAAAGTTAAAACAACACTAGGAATAAATATGATGTCATAAGACCAAATTTGTGAGTTTCACCAGTGGTTAGTGTTCCCAAACAATCGCAATTATTTTCACTCAAAGTGTCGAAAACAAATTTTGAATAATGTAGATTCAAGTCACATGACATCAAAATATCAATTTTTGAAAACTGGTACAACCTGTTATTCGAGACAGTTTGGGTAAAGCTTTATTGGTATCCTACTCAGGGGCAAAAGTACATTATGGTAGCCTATGTAAAAGATTTGTACTCTCCGCACCGACGCTTTTAAATTTATTAATCACTGTAATTTTTATTTAAAAGAAGGGGGAATGTTGCAAATAAAAATATTTGTATAAAAAGTGACATAGCCAGTCCCTCTTTTTTTTTGCGAAATGGGGTTGTAATCACAAGTACGTTTTTGCTGTTGCTCATTTAAAAAAATGTTTCCTGAATCTATGCCAAGTGGTGTCTATAATAGGCCATTAGCGAGAAAAATGTAATGTATTTGTAGTTGATCTGGAATGAAATATTGCGATTGAACAGTTTTATTGCAAGTTTTAAATATTAACTTCTGCTACATCTAATCTCTTGTTGTCTGTGCAGGTTAGTATCACAGACAGCAACAATGAATACATTCAAGTAATTCCACTAGATGCAAACTACGAGGGCAAATTGTTTCAGGTTATATTCAATATTTCGACTCTTAAGATAACAGAAGAAAGTAAATTTCAGGTGAGCATTGATTTTAAGGCAGTAAGTAATTGTCAGAATTGTAACAGGTAGTTCACCCTCCTGTGTGGTTGTCATGCAAACCATTTGACGGTACAATGCATTTTTGTTGCCTTTAAACTTTTCTTTCACTTACCTATGGCGTTCTTTGAAGAAAGTATGACTAGTAACACTTTAGAAATGTCCAGGTAGAGTAAGTTTCGATATTGCAGCGCAGTGCGTGTCATTCAGCAATTACGCGAGAGAAAGAAGAATCAAGGGGCTCTTAAGATAGCATCAGCAAAAACTTATTATGAGGTTTGATTTGGAACCCATCACTCGCACAAGCTACCAAGGGTTATGAACCTAGTATTGTGGTAACGTTGCAATTCTGTATTCCCCTATACAGTTTTCATGTTTAGAGTGCTGAAATATCTTTTGTCGTAAATATTTATTTTCCACTCACAAGTAAACCTTTTTTCTGTTGTGTTAGAACATTTTTGTGAGGTAACAATCATAAAAATGTGAAGAAAATTTGAATTGGTGTGTAAATCAGTATGTAGCAGGAAGAAAACAATAGCTGATAGCTTTCTAACGTTGGCCGTAAAATTGAGAAAGCTGGCTTTGGCGCTTTGTTTATGCCCGCAACTTTCTGACTACTGATTAGGAATCTACAAAGTCTAGCCTGAGCCCAATCACTACAGTAAGTGCAAATCTAAATCTTAACCTGCTGGTACACTGTTTCTACAAAGCAATATTTGTATTTGTAGCGTTCAGCATCATCGCAAGTGCTTTTGACCGAAACCTAGATCGAGGGTGCGAAAGGGGCTATGGCCCTCTCCACCAAAATTGTTTTGAATCTGTTCCCGAAATTTGGTTATTTTTCGAATTAGAAACAATTTAGCATCTGTGGCACGATTGCACGCGAAGCTACTGTTTTTCATTTTTCTGTAAAACTTATGGTTTCATTTACTTTTTCTTGATTTTTATCGAAAATCAAATACTTCATTTAAAAATAAATTCCAATATGCAGTCAAATAACTTGAAGCATTTTTGGAAAGAGGTTACGGGAAAAACAAAGGCTTGGATTAACTTTTTTAAATTTTGTGCAAATTTTATAAAATTATTTATGTGGGCTGACTTTCTGAGTTTGTGTGAAACAGCACAATTTATTCACTTCATATGATAAGCACTAGAAAATACTTAAGAGTTTGAAAAGAAGAAAACATAATAGTAGACCATCTTACAGCTGACCTACTTTACAGTACAAAAACCAAAATCTAGAAGATACTACAATTGGATGTTTATGATATCTTAAAAAAAAAACAATTAGTAGCTTAAAATGAATAAAAATCCCTGCATAAAGAATAAAAAACGAAGCTATTAAGACAGTCTGGTAGTTGTAAAAGTAAACAAACAGGCTAAAGTTTCCAGCTATAATGCAAAGAGTTTTGACTACACTCCTACAATTTGCCTGGCGTTGTGAGAAGCACGTATTTTGATGAATAAAAACTGGGAGTAAGCACACGCCATAGTAGGGTAAAATAAACAAAAATTTGAGATTACAACCAAATATTTATTGCTCTTAAGCTTTTGCAACCGTTTCAGCCGATTGATTTGTCGGTATGATTTAAATAATGGGAAAAGAGTGGTGAGGTTTTGCGTATTTTAATTTCACGTGTTGTTTAAAGAGGGCCTGAAGCACTTGCTTTACTCAAATCGTGTAAACGACTTTTGCAGCACTGCACTAATCATCAGCCACCTCAACGTGGTGTTGCGGTCCCCGACCCGTTTGGGTTAGATTGAAATGGCTGTTGGCCTTCCCAAGGATCCCAGTTACCCCAGGCACTCCCCTCGCACAAACCATTTTTTCGCCCTGCTGCCCTCTGAACAACTGCACAAGGGCAGCACACCGCTTCTTTAAAATTGACCGTCTATTTTCTCTCTTCTCCTGCCCTTCTCTTGCCCGCCTTTGTCTTGTCATTCTTCTCCTTCCCCTGATGAGCGATATCTTTTATCCCAACCCTGGTTCCATCTTTTCCTGTTTTGAATGTGCTGGAAATGTGACCTGGCGGGGTAAGTCAGTACAATGCTGCACCTGCACCAAATGAGTCCATTGAAGGTGCTCATTACTTCTCCAAACTCAGAACTCTTGACAGCTCTCACTCTTGGAGCTGCCCCTCTGCTGCGTCCCTACTTCTTTTTTATGATAACACTGTGACTTTCTCCTTGGACTCCTCCCGCTTATATGCCTCCACTGTTCAATCTGGCTTTCCCTCTGCTTATGCAGCACTTCTGCCCCACCCTCGCCTTTAAACCTCTTATTCCTCTTCCGCACACTTTGTATTTTCTCCCTCTGCTCCCTTACCACCGTCCCTTGCTTCTGGCTGTCTTTCTGCACCTTCTGTTTCCTGGTTCTTCAATGGAATGCTGGCGGTCTCCGAGCCAGGTGCACTGAACTTCTACACTTTCTTTTGTATCATTTCGTTGACCGTATTTGCATCCACGAATCCATTCTTAACTCATCTTTCTCTTTCCGGTTCCCTGGATTCTCTGCTCTGCAATCTAATGGCACCCACTCCCGGTCTGGCATTCTCTCTCCTGATGATCCGCACGCTTGCATCATTTTCGTCAGGCAGAGCTTATCCTTTGAACTTTCTACCTCTCTCATTCTATGCTTGACCTCTACTCTGATTCCACAGGGATCAGTATCTCTCTAAATGACTTCTTGTTGCTCTCATTCCCTAATGTTTATGCTCCCCCTATTCGCTCTTCGATGGATTGCAGAATCGACTCCTTTTCTCCCTCCGTTCTTTTCTCTTCCAAAAATCTCTTTATTCTGGGAGACTTTACTTGCCAACACCCTCTTGGACTCAAAAGTACTTACGATCCTCGTGGGGAGGAAAAAATCGATTGGGTCATCTCTTCTGACTCCTTCACACTCAATAACCCTGACCTACCTACTCTTCTCCATCGCTCCTCTGGCATTTGCTCCTCCACTGACATCTCCTTTGTTCCCTTCTCTCTCTTATTTCTGGGAGGTGCTTTAGAACCTGGGTCCTGATCACCTGCCACGTCTATTATCTCCCTCTATCTCCGGTTTTTCTCCCCAATGAACATCTCCCTTCCTTCAATTTTCAGAATGCTTGTTGTTGATACCCGAACCTTTCTGAGGGATGGGGGGCATGGCGGAAGACCATGGAGCCCTAGAAGCCAGGCAACTCTCCGGGCCTAAACCAGAGATCGTAGAGAGTCGCCAAGTAGCGAACGTCGCAAAGTCCGTAGCTGGATGGTGCAGAATGAGATGAGAAGCGTCCTGGGACGAGTGTCCACAGGCGCTGCACGAAGGATTCTCGATTCTGCCAATCCTAGAGAGATAAGAACTTAACAGTAGGCTGTGTCCGTTGCAGCGTAGATGAGAGAGGGCACAGCGAGCATGACGAGGGAGCACATGTTCCTCAGTGGAAATCGAGGGAACATACTTGTCAAAGAATTTCGATGAGACAGTACGCCTCCAGTCCGAGAAAAGACAAGAATGGATACGAGAGATAAGAGGAGAGAGACTACAAGAGATTACAGAGGGCACAAGAAGCGCTCCCCGTCTGGCCAGCTCATCAGCCGCGTCGTTCCCTGGGAGAAACGAGTGTCCGAGGATCTATTGTAGCCTGATAGAACAAGAGAGAAAAGACAGTTACTGCCAGATCTACCACAGAGCTTTTGGGAAAAGGAAACACGGAGGAGAGGACAGGGTGGCGAGGACAGAACGAGAGTCAAACAGGAGGAAATGAGAAGAGAAGAAGCAGACGTGTTGGTGCTGCCGAAACCAGCAAAAAGCGTGCAGAATGGACATAGAGAGAACAGTTGGCAAGTACGCCAAAGCCGCCTTTGCCAAAAGGAGAAGGAACAGAGCCGTCAGTCCAGAGCAGAGGTTCACAAACTTTTTGCTTTGCCAACCCCTTTTCTGTGAATCTGCTGCTTTGCGGACCCCTTTTTGCGGACCCCAATTATATGTGACATTACTTTTGTCACCCGACTCATTTCCAATAATATTAATTAAAATACGTACACACAAAAAAATTAAGCTGTCCTCTAAAAAAAAGATTAGCACTTGTATTACTGCCGCGATTGTGTCACTCGCGGTCCGATTCATCGTCAGGCTAGAGTTACTTTGTATAATTTCACTGAAGTGACTTTCCTGGACATTTTGCTAACCGAGACAACCGTTGATTGATTGACTTATCGGGACGAAGACACGGACACCCTGTGAGGTCGTCACGGACCCCAGTTTGGGAACTTCTGATCCAAAGTACCAGATCATGAGGGAGGACAGAGTCAAGGTGAGCGAGAGCCGCACTTTGAGGAGTGAAGAGGGGATCAGAGCGGGAGCATGGAGAGGAAACGGTGCATTCCACGGTGAAGGAAGGCAGATTTCAAGGAGGAAAGAGAGAGCTAGCAAGAAGAGCCTCCCTAGGAAAAGTAAAAGGAAGCATGAGCGGGTGAATGGACCCAAAGGCTCTCCAGAAAGATCTGCAGAATCTTGGTTTCACTCCAGGTCTGGCCAACCTGAAATAGGAAAGAAGGTTGAGAGACAAAAAGCTCAGAGTGACGTGACAGGGAGGTAAAAAAGCCTCCGAGAAAAGAAGTGGGATAGGGGGGGACGGCAGGCAACAGGTGATGGCGCGACTAGCCGCTCGGTGGAGGCGTTCCACTTAGGTGATATTGGTAATGCTTAGAAACGGAAACCATCCGGGTGAAACATAAGTGAGAAGGGGACGAAGAAAAGCTTTACACAGAACAGAGAGAGACTCCTTAGAGGGCACCCATGAGGAAGCAGAGATACAGCGTAAGGCCTTGAGACGTGGGAAAAACTTGGCCTTCATCGAAGATACATGCTTAGAAAAGGAAAGAGTGTGGTCGAATATGACCCCAAGAAAAGTTGGAGTAGGGTTGAAACCGAGGCAGGAGTTGAATAAGAGGAGGCTGGGCTGGAGGTTTGCTTGATGGGGATCCACTGAGAAGAAGGAAGAGCACACACAGTTGCTCGGATTGAGACGAAGACACCACTGCTCAGACCAGCGCTCCAATCGAAACAGAGCTCCTTGTGTCGCCTCCACTGAAGTGGGGACCGAGGGCGTGGAAGACCAAATGGCCAGATCGTCAGCGTAAAGAGAGCAGCTCACGAATAAGACAGAGAAGCAGGAAGATCATTGATGAATAGGGAGAAAAGTACAGCGCCAAGAATGGATCCTTGCGGAACACCTCGACGGACTCGAAAGGAACGGCTTTTATGATTTTGATAAATCACGCAAGCGCGCCTATCAGAAGGAAAGATTGAATCCAACGAGCAAAGCAAGAAGAGAGGCCAGCCGAAATGAGTTTGTGGAAAAGAGCGAGATGCCACACAGAGTCAAAAGCTTTAGAGAAATCGATAGTAGAGAGGATCATCCGAGTGCCCGGCCTGGATTTGTTAAGCCCATTCGAAATGGACAGAGAAAGGAACAGAATTGGATCAAGTGTAGACCGTCCAGGGCGGAAACCGGCCTGGCAGGAAGAGAAAATGGAATTATGCTCCAGAAAGAAGAATGGACGGCATAGAATGATGCTTTCAAAAACCTCTGAAACGCAGATCGTGAGAGAGATAGGCCGGTAGAAAGCAGAAGAGTCGAGAGGCTTTCTCATCTTATGGATGGGAATAATTGAAGATGTCTTCCAGATAGAAGGAAAGGAATGTAGAGACCAGGAAAGATTGAAAATGTGAAGAAGAAAATCCATACCAGAGCGAGGAAAGTGCTTTGGGATAGGCAACTTTGTCTGGGCCAGTGGTAGTGGACAAGGTAAGGTTGGAGGCAGCCGCAAGAAATTCAGCGGGAGAGAAAGGAGAGCAGAAGGACGAGTGAGACTGCTTAGAGCACGTGGCTCGGCGGAGCTTGGAAAGGTAACCTTTGGCTCTGATATGCAGGGCCTTTAGCTGAGAAACGGAAAAGTGAGATCTCAGGTAATCGGTGTAGACCGAAGCCGATTCCCTGGGAGAACAGTTTGGGGAATTAGGGGATGAGGAAGGAGAGCCAGCGATACAGCGAAGGAGAGAGTACACAGATTTAGGGTTAGACCCAGGTGAAGAGAAGAGCAAGTCGTCTGCCATGCCTCAGCCTTGGCCTTGGCGATGACTGACGAGGCGCATCGAGAAGCGGAGATGTAAGCCTGGCGATCTTCATCACTTCTGTGAGCGGCAGCGAAAGCCTTGCGACTTTCACTAACCGCACTTTCCACCTCAGTAAACCACCAGGCTTTAGGATGGCGTTTGATGCGGCTAAAAGGAATGGAAGATTTGGCCGCATTCAGTGCCAGAGAGATAAAGAGAGCAGCAGCAGAGTAAAGAGAAAGAGACGAGCACCCTTTTGAAGAAGGACAGCGAAAGCCAAAGCAGGAGGCAAAGCCATTCCAGCGAGCTTTCCGAAAGTTCAAGGATGGAGAACGCACGTTGGGGCGAAAGATCGAAGAGAGAGGGACAGATAAAAGAATTGGTAAGTGGTCAGAACCCAGGTCCTCAAGCCCCTCCCAGGAGCAAGAAAGGGCAAGAGAGGAAGGAGCAAAGGAGACGTCAGGAGAGGAGCAATGCCAGAGGATCGATGTAGAAGGGTGGGTGTGTCAAGGTCATTGAGGAGTAGGAGGTCAGAAGAGATGACCCAGTCGAAAACTTTCTCCTCACGGGGGTCAAAAGTACCTCTTGAGTCCCAGAGGAAGTGATGGCAATTGAAGTCTCCCAGAATGAAGAGATTTCTGGAGGAGAGAAGAATGGAGGTAGAAGAGCGAATAGGGGGGGGGGGGGGCGTACACATTAAGAAATGAGAGCGAGGAGGAGTTAAGAGAGACGTTGACCCCTACATAATCAAAATAGGAATTAAGCAAAGAAAGAGAGGAGGTAGAAGGTTCCGAAAAGATAAGCTTTTCTTGACGAAAATGATGACACCGCCGTTAGCGTGCGTGGCATCACGAGAGAGAATGCCATACCGGGAGTGGGGGCGATTAGAATTGGATTCCTGGATACAGATAAGGTCAACAGAATGGGACGAAAGAAAGTGAAGTAGTTCAGTGCTCCTCGCTCGAATGCCTTCAGCATTCCATTGGAGAATCCTGGGAGAGTCAGAAAGGGTGATGAGGCAAAAGACATAGAAGGAGAGCCAGGAGCAAGGGACCAGAGAGGGGCAGATTATACAGTGGAGTTATGCATGTCGGAGGAGTCCGAAGAGAAAGTCACTGTGTAACGAGTAGGGACACGACAGGGGGTGGCAGCTCTAAGAGTGAGAGCTGTCAAGAGCTCTGAATTTGGAGAGGGAAAGTTGTGAGCACCTTAGATGTAGTCATTTGGAGCAGGTGCAGCGATGCACTGACTTGCCCGCCAGGTCACATTTCCAGCGCACACTGAGCAAGGAAAGATGGGGCCACGGCTGTGATGAACGTTATCGCTCATCAAGAGAAGAAGAACAAGAAGACGAAGACGGGCGATAGAAAAGCAGGAGAAAAGAAAACGAGATAACGGGCGACCAATTTTTGAAGAAGCTGTGTGCTGCCTTTTTGCGGTCGTTCAGGGAGCAGCATAGCGAAAAAATGAAGGGGAGTGCCCAGGTTGACTGGGACTTTCGGGAAGACCAACAGCCATTTCGACTCAACCCAAACGGGGTCGGGGACCGCACCACGATGTTGAGGCGGCTATTGATTGGTGCAGTTCAGAAAGCTTTGTTGGGATGCAGAAAGCTCAGTAAGCTTGTGAGATGACTTTGCCTATTACTTTGACTTCCACTGTTCTTCTCCAGAGGAATGCTCATCTCTTTTTTTTCCTCTGCTGCTGCTCTCTTTACTTCTCTGACAGTGAGTGCGGCCAAATCTTCCATTCCTTTTGGCCGCATCAAACGTCACCCTAAAGCCTGGTGGTTCGCTCAAGTGGAAAACGCGGTTAGTGAAAGACGCAAGGCTTTTGCTGCTGCTCACAGAAGGGATGAAAATCGGCAGGCATACACCCCTGCTTCCCGACGTGCTTCGTCTGTTCTTGCCAAGGCCAAGGCTGAGGCATGGCAGACGACTTGTTCTTGTCTCTCGCCCAAATTTAACCCTAAATCTGTTTACTCTCTTTTTCGCTCTGTTACTGCCTCTCCTTCCTCATCTTCCTCTTCTTTTAACTTTCCTAACTGTTCCTCTTCCAGGGAGTCGGTTTCAGTTTTTGCCGATTACCTGAGATATCACTTTTCTGTCTCCCAGCCAAAGGCCCAGCGTAGCAGAGCCAGAGGCTACCATTTCAAGCTCCGCCGAGCCACGTACTTTGAGGAGTCTCCATCTTCTTTTTGCTCTGCCTTTTCCCCGCTGAATTTCTTGTTGCTGCCTCTAACCTCTCTTTGTTCACTGCCACTGGCCGAGACAAAATTGCCTATCCCATGCTAAAACACCTTCCTTGCTTTTGCATGGATTTTCTTCTTCATATTTTCAATCTCTCCTTGTCTCTGCATTCCTTTCCTTCCATTTGGAAGACATTTTCAATTATTTCCATCTATAAGATGAGAAAACCTCTCGACTCTCCTGCTTTCATCCGGCTTATCTCTTTCACCTCCTGCTTCTTTGAGCTTTTTGAACGCATTATACTATCTTGTCTACTGGCATTTCTGGAGTACGATTCCATTTTCTCTTCTTGCCAGGCCGGTTTCTGCTTGGGAAGGTCTGTTCTCGATCAAATTCTGTACCTTTCTCAGTCCATTTCGGATGGGCTTAACAAATCCAGGCCGGGCTATCGAAATATCCACACCACCATTGATTTCTCCAAAGCTTTTGACACTGTCTGGCATCCCGCCCTTTTCCACAAACTCATTTCGGCTGGCCTCTTTTCTTGCTTTGCTCGTTGGATTCAATCTTTCCTTTCTGATAGGCGCGCTTGCGTGGTTTATCAAAATCATAAAAACCGTTCCCTTCGAGTCCGTCGAGGAGTTCCGCAATTATCCATTCTTGGCGCTGTACTTTTCTCCCTATTCATCAATGATCTTCCTGCTTCTCTGTCTTATTCCGCGAGCTGCTCTCTTTACGCTGACGATCTGGCCATTTGGTCTTCCACGCCCTCGGTCCCCACTTCAGTGGAGGCGACACAAGGAGCTCTGTTTCGATTGGAGCGCTGGTCTGAGCAGTGGTGTCTTCGTCTCAATCCGAGCAACTGTGTGTGCTCTTCCTTCTTCTCAGTGGATCCCCACCAAGCCAATCTCCAGCCCAGCCTCCTCTTATTCAACTTCTGCTTCCGTTTCAATCCCACTGCAGCTTTTCTCGGGATCATCTTTACCGCACTCTTTCCTTTTCTAAACATGAATCTTTGATGAAGACCAAGTTTTTCCCACGTCTAAAGGCCCTACGCTGTATCTCTGCTTCCTCATGGGGCCCCTCTAAGGAGTCTATCTCTCTGTTCTGTATAAATCTTTTCTTCGGCCTCTTCTCATATATGAATCACCCGGATGGTTTTCTGAAGCGTTTTACCAATATCACCAAATTGGAACGCCTCCACCGAGCGGCCAGTCGCGCCATCACCGGCTTCCTGTCGTCCTTCTCTGTCCCACTTCTTTTCTCTGTCCCATTTCAGGTTGGCCAGACTTAAAATGAAACCAAGATTCTGCAGATCCTCCTTGAGAGGTTTTTCGTCCTCTCACCCGTTCATGTTTATTAATTTCTCTACGGTGACTCTTCTTGCTAGCCCAGCCTCACTTCCTTGGAACCTGCCTTCCTTCACCGTGCAGTCCACCTTTTCCTCTTCATGCTCCCGTTCTGATCTCCCTCTCTCTCGCCAAGGTGCGGCTCTCGCTCACCTTGACTCCCTCCCCCCTTACGATCTGGTGCTCTGGACTGACGGCTCTGTTCCTTTTCATTTTGGCAAAGGAGGCACTGGGTACTTGCCAGCTGCTTTCTCTATGGCACTGAGGCCACTCTTTCCCTTTTCAGCTGGCCCAGTATGCTCAAGTTTTTTTGCTGAAGTCTGCGCCATTCTGCACGCTCTTTGCTGGTCTCGGCAGCACCAAAACATCTGTCACTTCTCTTCTCATTTCCTCCTATCTAACTGGTATTGTCCTCACCACCTTGTCCTCTTCTTCAGCTTTCCTTTTACCTCAATCTCTCTGGCAGATCTGGCAGAAACTGCCTTCTCTCTCCTCCTGTTCTGTCAGGCTACAATGGGTCCCCAGACACTCGCTCCTCCCGGGAAACGACGCTGCTGATGAGTTGGCCAGACGGGGAGTATTACTCGTGTTTTTTCCTCTTATCTCTCGTATACACTCTTGTCTTTTCTCGGACTGGATGCGTGCTGTCTCATCAAAATTTTTTGACACACAGGTTCTCTCAATTTTCACCAAGGAACTTGTGCTCCCTCGTCATGCTCGCTGTATTCCATCTCGTCTTCACTGCAACGGACACTGTCAAGCCTACTGTTAAGCTCTTGTCTCTTCAGGATTGGCAGAATCGATAATCCTTCCTGTAGCGCCTGCAGACACTCGTCCCAGGCACCTCTCATCTCATTCTGCACTGTCCAGCTACGGACTCTTTGCGCCGCTCACTCTTTGGCGACTCTCTGTCACTCTACGACCTCTGGTCCAGGCCCTGGGGAGTTGCTCGGCCTCTGGGACTCCATGGCCTCCCACCAAGCCCCTATTCTTGGGAAGGGTCCGGGTAACAACAACAACACTTTTGCAACAGAGACTAAAGTTAATTAATTATGTTTAAAAAGGTATCCGGAAATAATCTAAAAAGAATTTAAAACAACAAATTACAGTCAGCGTCAACTGAAAGATGCGTTGTTTACACAGAGTACATTACGGCTGTTCAAAAACAACTTCCTTGTGAAATAACCATTTAAAGACATTTTCCTTTCTGAAAAAATGTGAAATTGCTTGCTGATTTATTTGTGGCAAGGGTACGAACCAATTAAAATTGATAAAAACAAGTAGAAATAAATACATTCGTCTCAAAACCATATTGCTCAAAATCATTTGCTAGTAAATAATGAAGTTCTGTTGTATGAGTACTGCATAAATTGTATTTGACTGTTTTGCAAAAATTTTTTTTGAATACAAAACCGTATTTTTGTTGGAGTTTTGCCGATTTGGCGATTTTTCTTTTCACTTGTATACCTGCCTGATTAATACGCATCTTTGGTGAATGAAAAGACGGCGCTGGAGTGAAAAATAGTGAATAAAAATGTCCTGCTTAGTTGACTAGTGGTTGAAGACAGTTCATCCCTGTATGCTCATTTTTGACCAGAACGGGTATTGACAGAGCTGCCAAAAACTGAATCTCAAAATATAACGGACTGTGTAAAGCTCAAGGCAGCCGATGTATAATAGATGCCGACCGGTCTGTTTCGAGAGCACTTACGTCGACGAGAATCGCATAAGCACTAAATGTAGTAAGTGTAGCTTGAACGATTCTATTTGACGTTGGTGCCTGAAGAGATCTTTTAGATTGAAATAGGCCTGTCGGCATCTGCCTAGCGTTGGAGATGTTGATAAAAATTCGTCCATTACTTTAATTCGTTTACTAAGTCAGTTCTTGGAATTTTCTGAGGTACCTTTGTAAGTTAATGCTATTTAAAATGAATGTAGAACAGAAATTTTTCCGGGATCAGAAAAATACTAAAAACAGTTTGCCATTATCAGCCAAGCCGACACAGGCCAAGCAATTTTACCATAGCAATCATATGTTTTCTGCTCCAGTTTGTGCAGAGCTGACGAAACATGCTGACCTCTTGCGAGGAGGCAGCGCCTTCACGGGTGGTGCCAACGAGAGGAAAACAACGTATTTGCGTCATCTGAAAATAGCTTGACTGACATATTTTTCCCTGAGTTTTTGTGTGCTAGTCTTGGAAAAACTTTGCACTTAAATATAGCACAACTTCTGCTTTATACTCGCTTCAGAGCAGCGGATATTACTAGCACAGCGCGTATCTGTCAAAAGCCTGCAACCAAGCTGAGAAAATTGTCCCAAATTATCTTTACAAGGAACATATTAACGCACAGCCAATATGATCATTGAACTTTTCAGCTATGGTAAGTTTGAGCTTAATTGACTTGCCAACATGTAAAGCTGCCCATGCAAAAAGTGCATGTCGTAGTTGACCAAAACATATGAAAAGGGTAATGTGAGATTAACAACTGCATTCTACAGTGTATTAGTTTGATTAAGAAATAAAGATAGAAAAGAATATGATTAAATTATAGCCATAAACGCATAGGTGATTACTGGAATAGCATAAAATGGTCAGCTCGTGGACACAAACAAGACATAATGAAAGTAAAAACACAGTTGAATCCAAACATACAGGAATCGCATTAAAATAGGATGCAATGATTTAAAGCAAAGCTAGTAGTTGTATATGTAAATTTATATAAAAAACATATTTTACGTACAATTTTCATGTAAATCTTGTTTTTCGCTTTAGAGAAGCTTGAAAATTTTCTTTTCAAATTGATTTTCTGCAGTTTATGTTTCTTCCGTTGAGGCAGCGACTCCTGTGACGTGCTAGGTTTGTCTAAACCAAAAAGATGTACCGGTAATCGCTCTTTGACTAAACAGTATTCTTATTTTGTTTTGATGCAGGTGTTGTAGTAGGCGAGTCTAATAAATTAGAGACAAAAAAGAGCATTACAATTTTAGAAAAATTTAATATCATGAAAGAAAATTTGCACTTTAGAAAAATACAAAAATTACATAAGTACAGTTCAGTCAACGAATGAGTAGAATTTTTTAAGGCACCCAGTAGTTGCAAAGCTATGGACTGAGGATAAAGTAATATGTGCAGCGATGTTATTATGATTACTATGATACTATTATTATGAGTTGTCAACCCGGCATGTCGTAAGATTCTTGGGTACATACCAGTGGCAGTCCGCCTTGGTGGTGGGGCTACCGGTCCTCAAGACTGGTTCGAAATGGGCTGCCATCTTTCCCCTAGCCTAATTTCAGTTAGGTTGACGGCATGAACCAGAGTTGTCGTTCATGTCGTACCTCCATCCCGAGGAAGAGGAGGGGTAACCACAAACAATGTTATTATGATCATATTTTATTAAATCTCAAAGAGGCATAAAGCAAACCGCCTAGTAGTGCCACGACCACCATTGTCTTTGTGCTTTTCCCATAAGGTAAGGAGTGGTGATTATCACAGTGTTTATCAAAAATGATAATATGTAAAGAAAATAGCGTTTGTGCATTACTCACAAAAGGGCAAAGATATTACTGTTTTGTGTTAACCTAAGTAAATTAACTGGTAATTGTAAAAAAACAAAACTACCTTAGCAAGTGAAAAATAAATCAAATGATGTTAACACAATGGTTCCTTACCAAAAAACCTGCTGTTAATGTTTTATAGAGTTTTTTAACTCTTTACTATCTCTTTATACTCTTGGCCACCTTAATTAGTGTATAACATAGCAATTTTCATGTCATTCACTAAACAAGGTAAAAATAGCTTTCACTACAGGGTAGTAATTGGAAAAGAGATAAACCTTTTTGGCTGAAGAAAGAGTTCTACAAAAGCTATGCAATCCATCAAAGCCCATTTAGAAATTGTAGCACCTCAAACTAGTACTTTTCCCATTCTATTTCTGCCTCAGGCTTTCGTCATGCAACATTCTCCAGGATTCCTTTGCTTCCTTTATCGTGACTATATTTTATTCAATTTATGGTTTTAGCAGTTCATTTAAAGGGAAATTACAAAACCTGCATCAGAACTGCTTTACAAATTTATTGCCGATACATACCGGTATTGCTACCCAAAAAGCAATTTGTTGCTGGTCACCAGTGCAAATACATAAAAAACCTGTTTCTCATGTGATATTCTCTAAAATAGAATGCCCAATGCTGCTACAGATCTGTTTGCAGATGTCATTGAGCAATTGGTGCTCAGACATAGTACTTCTTGTTCAACGGTCAGGTCAGCTTAATGCTGGCACAGAGGACATCTACCATAGACCATCAACCACACAGATACATTACTATGGTGTCTTTGTCAAGAGCACAACCACGCGCATCCCATGTTAGCATTGAACTCAATAGCCAATGACTACAAATCGACAGTTAACCAACTGAGCAATTGTGCTTGTTATTTTCTCGCAACACTACCAGTAGCTAAACACCACATGGTCATGACAGGGTCGGATGCACTGGGAAAGGAAGCCCTGTAACGATCCAGGTGTGTAATGCTTAAGCAACAGATGCCAGCAGCCCCAGAAAATTTGTACATGTCATGGTTACATGGCGTTGCATATAACTCCATGTTCAAGTTTTTAATAAAAAAATGTTTGTCAAAACTAGGAATAATATAGCACTAATATTTTACAATATAAGTCGCGCGTGACTCTAGCTTCGGTATAAACAGTTAATAAAAAATATCAGATAAAAAAACGGTTTTCTTTGCTTCGTGTCTGGTGTAAACGAAGCAGCAGGATTGCTTTGATGAAATACGACGAGGCTAATTTTTTATGATCAGGCTAGTATCTTTCAATTAAATTTTATTGTAACAACAATCTTTCTCACTCCTTGTTCTTTTTCTGCCAATTAACATACTCAACTTTTCTTGTTGTTTGATGTGTGATTGTTGTGTACTGGTACAACAATTGTAATGCCAATCGCATGTGCGCGCTTTTATCGCGTTGCAAAAGGCTATAAGTTTTGTGGGGTGGTGAAGACGGCAGCGTGCGTTGGGCCCAAAATATCAGAAAAGATTGCCTTTTTAACAGTTTTTGTAGTTTAACTTTTTCGAGGGTTGTTTTTTACATTATTTATTCATGTTTCTTGCGGTGACTTGTAAGAGCACATTGTTAGAATTTGCTCTTTAAATGTGGAAGTTTCACTATCAGTTTGAATTGTTCGACAAAAGTTCCTGACTGCATGATACCTATCTAAAACTAAAGTTTTTCTTTGGCATCAGCAAACATGGCACTTAATAATTTCATCGCTCTTCTTAAATTGTTTCAGATTGAGAATCTTGCATGCCGTTTATCGCAACCGCATTACAAGGTTTCTGGATCTTGTTTTGTTGGACCACCTTCTACTTCAATAATATCATTTGGGACCGGTGGGTGATTGTTGCCGCGGCGACAACATTTGCTATAGTTAGATTTTACGTCCTTTTCTCCATTGCAGACAAGTGCTGGTTCAATGTATGTGTCTGCCGCTTTTCTTTGGGTGGGTTGATACTGGTATGTTGTGAAACATACTGCAAGTGTGAAACGATAGAAGGGTGTAAATTTTTTCAAAAAAGTAAAACAGGTTGATTAAAATAAGTATTTTCTAATTGTTTTACTGTATTGTGTCAAGCAAAAAGACTGCTGTACCGACTTCTAATTATGAGAGACATTTTTCTCGGTGTTCAGTTCGTTCTGTGCATTTATTTTTCCGTTAAAGTGTGTCGAATTGCTTATAAATTAGCATTGCGATAGCTTTATTTCCGTAGTTCGACTGATGGGCGAAGAGCATCTACCTAGTAAGATGTTTGTGGTTTGAATTTCATCAGAGCCATTTAGTATTTGGCGCTGTCCCAAGCTGAAAATAAGTGACCATGATCTGTGTGACCGAGCGAAAAGCCAACTATAAGCCTTTACATAGGGTTGCTTTTTTGTTATCAATCTCAATTAAGAGTGTTTTCATGAAATTGAATTAAACTTCCTCTGGTTTGAAAAGATAGTTTTTGCCCAAATTTTGAGGAGTAAAATTCTGTGTGCCATCTCTTATTAATTGCCCTGATTTTATTGATGAATATAAGGTTTTGTGCTGTTTTCTATGAGGCTGTAAAAGTCTATCCACATTTCTTACATCTTGATGTGTTAGATGAATGTTCTGTTTTGGATGGCTCACGAAAAGATTTCTTATTTATTTTCCCTAAGAAGGCTGTCACTGGCTCTGAAGCAACGCAAGAATGTGCAAGTTATGGCGCAACTATTGCTTCGCTGGAGCATTCTGAATTGCTTTATAACTATGTCCGAATTATAAGGGGTAAGTTTTGTAGTCCACAGTAACAGTTTTATAGATATTGCATGCAGTGATGTGGGGAGGGGGCGCGACTCGCACAGGGCAGCCACTCAAGGAGGGAGGCTATTTTTGACGAATGGAAACAAAATTTAGCTGCGTTTGAACACACCACTCTAACACTGACACTTATTTGTTGCTTAATCGAACATAAAGCGGCATTTTTTGCTTCGGCGTGTGGCTGCGGAATTCGTCTCTGCGCCTCTCGTTGCATGACTTGTCAAGGCACGCTTCCGATTTTCACTACTGTCGGCACCGTAACTTTTTATCCCAGCAGGAACAATTGCCATAACAATATTAATTAAAAAATTCTAGCTTCCAATGAATTTCGTTTGTTAAGCTACTTATTTCATTCAAACATCGTTGCCAACAGTTCATGTTGAATCATAGTAAGTGAATTTTTGACAGGAAAAATTTTGAGCTCCGCGGAACGCTTTCAATAACATTGTAATTACATTCCCCTGCGATTGACAGTCAAATACTGGTTAACAGCCGATGCCTTCTTAGAGGTTTAATGACAAAATAAATGGTGAAGCAATGACTTCATAATGACGATTACTACCTTTCTTTCTAATGAGACATTGGGGTGTAAAATTATCCTAATTTACACCGCAAAAGGCAACGTGATAGAGTTTGATTTCTAATCATTTACCTTTATAATAATTGTAAAATTGAGCTTTGTGGATATAATTTGGTTAGCTCACTTGTAAAACGTGGTTTTAGCCTTGCTGACTTTCTTTTCATGAGTGGGCTTATCATGTAGAAAGTTGTTCGCGTGGACTAGAATATCTTACTGACAAGCTTTTACCACTTCATTTAAGCCAGTTTCAACTTGGAATGTTCAACCTACTTGAAGAAATACTTCTTGAATTCGCATTTTAAATAATCGTGACGGCTGACTTTTGTCGTGCTTTAACCTGCAATTGGTTTCCTAATTTTAACTTTTTATTTTTTTGAAGAAACCAAAACTAAACTTGTTTTTCTTTTAATTTCGTACATTTAATGCCTTGTTAACAGATTCATCTACTCTTCCTCCGTTTTTTTTTGTTGGCATTCGCGCTGAAAAATTCTCCAAACAATGGCTGTTCGATAATGGTTCGTTTTATTCATTTCGTTCGGGTTCTCGCAATGATTGCAAAGAATACGTTGTTGGTGGGAAAGAAAAAATCCGGATCTTTGAACGAAGTTGCGATAAACGAATGCTGTTTGCTTGTAAACTAAATTGTGAGGGTTTTTGTTGTGTTGTTCGTTCTCTCCTTCATCTCCACACTTTTAGTACTTCTCAAGCAGCAGTAAACACATATACAGGGTATATACTACTAGTATTAAGTATGAGCCCAAAAACGGAAAACAAAAGAACTTTGTACTCAAAAAGAATGTTTTGGCCATATGGGCGGGCGTTATTGATCGAATTAAATGCAATTGCTTACTCTTTTTTTTGAGGCTAAGATAATTTATTAAACATCTTGAGACATCCTACACTTTTGATATAATCTTCAGATGATAGACTCAAGTCGAATCGAGATGAATCAAATTTAGGAGATAAAAATCATTGCCTTAAAATTGTTCGGTCACTGGAAATAAGACAAAATATGAATTCGGTGTGAGTGAAAAAATAAAGGCATTTAGAAATAGGGTGCCATGAAAATTTGCACATACAACAGGTGTGCAGATTTGTTTCAATATTTCTAGTTTTCTATGTCTTGCTTGAATAAATTTCGCATTATTTATTGTAAAATTGTGTTGAAGTGTTTGTGCCATGGACAAGACAACACATCTATTTGAACAGCGAGAGCATAATTTTTTGATAATGGTTTTCATTAAACCGGTTCTTTTGTCTACTTAGTAAAGCGAAAATAGCGTCAGGCATTGGTCAACTTCGCAAGATCGTGTCGGATGTTAAGAATTTTATGTATGTGTGCTTCTGATAGATTTAAAGTTTGTGAAAGTCAACCACACACAGTTTTTGTACTGTAGTTTTGGCGTTAAAGCTGCATTTCTAAATACGTGTCTATTTTTTAGTTCATGTTAAAGTCATTCATCCCACTGGATGTGATCGCTCTTCCATTAAATTTGATTGGAGTTCTTCCAATTTCAGCAGTAATTTTTCAGAAGATTTTTACATAGAAGTGAGAATGATTTATTTAAGTTACACAAACCATGATGTGATTAAGTGCATGTTTGTGTATTGCACATTGATGTGTCAGTCCTAATGGTATGTATTGGTCCAGAGGTACACACTAAACTACAAAGTTGCGATATTTCCTATACGCAGGTCTGGGAAAGTATTTAAATGCATCATCATTAATATCGTAGAAAGTGTCCCAACCCATTGTCGACTAGGCTGCTTACCAACGTTCCCTCTAATTTTTGATAATGCCGCGCGGAAAAACTAATGTGTGCGCTGAATCAGAAATTCACTAGGCAGAGTCTATAAAAGTTTATTGCCCAGCCGTAGAATACCGACTACTCTCCCCAGATGGACAGATTATCACGCGCGGACTTGGTGGTCTCCAAAAAAAAAAAAAAAGTCAACGCTGCATTGCTGTGGTGAAATTCCGTCTGCAAAGCCCTTCGAAGCCCACGTTGCTCGTTGGTGTGCAGAATTTCACCATTTTCTCCGTGTTGGAGACTGCGCGGGGCGTTGTGTTTACTGCGCGGAGGGGTCAAAACAACTGCGCGGCCGCGCACGCTCGCAGCTTAGAGGGAACGTTGCTGCCTACAAATTTTAACTTCTCACACAAGTAATTTTAGTTAACAGAGAACTGCGCCAAAAGTTTGTTACTCTTAGATATCTGACGGAGGAGCAATTGGCCTGTGTAAAATATTTGCGAGCTTATACATGTATTTTTTGCACCATCATATCGATTCGATTTAATTTCCGAGAAGATTCTGTCTAGGAAACCATTTTATTTATAGATACGATCTGTCGCAAAACTGCGATCAAGAATGTGCTTTGTGAACGGAGGCAGCGGTAGAGCAGCACAACCCCGGGTAATAGCTGCGCTCCCGGTATTTTTGCTTGGGTGCTTGCCCGGGATCAGAAATATGACAAATGCTTGATTGAAATCGTATTGTTATTAAGTTATTAAAACGTCACCATAATGAAATAAGTACACAGACAAACCACAAAGATTGGCGAATATAAGCCCTTACATACGTCGATCATTGTGAATATAAGCCCTTACATACGTCGATCATTGTTGTATTTTCAAGCTTGCGCGTTCGTGTAGCCTAGGCTTTTGTTGCATGCTCAATGCTAGATGTTTGATTAGCTCGTTAGTGATTAGTTTTTGCTGAATATAGTTTCCAATTTAAGAAACGTTGCGTGATCCCAGCTTTTGCGTACAAATGGAAGCTAGTTGAAAGCTTAGCTATCACGTTATTAAAAATAACATTGCTTCGTCGCCGGCGAAAAGGAAAAGTATCGAAAGTGGCCTGTTTATGGACCTGAAAGTTTGCAGTAATCGAAATTTGTGGCTGAATAGAGTTTTCTGTAGTAGTTTGTAGCTGTGATCTACGATAAATAAGGTAGCCTGGCTATGGCCTACACACAGCAATCGCATAATGTGTTACACAAGAAGACTCCTTTTTTACTATTTGTTTGTTCTTAGTAATGACTGTTGGACTTCTTTTAATCTTTTGCTGTTGAGTCCCAGTTTTTACTGGCTAATTGATATATTATCGTTTAGAAAAGGCAATTTATTAGAAAGAGGTTTGTAACAAGAGCTACGGAACATCTTGAACAGTCTTCAAATCTAAAGATTTGCAAAGTTTCAACTCTGCACAATTTGAAAATTTTGATGAAGTTGTGGACACAACAGATTCGGATTTATCAGATAGGTTGTAGAAAATGAAATTTACTGCACCGACAAGGGTGAAGACGTTGCCATGCCAATTGCCATTTGAAATTTGGAAGATGTTCGGAATTTTCTGGGTTTTTATTATCCCGCAGATGTTGCACTGACCAAGGCCAAGAACCCACCCAATCACAACTTCAAAAATTTCTGCAAACATTGTTTGTTCAAGTAATCGCAGCTTCAATGCAGAGATTTATAAATCATATCTATAGATAGAGCAAAGCATATCAGAAAATGCATTGAGTTACTTTTGCTAACGCCATTTTCCAAACAAATGAAAAGTACCACCTAGGCAGGGAGCATGCTGCAAGGAAAAGTGGTGCTTTGACTATTTATCTGAGGTCTAAATTCCATATAATGGCTGATTCTACAAGAAAGAACTGTCAAAAATTTCAGAAAAGGAATGCATCTGTGCTAATAATGCCCAACAAAGCACATAAATCAAATTCGTAAAAATAGGCACAACTTGTCTGTTTTCGAGTAACCGCACAACAGCAGATTTTTCAAAAAGACATGAACATGGTGAGCAAGGACAAGAAGGCAATGTGCGACAAATAATGACCCTATTGTCAGGAAGCTGATAATGATCAAGAGGCTCAAAGATGCATAATTTTATATCATGATATTCAGAACGAGTTTTTTTTCTATCATGGCATCAGTAATCAAGGCAGTGTTGAAAAAGGGTCTGCTATTAACAAACAGTAAAATCAGCTTAGACATTTATTTGCCATAAGAAAAATTAATTTCGCTAACGCATCCTCAGTTTCTGCAAAAAAATAATAAAAATCGCACAAAAAAAATATTAAATATTTTCAAACAAACTAATGCTAAACCAGAGAAAAGGCTGTACTAAGATAATAAATCTTCAAAACTCAACAAGAAGCAAAAATATTTATCTGCACAGGGTCTACAATAATAATAAACGGCTTGAAGCAAACCTTGGATTGTTCAAACTATGGCATATGCGTGACTACATGCCGTTTATGTCACAAACAGCATATTGGTCAAACCATAAATAAATTTTCAAAACGCTGGTGCCACCACAGATTTATTTGGAATACGACAAAATTGACGATAAAGCAGCTTTATTACATCATTACCACCCCTTTCATCCACTCACATTACAGACAAAACCAGATATTGCCGATTGTTTTTTTGTAACGTTTGTAGATCAACTGCCCAAACATCTTTTATCTATTTACGAAAACATATGGCTAGACAAATTAAATGCCACTATTGACATAAATAAAATGCTCTTGCCCTCAATTAAGTGACTTTGTAACTATTTTTTGTTTTTGAAATACTGTTTTAGTTTTATTTCCTCTTACATCTCAGTGTGTTATCTATCACTTACGTCACTGCTTCTGTAGGTTATGACCCTTCACTCATTATTATGATATACTGCCCTTTGTTTATTTAATAATTAGACGTCTCTTATCTCACATCTATTTCTATATAACTCAACCTATCATAATAGTTTGAATGTATTTTGAAAGGAGTCGGAGCTTGTTTTATGGCCTGTAGTTTTGATAGCTGTTTATTGTTATTGTAGACCCTGTGCAGATAAATATTTTTGCTTCTTGTTGAGTTTTGAAGATTTATTATCTTAGTACAGCCTTTTCTCTGGTTTAGCATTAGTTTGTTTGAAAATATTTAATATTTTTTTGTGCGATTTTTATTATTTTTTTGTAGAAACTGAGGATGCGTTAGCGAAATTAATTTTTCTCATGGCAAATAAATGTCTAAGCTGACTTTATTGCTGTTTGTTAATAGCAGACCCTTTTTCAACACTTACTGATATGGAGTAAAGTCGCTTGGATAGACTATCCTGCTAGGGTTTGATTACTGTTTTCCAATTTTAATTGTTATTAATCAAGGCAGGAAATGCTCAGTAAGTGCCTAAATCAGGTTGTTTTACATTAATTGTAGATAAACTGATTTAGGCACTTATTGAGCTTTTTCTGCCTTGATTACTAACTAAACTGCTTTCCGTTGAGTTGCTGTACGTTTTCGACCCTGTTATTCGTGAAAAATTTATTGGGTATCAATCAGCTTCTAAACTTATGCTGAATCACTTCTGATGTGCATATCAATATTAAGCCTGGTTGGTATCAACATTTAACAAAATATTGACCGTTGTTATGATGAGGCCTCAGTCATGAGTGAAATTGCTGGTTTTCAGAGAAAGTTGCGTGCCATTGTCCATTCTGCAGCGTATGCCCATCGACTCAATTTGCTAGTGGGTGACTGCGTAAACAACGTGAAGTCAGATGGAAAATGTTTGCCATACTGCAGGACCTATACGTGTTAATGACTTGATTTACAGGGCATCAGTACTTTAAGCAGTTGCAAAAACAAAAAGTGATGCAGCTAATAGGAAGTGTCAGGTGAGTTGAGCCATTTTTTATCAACGCAGTTTTTTGTCAGGGACTTGTACGTTCTAGTTTTTGTTATAATCAAATGTGGGCAATTATTCTACTTTAAATGTGTTGAATTGGAATTGAAGAGACAAAGTAACGATGATTTAAAATCGATGAAAGATTTTGCTCAACTTGCTCCTGTCTTGGAAAATTGATCCACGTCTGTGCAAGTAACAAAGCATTTTTAAAATTAGTTATTGGACAATTTATATTGAAAATAATAAAAAAATTCTTGCTGTGTTATTAAAACAATGTACTAAAAGCACAATTGACAATAATAACTACAAGAGCTAGCTGTAACTTAAAAGCTATTCACAAAATTATTACAATTAAACATTCCATTTTGTATTACTGAACATCGAATATACGAACAAGTAGGTCTACAATTTTAAGTTATGTTCACATGCAGCTTTTCGATATAGCCTACCCCATTTCTACAATATTGTCACATCGTTAAATGCTCCACTTCGACAAGTCACAATTAAAATGGTGGCAGCGCTCACGTTTTGCTGTGCCTCACGCGGTAAAAGGCCGCGGCAGCTTCCTGACAAGGTCTTCTTTTGGAAAAGAACACTCATCACTATTTTTAAACGAAAACATTTTTTCCACTTTTTTCATAGCACCATATGTGTTCCTTTCCTTGACTGCGCTATATAAATCTATGCAAGGTCATGCAATTTATTTCAAATCCTCCAGCGACTTCTGTGAAAAAATTTCTGCTTGCAACCTTTTTTGCTGCTTCTTCCATTACTGATTGTGATATTTCTTCTCGTTTCGTTTTTTTCTTGCATTTTTGAGGTATATTTAATTTCCTGAAAAGCTGACGTTTATTGGGTTAAGTTGAGCTATTGAATCAATTTTTTACCTCTACAACCTATGATCAGTTTATCCAATTTTCATCATGATAACAAAGATCAAGTCTGACAATTTACCCAAGATACTAAAAGCACATCAATGCGTCACGAAGAACGCTAAGAAAATGCAAGGTCTTACTGTAATGTTTGCTGTTAGTTAAAACGCATAACGTTGAAACTAGATGATAGAGCATGAACTTCTTATTGTGAGTCAAAAACAGCACTAAACAAGCTACCTTGATTTTTTTAACAGCAAAAGAGAAAGAAGCTTACGTTTTGTATGCAATAAGAAGGCATTGTTGTAGAAAATGATCTCACCACATGGCTCAACTTGTCTGACTCTTCCTTAACCTTAAAAAGCTTGTGCGATGTACTTTGGATGGGTGAGCGTGTGCCATGTTGTGCTGCGCATTGCGCCTATTCATTTATTCTAGAAACTGTCACATTTCGGTGAGGATAACACATCATCAGAAAGACAAATTTCGGCTAAGTCACTTGTATCACTGCTGTCTGCAACTTTTGGGTTAACTTCGTGTTCTTTGAAGAAATTTTATTGCGAATCAAGCCTCTGGCAAAGATGCTACAGTCTTCACTGAATATGAAAGAAACCAACAAATTGATTTGCAGTTACATTGAGGATCATGCTGTTAACCGAAAGTAGTCGGATGATTGAGATGAAAATATTTGGTACATGATGAAGCAACAGGCGACTGAGCTTATTAGGCACAACCAACTGGAATGAGTGAAGCCAAAAGGATGCATAAAATTGCCACCGCATTTGGAGAACTCGGTGGTTAGTTAGGTTGTCGGAATTCGCCCGACAAGTAGTGAAGGTCCTTTCATCGATTTTTGCAGTCAGACCTTTTTGATTTGCATCGAATCACTTAAGAACTTTGGCACTGCTTTTCGGCAGAATACTGCAATACCAGAAAAGAGTCTTTTTGATCTTAATCCCAAAGGTTAACAGTTTCTCAACGTTATTGGTCTCAAACTTATGGAAGAAACAAGGCTGTAGGCTATCACTGCCGCACAGAATGCCACTGTGTAAAGTGCCTTAATACTCGGAAATCTCGCGTTTTAAGTATAGCAACCGAGTTGGTTGAATTTTTGAATCCCTATAGGGATGTCTTTTTTAAACTGTTGAAACTACTTCAAATTGCTGTGGCACTTTCTGTAAGCAGTGCAGATTATGAAAGCAGTATTTCTAAGTTGCGAATGATCAAGATCTATTCGCAGAATTTTATCGCAGAGAAAAGATTGGCAACTTATGCCTAATTGCTACGAATAGAGTGCGTGCTGAAAATCTGTAACCTGAAGATATTGTTTGCCGTTTCGCGGCGGTACACAAAAACAGAAGAATTGTAGTTGCGTAGTTTTTGTTGCTGCGAGCAAGGTAAGCTTGGGATAAATGTCATCTTTCATCATATGCTTACATCGCATAAGATTGGGGCATTTGCGAGGAAACATTTAATTGGGCTTTTTCAGATTATAAGCAGCCCATTTTTGACCTGATGATAATAGTCAACTTTTACCGTTGATATGGTGATGCGGTGTTGAAGATTGGCTGCAAAGGTTTCTTGTCAAAGACTTAAAACAAAAACAAGTACTAGTTTTGTTCGTTTTGTCGCACTTGTCTATCAAGTTGTTCCAAAAGCGTTAGCTATTTTACCGCTACATTTCAAAGGGCAAAACGACCAGCTTGCGCTTGTTTCTGAAGAGCTGTACCGGTGTTATTCACAAATACAATAGGTTACTAGTCATACTGTTCAATTATTTTTATTAGCGGCAGTTTAGCAAGCCATTTTGAACGTTTTTATTGTTTGCGTTATTAACAAGCAAACGGAGGTGCAGTGGGTTGTATGCAGTGCCGAGTAAAGGCTGTTGGAGGCCCCCCAAAAAACTCCAGATGGGGCCCTTTGATATCAGCAAGCATTTAGGCAGCTGCGTGCTTTTTCGACCCAGTTGCAAATTTGTCTACCGAGTAGCGCTATTTCAAAGCCTAACCAAGCTAAACTAATAATCTTGATTCAGGAAGAAGTTCTTAATTAAATAACTTGCATTGTTTAAACCAATCTAAACAAACTTGACCCATTTTGATTACACATTCAAAAAATAAGCAAACGCATGCACCGCAAGAACGGTACCAATATTCAAAAATTGTTTTTCGCGCCTTTGCGGTGGCAAAAACATCAATGATGTCGTTGTAATCCAAACTGCGAACGCAAGCACTTTCAATAGATATTAAAGCCAATGATGTAAGCCTGTCATCCATAGTTGTTGATCGATGGAAGGTTTTGATAAGTTTGAGTTTACTGAAACTTCTTTCTGCACTGGCAGCGGAAATGGGGCATGTCATTTCCACTCGTAAAGCAATGAACAAATTTGGATAAACTTCCAATGATTGTTTTTTGCAGATATAATTAAGAAATCTCGTGTTGTTTTAAGACTTTCTTTATTTTCGTTGATGACATGTACAAAACGTTCCAGCTCTTCATTCATTTCAAATGGATCGATGTCTCCCAGTTTGTCATGAAATATTTTACAACATCAAGAATAGTTTTTTTATTAAATGCTTGCAAGAGGCTTTCTTGGCTAAGCAAAAAATAAAAAATTTCGGTCACAAAATGTGTTTGCTCAAATCGATCATTCAGTGAAACAATGGCATGATCGACAAGGTACAAAAAAGTTAACTTTGAATTGTGATTTTTGTGACAGTTCACTGCTTTGATCTTCTGATTCGTAGTCAAACATTCTACTTGTGTTTCTTTTTCTTTTTTCCACAAACGTACTCTCTACACCAACATCCTCCGCAATCTCACGAGCGCTTACCATGGCGGTGTGGTAGCCATTCTGTCGATAATCCTGCAAGAAAGATTGGGTGGTATAGATTTCACTTTTTGTAACATCCAATGAAATGCCGCAAGTTTGCATAAGTTTGCTCGTTTTGTTAACTTGAAACAAAATAGCATGCCATTTAACAATTGCCAAAATGAACTTCCATGATGAAATTACATTTATCAGAGAACGAACGTCGTTGGCTGTTTTCCCGTCTTGTTTTTGTATGCAATAACTCTGCAATTCTTCTAGTGCATCCAGAACGTCTGACAAGTAAAATCGTACGGTACAATACATTTAATTCGACTTTCCCAACGGGTGGCAGATGGAGATTTGATTGAATTTTTTACATGCTTCTTCATAATTGTCCAACGTGATATGCAAGAAGAAGACACTGTGTTTAATTGAGCAAGTACGCCAAAAAACAGCAAAGCTTCAGTTGAAGATTTGGCGCAATCCACAACTACTAAATTCAATGAGTGCAATACAATACAACAAATGCAATACAACAAAGTGGATTTTTATGCTGGTCACTAGTAGTAAATAGCCTGTGTGAAACAAAGGTGCGGCATGCGGTCTAATCTATTTAATTGCGGTTGGCTCTTCAGTAATAAAGGTTGCACACCCCTGGTATACGACAATGTGTGAAACTGGCAGTCTCATTAATCTGAAAAGGCTTTTTAAGATTGAGCAAGCGAGTGTTAAAACTTGTCGAGGTCATCCTTGGTTTTTCTGGTCGAAACTTTAAATTAGACTGTCTTAATCCAGTCTTCACAGACATACTGTACATATAATACACTGACACAACAGCCTTCCTTCCTTCGTTTCAACTTTACATAAACTGTCTTAAGGCAGCTTTCACGAAACTTTTTTGACGTTGAACTAGAAACCTTATCTCTCTCTCTATCTGTACGCAACTACAAAGCGATTGCACAACACTTCACAGCACATTCATTATGACGTAAATTTTCCCGAGAATTTCAACGCTCAAAGGCGAAACCATAGAGGTTAAGTGGGGAAGGTCAAGACTCTATTAACGATTGGCCTTTTTCTGACATAATCACAACTTTACAAAATAGTGTCCGAACGTCCGCAATTCTTTTTCGAAATTAACGAATCATGATATTACATAAATAATCTACCGGCTATTCAATGAGGGCAAAAACAAGAAAAGTAAAAGTCAAGGGTAGAGAGATGGCTCTAACTTACTAATACAATCTATATTGTGGGACCCCTACGAATGGTCGCTCCCCCCGACTGGAGGGTACGGGGCTGCCTTGACACGGCACTGGTTGTATGTGCTGCCTGGGCCACCAGAATTTATGCCCATGCCTTGTCTGGGCTAGTGTAGAAGGCTATTTATAAAAGGGCCTAGCACACTTACCTTCAACTTGTAAAATCGAACTTCAAGATCTAAGCTAATTCTCATGACATTGTCATGATCTCTTCTAAGCACATACCATCTAACTCCCAATTGCTTTTGCCAACCCATCTACGGTTTCTTTTCACACCAGCATGACCGTCTGTTCCTCCATAGTTTTTTTGTTGACAACTTTTCGATCACATATGCCTCCGACCATAACTCTTTCCGTTCCCCTTAAAGTTGTTTTTCATATTTTTTTTGAACACCATATATTAGGGTTCCCACGGTCGTGGAAAAACCTGGAAAATTCTGGAAAAAAAATACTTTCCTGGAAAGTCATGGAAAATTTGTTGAAAATTGAAAGTCATGAAATTTTGCTGAGAGCTAAAAGAAAGTCTTTTTAAAGTTATGAGTTATACCAGTAGCAGTAATTTAGCAAATACAATCGGTTTTAATACCTTACTTCACTGATCTTTTGAATGCTAGTTGGATAATTTATGATATTTATTTGTATGACAAGTGAAGTTGTGTTGCAGTGTGATACGCCAAGTCAGGTAGGAAGATTATAAAAATACTGTGCACTGAGTCATACTCTATTCCACACTTTTTATTTTCAAAGTTATAGTTACAAACCTACTTTTTAGTATCAAGGTGTGTCGTTTACCTATCTTCTAAAAATCAATTATATTTGCATTCTGCAATACGTTATATAATTCTGTTAAAGGTAATTATCTTTGTGATATGCATCTTTATCTTGCTTTTCGGATACAATGTACCTACTGGAGGCAAAAAAATTTTTTTTCTTCATCTCATGATTTAAGAGTACATCAAGAAGCAACAGCACTGTGTTGTTGATGCAATTCTGTGTTTTTATTAGCTGAAAATTTAAAAGATAACCGTTAACCAAAGCCTAATCTTAAACTTTACTGCAAACAAGTGAGCCTTAACCAAAAATCGTAACCAATCTTGCTTCTGAGAAGTTGCAAACAAATGAGCCTTAACCTAAAACCATAACCAATTTTGCTTCTGAGAAGTGCACAGTTTTGCAACAGTACAAGAAGGGCAATTGCCAAATCTTTTTCTCTTATATACAACAGCTACAAAACAACGTGATGGATCAAAACTTTTATTTCACAGGAAAGTTATAGCAAATAGTTACAGAGAAGTGTTAGTAAGTAGTAAGAATTAATTAGCTTGTAATCGGTATTTGGTATAGCATCTAAGCAATGTCACTTTCGTAAAATTTGGTTGCAAGAACCAGAGTTTGCTGCTTGGCTGCAGAGACAAAAGATGGCAGTAATGAGTACTGCAATTTGTGCGGAAAATTGTTTGATATATCAAACATGGGGATTGGTGCTGTTAAAAGCCACATGAAAAGCAAACAACACAATCAGTTAATGAAACACAAGCCAAGTCCTTTCACGCAATCAATTACTGATTTCTTCGGCGGGATAAATAAGTCTGGTAAACAAGTTTCATCTTCTGTGGCTATTCCTGAACAAACCAGTGATGTTCAGGATGATCATCACCGAGCACATCATTGATCGTATCATAGGAAGTGTTGCATTCAGAAGTTCTTTGGGTTATTAAAGTAGCAACCAGCCACTACTCATTTAATTCTTGCAAAGATATTAGCTGTTTATTTTCTAAAATGTTTCCAGATAGTCAGATTGCACAGTTATTTTTATGTGGAGCTACAAAGTGTGCTTATTTACTGTGTTTTGGCATTTATCCTTTATTTTCATGAGCTGCTTATAGAGAAAATTCGTGCAGTCAAGTACTATACTTTATCGTTTGATGAAAACTTGAATCAAATCAACCAGAAAAAGCAAATGGATATGATAATTAGATTCAGGACAGCAGAAGCAATAAAGTAACAGAAAGATACTTTAATTCAGAGTTAAGGGTCATGCTACAGCAGCAGATATGTTGACTCGTTTTAATCATGGAACGGCTTTGCTTAATCCCAGCAGTTTGGTGCAAATATCTATGGATGGTCCCAAGGTAAACTGGAAGTTCTACCACAATATTTTTCAAGAGCACAAAGGTGAAGAAATCCCAGACTTACTAAATATATTTATCAGTTCTTCCAATATGTATTGGAAGTTGTAGTTTGCATGTTGTCCATGGAATATTTGAAAAGGGAGCAAAAGAATTGGGAGGAATCTTGGCAATATTCTGCGTTCTCTGTGGCAAATTTTTGATGATACTCCAGCCAGAAGGGAAGATTTTATTCAAATGACAGGCAGTGATTTGTTTCCCTTTCGGTTTTGTCAGCATAGATGAATAGCAGATATCAAGGTTGCTGAACAAGCTTTGAAAATTCGGCCTCATGTCAACAAATAAGCCTATGTCAAAATTGTGAAGAGTGAAAGAAAAGCTCCAGCTTCTCTTTTTGTTTCTGTCGCATTTGCATGCGATGATACCCTAATTGAAGCTAAGCTAGAATTTTTTGTTGCTGTGGCAATGCCACTGCAAGAAATTTTGTTGAAGTTTCAAACCAAAGCTTTAATGCCTCCTTTCTTGATTTTGCTTTGAAAAATTTGTTATTGGCTATCATGGTTCGTTATTTAAAAAAATTAAAAAAAAACTGATACGTTCAAGAAGTTATCTACTATTGACCCTGCTGACAAAAAGAACCAAAAAAACCCAAAGCATGTTGACATTGGCTTTGCTGCTCGAGGTACTTCAAAAAAGTAGCAGAAAAAAAGCTGCAAGTGAACTATGTATTTTATCTTTCAAAAATGATTGCATTACGTTTTTGTCTGCTATTGTAATCAAACTGTTGGAAAGATGTCCTTTGAAGTTTTTTTTGGTTTAGAGTTTGGTGATTGTCGTACCACAGAAGTTGGTATCCGATTCTGCAGAAGCACAGGTTAAGTTGAGCGACTTCTGCAGATTTTGCTCAATGGAAACTGGTGTTCGGCAGAAGCTTGCGACGAAATTCGTACTCAGTTCAAAAGCTTTGTATTCGAAATGAAACAAAACCATCTTGCTGAGTTTTAAGTTTTAACATGAATGCAGGCAGATTGAATGGAATTCTATTGGAATTACATGAAAGATGCAAAGCACACAAAAGTGTGGGAAGTTTTTAAAATTATGTTTACGCTTTTTTATGGTCAAGCTGCAGTCGAGACAGGGTTTTTAGTCAACAGCGAACTTTTGGTTGAAAACTTGCAAAAGAAAACCTTAGTTGCGAGTCGCTTTGTGTACAGTGGTGTCAAGAGTGATGCTAATCATTTCAGCGAGCTTTCTTTTACCCCCAGACTGAAACGAAATGTTCGGGCAGCAAGAATGCGATATAAGTTGTATTTAGAAGAGCAAAGGAAACTTCATGCTAGAAGTGATAAAGCTAAAAAGAGGAAAGCTGTAGAAGATGAAATTCGTAAAGTCAAATGTAAAAGAAAGTTCTGTAATAGAAGCATCCAAGCTATTAGCTCAGAAGCAGACAAATCAGCTACAGAGGCGGAAGTGAAGCACAAATTTACTTTGCTTGCAAAGTAAAATACTTTCAGAATAAAGATTCGTGAAAGTGAGAGAAATGAGAAAAAGTTTTGTGACCAAGTACGTGTTTTGAAAAAAAGTTGAAGTTTACGGAATAACATTTATCTTTGTATGCCTAAGAAGTATCACATTGGCACAGTATTTAAATTGCCTATGCTCTGTCATGACTTTTTGTTGAACGTTGATGGTTAATGTATTTTTTCCTGGGAGAGCTGTTGATAAATTTTATTTTTTATTGTGCTTTCTGCTCAATGCAACTACAGCAGCAATTAATTCACATGTTTAGGAAAAAAGGTTAAGTGAACTTTATATACCAGATTTACCGAGAGATGCTTTTCTGTTAGATTGTAGAATCGTTTTCTTGAACCTTAAAATTTTCTGTGTATATGTTTCTTATTAAATTTTAATGTGGCATTTTATCTTGTTATAACTAACTTGTTCATTCATGTTGTACCTAGATTGCATAAGGTCATAGTTAACATCAAAAGTGCTCACTATTTCTTGATCCAGTTAAATGAGAATTGTGAAGGGGCTTTTTTTATCATTGTTGCTTTGGTATTACCCTAATAACAATGATATTCCAGCTTAAAAACAAAGCTATTCTAAGTAAAATGCTCAGCTCAGAGATTACAGAGTTAAAGTCCACAAAAGAGGACTTTTTTTCTAGATAGAAGAAATAATTATTGTCGTATTGTTTTCATAGTCTCACTGTAGTTGTTTGTGAATTAAATTGCAATGTCCTGAGTTGTTGCATGTGCTCGTTTGCATTTTATAAGAAATAGTAGCATAAGCATAATCTAAGAACACTTACAAAGTTAGCTAAAACATTAAAAGATTCAAATTTAGTTGACTTAAGTATGCCAGAAATGAGAAATTTAACTGAATGTTTTCTTATCAAGTATTATGTTTTATCAATGCCTTGTGAGAGTACCATTGTGGTAGTAAGGTGGGTTTAACCAGATATTATATTTTAGATGTTAAAATTAAATGATAAAGTAATGCAAGTTAAATAGTATCGGCAAGTGAAAACGTTGGCACAAGGAGCAATTAATGAGAATTTAATCTCGTCACCGAAAGAGCTATTTCAATGTGAACTGATAGATGTATTTAAAAATGCGTAAAAATGCTTTAATAATGGTCATGGAAAAGTGGTAAAAAAGTTATAGAAAGTCATGGAATTTGGTTTTGAAGATTGTGTGGGAACCCTGATTTATCGCTTCCATGTAGTGTTTTATCACAGTCTCCACTTTATCACACAACTCAATTCAGATACTCTATATTTTGAGCAAACAAAACGTGTTACTAATCTAACGCTAACTCTCTATTCGCAAGCATGCCATGAACCCAGTTTCCACATTTCGTACACTACACTGAACTGGCGGGCTGAACGGCAGATGCTTTTTCGTAGCCCGGTCCATGAATACGCCTGTTCTCTGAACTCGTATCACAGACTGAAACCAAATCTGCCCAAACGGTAAAGCATCTACTGTTACCGATGTTCTGGCAAGACCTTGTTAGTGGCAAACGCCCATTTCAGGGTGGGGCAATGCATCAAAACGCATCGTCAACAAGTTTCAAAGGCCTGTCATCCTTCAGCTGAACATAGAAGGCATCACTGCAAGTAAGATGAGCGTTCTTCACCATCTTGTTGCACCGCGTGAGGCACTCGTTATTCTACTCCAGGAAACCCACTGCAGGTCTGCACAAAGGTTGTTTCTACCGTACTACCAACCAGCTGGGTTGTCCTTAATGCTGGAAGCATGGCCTTGCTACGTTTGTCCATAAACGACTGAAGTGGATCCTTTTTGACCAATCTCCACCTACATCGGAGACTGAGTGGCTGTACGCCGACGTTGATAGATATAAGATAGTCAACGTTTACAAACCTCCACCGATTGGTTTGAAAGTATCCGATTTCCCAGTATTTCCACATCCCTGTCTATAGTAGGCATATGCAAATTCTGAAGGTGGTAGATAAATATCTGAAGTGTTTACTTGCAATTCTTAACAAAGCTTATATTTGGAATAATACTCGTATATTTAAATTTTGGATGATGAAAGTAAAAAATGACGCAAAAGTAAAACTGATCAGTATTTTGGATTTGACTCACACAATAAGTTTATAATATGTATATGAGGATAATAAGTGAGGAGAAGGATCCAAGCAGGATGGATGAGTTGGAAGAAGGTGTCTGGAGTTCTGTGCGACAGGAAGTTATCAGCAAGGGTTAAGGGTAAAATGTACAAGAGTGTTCTTAGACCAGCCATGCTTTATGGAATGGCAACGGTGGCAGTGACGGAAAGACAGGTGGAAAAAATGGAAGTCGCAGAGTTGAAAATGGTGAAATGGGCAATGGCAGTGACAAGAAAGGACAAGATAAGAAATGAATACGTGAAAGGGGCTGCGAAAACTGCAAAGCTAGGAGACAAACTTGGGAATGCAAGGCTACGCTGGTATGGACACGTGAAAAGGAGAGATAAAGGCTACGTGGGAAAAGCGATGATGGAGATGGCAGTGCCAGGTAGAAGGAAAAGAGGAAGGCCAAGGTGATGGTGGATGGATTTTGCAAAGAGAAGACATGAAAAAGGTTGGAGCTAAGAAAGGAGATGAAGTCGATCAGAAGAAATGGAAAATACATTTGAACTCTGGCAACCCCGAATAGGGAGAAGCCGAAAGAAGAAGAAGAAGATATGAGGACAATATTAGCAGATGGCGATTACACGTTTGGTTAGCTGATAGTCCGCCTTCCTCCAAAATGTATGGCTACACGGACAACTTGGCACTCCACCAATCAACAGCTGCCTCAACGTGGTGGTGCAATCCCCGACCCGTTTGGGTTGGGTCGAAATGGCTGTTGGCCTTCCCGAGGGTCCCAGTTACCCCAGGCACTCCCCTTCATTTTTTCGCAATGCTGCCCCTGCGGCAGGGCAGCACACAGCTTCTTCAAAATCAGTCGTTTTCTTTGTTTCTTTTCTCTTGCCCTTCTTCGTCTCCTCATTCTTCTCCTTCTCTTGATGATCGGTAGCGTTCATCCCATCCCTGGCCCCATCTTTCCTTGCTCTGTGTGCACTGGAAATGTGACCTGGTGGGGCAAGTCAGTGCAATGCTGCACCTGCTCCAAATGGGTCCATCTAAGGTGCTCACAACTTTCCCTCTCCAAATTCAGAACTTTTGGCAGCTCTCACTCTTGGAGCTGCCACCCCCTGTTGTGTCCCTACTCGTAACACTGTGACTCCCTCGTTGGATTCCTCCGACGGGTATACCTCCACTGTACAATCTGGCTCCCCTCTGCTAATGCTGCACTCTTGCCCCACTCTCGTCTCCAAATCTCTTATCGCGCATCTGCCCATTTTATATCTTCTCTCTCTGCCCCCTCATCACCGTCCCTTGCTTCTGGCTGTCCTTCTATGCTTCCTGCTTCATCTTCCCCCTGACTTTCTCAGGGTTCTTCAATGGAATGCTGGGGGTTTTTGAGCCAGGAGCACTGAACTGATACACTTTCTTTCATCCCATCCTGTCGATCTTATCTGCATCCAGGAATCCAATCTTAACTCCTCTTCCTCTTTCTGGATTCCTGGATTCTCTGCTCTGTGTTCTGATCGCACCCACTTGCATTCAGACATTCTCTCTCGTGATGCCACACATGCTGGTGGCGGCGGCGGCGTCATTTTTGTCAGGCAGGGCCTATCTTTTTCTGAACTTTCTGCCTCCTCATTTTCTTTGCTTGATTCCTACTCTGATTATGTAGGGATCAACATCTCTCTTAACAACTCCTCCTCGGTGTCATTTGTTAATGTGTATGCCCTCCTATTCGCTCCTCTCTGACGGATGGCAGAACCGATTCCTTTTCTCCCTCCATTCTTTTCTCCTCCAGAAATCTCTTCATTCTGGGGAACTTCAATTGCCATCACCCCCTCTGGGACTCAAGAGGTACCTCCGACCCCTGCTCGCAGGAAGTATTCGATTGGGTCATATTTTCTGACCTCCTCCCCCTCAATGATCCTGACACACCGACCCTTCTCCATTGCTCCTCTCTTGATATCTCCTTTGCTCTCTCCTCTCTTGCCTTTTCTTGCTCCTGGGTGGTGCTTCAGGACCTGAATTCTGACCACCTACCAATTCTTTTATCCATCCCTCTCTCTTTGGCCTATCGCCCCAACGAGCGTCCTCCTTTCTTCAACTTTCAGAAAGCTCGCTGGTATGGCTTTGCCTTCTGCTTTGGCTTTCGCTGTCCTTCAGCAGAGGAATACTCGTCTCTTTCCCTTTCTTCTGCTGCTACTCTTTTTACCTCTCTGGCACTGAATGCGGCCAAATCTTCCATTCCTTTCGGCAGCATCAAACCCTATCCTAAAGCCTGGTGGTCTGATGAGGTGAAAGGAGCGGTTAGTGAAAGAAGCAAGGCTTTCGCTGCCGCTCACAGAAGTGATGAAGATCGCCAGGCTTATATCCGCATCTCGACGCGCCTCGTCAGTCATCGCCAAGGCCAAGACTGAGGCATGGCAAACGACTTGCTCTTCTCTTTCACCTAAATCTAACCCTAAATTTGTGTACTCTTTTCTTCGCTCTATCGCTGGCTCGTCTTCCTCCTCTCCTAACTTCCCCAAACTGTTCTCCCAGGAAATCGGCTTCGGTCTTCGCCGATTAGCTGAGATCTCACTTTTCCGTTTCTCAGCCAAAAAGCCCTTCGTAGCAGAGCCAGAGACTATCATTCCGAGCTTCGCTGAGCCACGTGCCCTGAGGAGTCTCACTTGTCCTTCTGCTCTGCCTTCTTGCTGCTGCCTCCAGCCTCTCCTCGTCCATTGCCACTGACCCAGACAAAGTTGCCTATCCCATGCTAAAGCATCTTCCTCACTCTGGCATGGATTTACTTCTTCACATCTTCAATCTCTCCTGATTTTTGCATTTCTTTCCTTCCATCTGGAAGACATTTTCCATCATTCCCATCCACGAGATGAGAAAGCCTCTCGACTCTCCTGCTTCCTTCCCGGCCTATCTCTCTCACCTCCTGCGTATCAAAGCTGTTTGAACGCATCATTTTATCTCATCTACTCTTCGTTCTGGAGTATAATTCCATTCTCTCTCCCCGCCTGGCCGGTTTCCACCTTGGACGGTCTATTTTAGATCAAATTCTGGACCTTTCTCAGTCCATTTCAAATGGGTTTAACAAACCCAGGCCGGGCACTCGGACGATCCTCTCTACTATTGATTTCTCTAAAGCTTTTGCCTTTTTCTGGCATCCCGCCCGTTTCCACAAACTTATTTCGGCTGCCCTCCCTCCTTGCTTTGCTCGATGGATTCAATCTTTCCTTTCTGATAGGCGCCGTTGTGTAATTTATCAAAATCACTAAATCGTTGCTTTCAAGTCCGTCGAGGTGTTCCGCAAGGATCCATTCTTGGCCCTGTACTTTTCTCTCTATTCATTAATGATCTTCCTGCTTCTCTGTCTTCTTCTGTGGGCTGCTCTATTTATGCTGACGATCTGGCCGACCGGTCCTCCCCCCTTGGTCCCCACTGCTGTGGATGCCACACAAGGAGCTCTGTTTCGATTGGAGCGCTGGTCTGATTACTGGTGTCTTCCTCTCAATCCGAGCAAATGTGAGGCCTCCTCCTTTTCAGTAGATCCCCACCAAGCCAACCTCCAGCCCAGCCTCCTCTTATTCAACTTCTTCCGTTTCAATTCCACTCCAACTTTTCTTGGGGTCATCTTCGACCGCACTCTTTCCTTTTCTAAGCATGTATCTTTGATGAAGGCCAAGTTTTTCCCACGTCTCAAGGCCTTACGCTGTATCTCTGCTTCCTCATGGGTGCCCTCTAAGGAGCCTATCTCTCTGTTCTGTATAAAGCTTTTCTTCGGCCTCTTCTCACTTATGAATCACCGGATCTTTTCCTTAAGCGTTTTACCAATATCACCAAAGTGGAACGCCTTCACCGTGCGGCTAGTCGCGCATCACCGGCTGCCTCTCGTCGTCCCCTATTCTACTTCTTCTCTCCGAGGCTTCTTTACCACCCTTACGAGTCACTCTGACTCACTTTACTCTTTTATCTTACGAGCGGGCTCTTCGTCTCCCAACCTGCTTTCCTATTTCAGGTTTGGCCAGACTTGGAGTGAAACCAAGACTTTGCGGATCTTTCTGGAGAGCCTTTGCGTCCACTTACCCGCTCATGCCCCCTCCTCTTTGTTCTAGGGAGGCTCTCCTTGCCTGCTCTCTCTTTCCGCATTGGAATCTGCCTTCCTTCACCATGGAGTCCACCGTTTCCTCTCCATGCTCTTACTCTGATCCCCCTCTCACTCGCCAAGGTGCCGCTTTCGCCCACCTTGATTCTCTCCACCCTCATAATCTACTCTGGACAGACGGCTCTGTTCCTTCTACTTTTGGCAAGGGCGGCTCCGGCGTTCTTGCCAACTGCTCTCTGTGGCACTGAGGCAACTCTTTCCTTTTCGGCAAGCCCAGTATGCTCAAGTTTTTCTGCTGAAGCCTGCGCCATTCTGCACGCTCTTTGCTGGTCTCGGCAGCACCAACAAGTCTGCCATTTCTCTTCTCTTCTCCTACTATCTGGCTCTCGTTCTGTCCTCGCCACCTTGTCCTCTCCTCCATCTTTCCTCTTATCTCAAACTCTGTGGCAGATCTGGCAGGAACTGTCTTCTCTCTCCTCCTGTTCTATCAGACTACATTGGTTTTCCGGCCACTCGTTTCTCCCGGGGAACGATGCGGCTGATGAGCTAGCCACACAGGGAGCGCTACTTGCGCCCTTTGCAATCTCTTGTAGTCTCTCTCCTTTTATGTCTCTTATCCACTCTTTTTTCTCGGCGTACTGTCTCATCTAAATTCTTTGACACTCAGGTTCCCTCTATTTCCACCGAGGAACTTGTGCTCCCTTGTCATGCTCGCTGTGTCCTCTCTCGTCTACGGTGCAATGGACACAGCCTTCTTTTAGGTTCTTATCTCTCTAGGATTGGCAGAATCGAGAATCCTTCGTGCAGCGCCTGTGGACACTCGTCCCAGGACATTTCTCATCTCACTCTGCACTGTCCAGCTACAGACTCTTTGCGCCGCTCACTCTTTGGCGACTCTCTGTCCCTCTACGACCTCTGGTCAAGACCCTGGGGAATTTCCCGGCCTCTGGGACTCCATGGTCTTCCGCCATGTCCTCACCTATTGGAAAGAGTCGGGTAATCAACAACAACACTAACAATAACAACAACTTGGCGATACATTAATCATCTGGAGATTGGAAGCTGCTGGAAAGAACTTTAAGCGAAGACATGACTTCATTTTGTGCATATCTGCAGGCTTGGTGGCTAAAGCTCGGCCATGTCGAAACGGTGAGGCAGCCTTTCACCTTCACAATCAAGAGGCGAAGCGTCAGCTCAAAGTTAATAACAATGATAAAATCTTACCATTTTGTCCACTGCCGACCTATCTTGGTGAGAAACTGGACAGAGCGCTCACATATCGTCATCACCTTGAAGCAGTGCGCAAAAAACTATCCATGCGCGTTTTGCTGCTGAAGCGACTTGCGAGTTCAGGATGGGGCGCTGGTGCCAAGACATTGCACACAGCTGCCTTGTCCCTGATCTACTCGACTGCTGATTACTGTACATCAGCTTGATATTGCAACGCGCATGCCCGCCTCATTGACAGCGTTCTTAATGACGCTTTGCGCATTGTCACTGAATGCCTAGGTTCCACTCCAACGGATAGCCTTCCAGTTCTCTCAGGCATCCAGCCAGTTGAGCTTCGCCGCCAAGGAGTGACACTCTCCTTGGCTAATCGCAGTTCTTTGGACGCTGGCCACATTCTGCATGGCAGCTGACTGAGTCGCAGGCTGCTAGCAAGGTGAGACTGAAATCTAGACACCCGTTTGTCCGGCCGCGGGAAACTAATGCACAACTTTAACTGAGTTGGGATTCCACGCTGCCCAATGGACGAACTTGACATGGGACACAGAGTACTTCAAGAGTATGTCAGCGCTCGGTGTCTACATTTTTAAAATCAGCCCAAGGCATATTGGAATGAGTTTGACCAGAACAGCTTGGGTCAAACTCAATTGCCTGCGTACTGGCATTGGGGGTTTCGGTTCGTCCATACACAAACGGGGTCTCGCTTCTAAAGGGAAATGCGAGTGTGGCCCTGGTTCACAAACTGCATACTACATTATTTTAGCATGTTGCATACATCGCGCACCTCGAGGAAGAATGGGTGTGACAGTTTGGATGACGAAACAAGGTGCTGGCTCAGCTCCATTACTACCAGCATCTGATCTGGACAACGCAGCGGGCTGGGGTGATGAAGGAGTTTGTCCTCGGTCTCCATTCTTTTGTTGTGTCTGACCTGGATCATAGATATCCTGCCATACGACGACGACGACGACTAAATTGGCCATCACTGCTCCCACAACTTCCACTTGGATCTATTTTATGTTTGAAAAGTTTTTCTTCCGACCCGTTTACCATTGCTTTCTTTTTTTGACGTTGACTGTGAAACCCGCATTTCCTAATCCTTCCAATTCCAAATTTTTTAAAAAATCTTCCATGGTTTCGCTCTTGAACACAAGATCATCTGCATATAGTACCTCACTAATCACACACCTTGCATTTTTCTAAGAACATTCACAACTACTACAAACAACAGTGGCGACAATACAAATCCTTGATTGATGTGCACCAACTTTCACGCAAACTCATCTGAATACGCGGTTTCCATTTTCACTTTTGTCTTTGCACCGTCATACCAGCTCATAACTGCTCGAAACATTTCGTCTGATAAACTCTCCTTTCTCATGTCCCACTCCATCATCTTTCTTGGAAATCTATCAATTGTCTTTCCCATGTCAACAAAATACATAAACAGCTTCTTTCCTTTCTTTCGATATTCTTCCTGCATTCTCTTTTTAGAAAATGTTGCATGCACTGTTCCTTTTCCTGACATAAATCCCAAATGCATTTTATTTAAATTGATCGGTGTTCGTATTCGCCTCAGTAGCACTTTTTCAACAGTTTTCGTGGCATGTTCTGGCAGTTTCACTCCTCTGTATGATCCAAAGCTCATCAGATCACTCGTTCCTTTAAAAATAGGTACAATCACACTAGTTTTCCACTTAACATGCATTCCTCTACCATCCAATACACGCTGACATAGGCCCATCATCACTTTAACCTTAATTTTGCCATTTGCAACTGTCATCTCCACACGTACTTCCGATGGTCCAGTTGCTTTCCTGTGTAGCGTGTCGCGCCTCGCACTTCATCGAGCTGCCAAGCGAAACATCTTTTTGTCTTTTTTATTTTTTTTGTTTGTTTGCTTTCGGCGGCCCAGCACCTTACTCCCGACGTTGTGTGTGATTCTAGTTTTTACTATGTGTATTCGTGTATTATTATTGTATGTGCCTAAAATACATACACATATATTTTTTTATTGAGGCTGGATAATGTTTATTTTTATATGGTAGCTCGTTGACCGGCTTCCCTTTCCCACCTTCTCTTCTTTGTCTATTGTTTTTGTTCATGTGACGTGCGCAGTGACCTGGTTTATATAGACGTGTGCAGCGACCTAGTTGTTTTTGACGTGTGCAGTATTTTGCTACCGACCATGCGGTCGGAAATTGTTTGCTCTCTTTCATCGCTGAACTTCGTGACGGACGGACGTGATTTTGATTGTCTGTCACATCTGCGTTAATTGAAGTCTGAACTTCTATGCCAGTGATTCTCAACCACTGTGCCGCGAAATTGTAAAAGTGTACCGCCAAATTTTAGATATATTTCGCGTTAAAAGTATTCTTATTATTAACTTGTAATTAGTCCTTTAATTAACGTACTGTTATTTTTGTAGTACGTGTTATTTTATTCCGCATATTTAAAATTATTATCATAAACTAGGGTTGCCATGGGTCAGGATTTTCCCGGACATGTCCGAAAATTTAGTGTTATAATCTGCGTCAGGGAGAAATGGCAGAAAGAGCAAAAATGTCAGGAATTTTACTGTTTAGTAACCATAAGTGGCCCGTCAAATCCGACCCGTTTGTTGGAACGGATTCAATCAAGTTTACCGTTAGTAGCACAATTGGTGACAGCGAGACAGGTAATTACTTCTTTTTTTGGAGAACACTTCTATTTGGGGTCACGAGCTCCAACATTACCAACCGTTATTTCAGAGCAATATTTACTTAAATTAGGCTTAAAATATATGTTGATAATCAAGTGAAATAGTAAAAACTTTTGGTGGCGTCTTAACAAAAGTGACAAATTTTAAACTTACAAGCAAGAGGTAAAAATTTTTTTACTAATTCTGGCAACCCTGCTGCCAATACTTAAGTGTGAACATGACCGAAAAATGTGTCCGCGATTTTGTCTCATCAGATATGGTAACCCTATCATAAAATATTTTTCGCAGTGTGTTATAGGTAAGCAAATAATTTTTAAACATATCTTTTTCTGTATGTGTCGCCAAATTTTGAAATCGTTAAAAGTGTGCCGCAGCAAAAAAATTGAAAATCACTGATCTATGCAATAAAACATTACTGTCGTGCTTCCTTCCTTGTGACTGCCATAGTTCCCAGCAATTGGGGTTCAGTCAGCGCACTCTTGCTCAAAGGAACATATTTTTAAACCTGACTTCTTCTCTTACAATGCTTTCACAATTTCTTCACAATTAACTTTTCCTCTGGTCCTTCTACTGCATCAGTTTCCATCATCTCGTCCCATTCGTTATTTTCATTTATGATCTTTTCTCGGTGTTTCTTCCAAACTTTTAACCTGTTTTGAATAAAACTCAACCCTCCGTCTCCTCCTCCTAAGCACCTCCTTCAAGATCCTTTCTATTTTATTCTTTTAAGAAAGCTGAAAATACTGTTGGAATTCTGACATAAATTATTCAACTCCTTTTCGGCACCCTTTTGCATAGCTGTAGCAACAACTTGTGTCTTGTTTGATTTCCTAATCGTTTGTGTTAGGTCTTATCGTTTTATAATGGGAACCTGGGCAGCTCTTTAAATGCTGTCTTCTTTCTTGCTATGGTATCCTTTACCTCATTCCACCACCACGTGTGTCCTTGATTTCTCCTAAACTTTTCTTTTTACACACTTCATCACATCTTTTTAGAATTCCATCCTTGAAAGTTTTCTACAAATTCAGCACGGCTGCGCATACAAGTTCTTTTACTCTTTTTCAAATCTTACTCTTGTTCGCTTTCATTCAACCTCCACATTCTTCTTATGGTCCGTTCCTTTTTTGTAATCTTTCAAAATCTTTTATCATTTCTACGACTACCAGCTTGTGCTGCAGTTTTTCTGGAATCACTTTTACATTCCTTACATACATTCTCTTTTCCCCACAAGCACAAAATCAATTTCTGTTTTGTATCTACAGGTTATTTTCCGTTTTCCTTTCTTTTAAACCACATGTTTGCCATGCATAGCTTTTTCATTACAAAACTTCTGCGATCTTCTTCCAAATTTCTTTTCCCGATGCCATTTCCCTTTAGTACATCTTCAAAACCTTTTACACATTTCTCCATATGCCCATTGGAATTTCCCAAGAAAATTCTCTGTGTCTGGTCTTCCGCTTTGTGCTTCAAACCTGCATATTACTTGCATCAGTTCCTTCCCTAAAGTTTGCCCGATTGTCAATACTTTGTCGCTTTTTCTTCAGACTTCCACCACTTCTCCAAATATTTGCTCTTACATCAAGATTCCAACCCCTCCAGATCCTGCGTCATTTTCTGATTACCATAGTTTATACCTTCGTTCCTGAGTACCCACAAAACGAACTTCCCGGTCTCATCTTACTTCCTGCATACAGTACACATTAACTCTTCTCTTCCTCAGTTCCTGAAACCTTCTGTTATTTTTTCACAAAGACTTTCCCACGTTTAAAGTACCAGATCTTATCCCAATCTGGAGATTTTTTGTACCCCCTGCCCATTTAAGAGCTGCTGGAGACTGCAGGATATTTGTTTATTTTTTCTCGTCATGGGGATTTGTTGAAGCAAAATTTTTCTACCGAGAGCATGTCCTTGCTTACTTGTGTGGTGCAAGTATTGGCGACAACTCGACCGCGATTCGTTCTCCTTTATTGACGATCCAAACAATTTTATTCCGGGATTCCTCACGAGAAGCAGGGCTCCGTCCACAAATCCTTGTTACCACCACAGGTCAGATTATTAATCACCATCAAAATTTTTTTCTTATTCAAATAGAATCAAACATGAAAAACAAAAACACATTGTTAGTAACAACACATACACAGTTACATTAGCGATGTATGTGCGATATCAACAATATACCTCGATAGCTTTCACAAGTAAAATTCCATGAACAAAAAAAAATTTTTATATTTATGTATACATCTCAGGAGGGATCATGACTTTACATATTTACACAAAGCTCCATCAATGATCTCTCCTGGGCACGAACTTCTATACAATGGAAAGCATAAGCGAAAATGAAGGAATGGGCCTCCCAATGACATTAATGATTTCTTGCGGACGCTTCTGTTAATATCGACAGAGGACTACCCAGAATATGAAGGCTTTCGGCGTAAATATCCGATTGGATAGTCTTGTCCTAACTAATTGTTGCCTTGTGCCTTGGTAACAGTAGGACACGCAACGGGGTATCTCGAATATCCCTGGAGCACAGAGTCAAAAGCTCTGAAGATATTCTAATCTATAAAATTGAAGGGCAATCCCTACATTTCCTATTTTCGGGAAGGGGTCCTTCTATCATTTCTGTCAATTGGGTGGTCCATTTCTAAAGCATTAGATTGAAAGTACGCTATTGCTGCAAATTACGTTACGAAGGATAAACTAAAGCAAGTGGAGATTATAGGCAGAGGGCTTCGATATATATGAACAAATCTTCAGAGGGCATTATCGATAGACATAAATAGTCTTTTTAATTCGTCAGATTTTCGTTTGAGTAACATTTTTTTTAATGTTTGGGTACAAGGATTCTCTAATTCCTCCGCCAAATATTCGGAGAATATTTTTTCAAATTTTTCTCCTATTTTTTCTTCTGCAATCTTTTGGAGAAGAAGTCCCATCTCTTCTCTGCGTGATTGCAGTTCCGCTACCATTTGTTTATCTATTTCTCCGCGCAAAAGTGGGAGTGTTTGAGTGAACAACTCCGTTTTTATTTCAATATATAGTCCCACTCCTTTGTTGGTAATTATTGTTAACTCATTCATATTGAGCTCTTGCGCGAGACTTTCTTTCACTTGGATAATTCTTTCATCATAATCATTCATTCTGTAGTTTATTTATAGCAGTCTGTCTTTTATTATTTTCTAGATAAAGGGGTAATGAAAGATCATAAATTCATTATGTTTTGAATCATAAACAATTGATAACTCATCGTTATTCATAAATCAAAATGATGTTCAGTCTCCTCTGTTCATGCAACTTGTTTCAATCTTTTATAGTTTCTCTTTTGGTTTTTCAGTATTTCTTTCTGTCGGTTACGGATAAATTTTTATCTCGTATTTTTCAGTGAGAGTTTAAATTGTGCTTCCGGAAAGGCGTATATCATGACTTCTTATTTCAGAAAAAGGTCTTCATTAACTGTCTATGTCGAATAAAAAACAAAACCTTTATAACATTACGCTTAAATGCGCAATATCAAGGGATGTTTCAATTATTCTATTTTGTTTTAGTCTAAGAAAAATAAATTACTCTCCCTGTAAGATACTTTACACGGCTCCTGGTTAGCCCCAATATCCTACATAGAACTGTCACGAAACGCGTCGGTTCACCCTCAACAGCACGACGATTTTATTGTCTCTTTCACGAATACAATTACATGAAGCGGATGAACGAAGGCGGTTTCTAAAACATAAGGCAAGATTCAAAAACAATCTCCAACACAAAGCACAAGACTTACATACCGTTTACTTTTGAACCAGGATTCCTTGTTGTTACTGCTAGCCGTACAAGTATTGATTAAATTGAAAAACTGATATCTTTACATGAAGTTGGTCACACAAAAGGTAATTAGGCAAAGAAACGTTCCGATGATTACACTAAATGTGGCGTTTAAAGACGTGCGTGATTACATGATAGTAAGTCTTGGCATGTGTAAAACAATAGCTAGAGTGGCCCGGGTTCGAGGCTCAGTAGAACAAGATACGACGTAACATACCCCCGGGCAAAAATTAAATAGAATTTACATTTTTCGATTCTACAGTCGTATCATTAATTTATACACACAACAATACGCAAATCACACTTCATCAGAATTTAGTATTAAGCACAGCTTTGAAATGGGTCGTTTTAAAACGGTGGTATTAGTCTTCACATTTACAGTTCGTACTAGTCCGTGTTTGTCCATGAAGGTCTCTACTACGCGGCCTATCGTCCTCTTGGAACGGAGCAGGGAATCATCGACGATGAGCACAATGTCTTCCAATTTAAGATTTTGACGTGTGAAAAGGGTGGTTCATTAACATGAAGACGGCCTAAAAGGAGATCAGCCATTAACTGCTGACCGACAGAAGCATTTCGTTTTTTGCAAAAGACACAGTTGCCAATCACCCGTCGTACTGTCACACTACCTTTCACAATCCAGTACGACTGCCGCAAGGATGCCCACGTGTGGCCCATCCCTGAATGGCCTACCAATTGGTGATGGTGTAAGATCAAAAGCGCTGTGAAATGCGAGTCGCTTGGGAGTATTATGGGATGCCGAACAGAGAAGTCGACCGGTGCTTTGTCTAATCTTCCTCCAACGCGAAGGACTCCATTAACAAGAATTGGTTTGAGCTTCAGTAGGTAGCGAGGAGAGGAACCTCTAAGTAAACCGTCGTTAGTCATAGAGCTAATAATGGCAGAAAATTCTCTTTTTTGGATATATTTAATTACATATAACTCTGCATTTTGCAATTCGTCTACAGACAACGCTGAACAGTCGAATTTAGAATCATTGTTTTTAACCTTTAAATGTAAAAAGTGTTTGCATCGAATTACCCAAGCTACGCATTTTTTTAATCGATCAAGGGAAGAATAACGGTTGATCAGGGTTTCAATTGGACAAGGCTTACTTTTGCTTACTGCAGCGAATACTTTAGCTGTAGAAGGAGAGGATAAAGGAGAAAGATCACTTTGTAAGTCAAGAAGTAATGGAGGGGGTTCTGGCCAATTGTCCTGAGAAAGCAACAAAAACTTTGGACCATTCAACCAAGTTTCGGAATTCAAGAATGCTTCCATAGTGATTGGTCTAGTGGTAATATCGGCAGGATTGACTTTAGAGGGAATGTATTTCCAGTCGGAGACATCAGTATGACGCTCAATAATGGACACTCTATTGGCGACAAATACTGGAAAACGTTTCCTTGAGTTGTGAATGATGTGAAGCACACCAGTGGAGTCGCTCCAAAAGGTTGAAGTGCAAGCCGTAATCTGTAATTCTTTTCGAAGCAGTACCGGTATATCTAATCTCACCGACAGAACAGCTGCTGTGAGTTCAAGTCTTGGTATGCTCACTGTTTTCACAGGAGCGGGTCTGGATTTTGCCATAATTAATGAACATTGTATCCTACCGTGATCATCCACGACACGAAGATAACTGCAGGCACCATACGCGTTCGCAGAAGCATCAGAAAAATGATGGAGTTCGTAGGAGATAATTCTACCAAAGTCGGCTGGTTTGTAGCATCTGCTAACAGTAAATTTTTGCGATTGAGTTAATGTTTGAAGCCATGCTTGCCACTGCACTGCTTCTGTATCTGATATATCATCATCCCAGTTCAGTCCCTGCTTGCAGAGATTTTGAAGCAAATTCTTGGGGTTCAAAATAATAGGAGACACAAACCCTAAGGGATCAAACAAAGAGCTAAGAGTCGACAAAATGCCTCGGCGGGTTAAGGAGTGTGGCGGTATGTTTACCCTGAACTCAAAAACATCCCTTTTAATGTTCCATCTTATACCCAGAACCCGTTCAATAGAGTTGTCAAGATCGAGGTTTAGCAATAGAGTAGAACGTCCTGGGCCCGGAACAGCCTGCAAAACAGATGAATTATTCGATGACCATTTGGTTAAATGAAATCCGCCCTTCTGTAGCAGTTGCGGAAGTTGAGTCACAATTTTTACGCCTTCTTGTACAGACGAGACAGAACACAAACAATCATCCACATAAAAGTTGTGGTGCACTACATTGGATATGTCAGGATCAAATTCACTTCCGTAATCGTGAGCTGTTTGTCGTAGACTAAAGGCGGCACAGCTAGGTGAAGATGTGGCACCAAACAAGTGTACCGTCATCTGGTGGACCTCAGGTGGTGCTGAAAGATTGCCTTGAGGCCACCACAAGAATTGCAGAGCGTGGCAATGCAAAGGATCGACACGAACTTGATGAAACATGGATTCTATGTCGGCGGTGATTGCCACTTGTTCTTTCCGAAAGCGAATGAGCACACCGATGAGACTGTTGACGAGATCGGGACCTTGCATAAGAGCATCGTTCAGGGAAACCCCCTTGGACTTAGCTGCGCAGTCAAAGACCACTCGAAGTTTGGATGGTTTCTTGGGGTTTAGCACTGGGTGGTGCGGCAGGTACCACTTTGTGGCATTAGTATTGACTTCATCCAGCGGAATTTTTCGAGCATGTCCTTTTTTCAAATACAGCTCCATAACGTCGGTGTATTTTTGGTGCAATGCTTTATCGTTTAAGAAACGTTTTTTCAAACTTGCTAAACGTCTCTCGGCAACGCCTCGGTTGTCGCAAGGCAGAATAACGTTTGGTCTCCATGGCAATGGAAGAATGTAATGTTTGTCTTCTTGTTTGACAGATTGCTTCATGAGTTTGAAAACGATTCTATCTTCTCTAGAAGAAGGCACGTCTAATACCGACGTTGCATTGCCAAAATCGGTCTCCCAAAGACTTTCAATTTGGCGATGCACAGTGTCCTTTGTTACTGTAACAAAGTTTGTTGAGAAGTTATTGGTTGTAGGCAAGGAGAGTGATGGCCCAAGGAGTGACCATCCTAAGGGAGTCTCTATTGCAATGGGTTGACCCTTACAACCCACACGAACGTCTCGAGTGCAGAAAATTTCAGGGTTATCTGCACCAATAAGAAGAGTGACCGTCGCACCAGGAATATGTGGGAAACTAAGGTCCTTTAAGTGACTAAACCTATCGAGATCAATTTTTGAAACAACAGGGTTAGGAAGAATAGGCACATCACTCACTGAGTACACAGCAGGAAGAACAAAGTTTTCATCGCCATTCAGCGAAGAAATTGAAAGAGAGACATTGATACCACTATGAGCCTTGGTACCAGTAAGAGTTTGAAGCGTGAATTCATTTGCAACTCCACGCAAGTCAAGAGCATTCACGAGGGCTTTGCCGCAAAAGGAATGAGTAGACCCTTGGTCTAGAAAAGCATAAGTAATCACACTCTTGGTTTTAAAGGTAACGTTTACTGGAACCACACACAAATATACATTCTGTAATGATTTACCATTGCATTTATACACTCCACTCCGAGAACAGACAGTGCTAGAAGAGCTTTCTGCTTGAGAAGATGCAGAATCAGAAACGCTAGGGCAAAGAGAGTCGGAAGTGTTAATGCTTGAAGGTGTAGATGTTTGCTTTCATGGATGAAGCAGAGTATGGTGAAAAGTTCCAGTACAACCGACAACTGAGCACGTATTTTGCTTAGAACAAGAAGGTGCGCGATGATTCGGACTTAAACACTTGTAGCATAACTTAAGTCCCTTAACAAAGCTGGAACGTTTAGCTAGGGGAGTGGCTTTAAACTCGGGGCATTCAAGAAGTCTGTGAGAAGGGCTCTTGCAGAAGAAACAAGCAAAGCGGTCAGATTGTTGAGGATTTTGTGTACGCGAAACGTTTACATTGTATGACGAGAGTGCAGACTTCCGACGATCACCCGATCGCGAAGTACTAGAAGAATGAGCCTCAGGACGCGCTCTAGAAAGTGTACCAAACACTCTCTGTCCATACAGTGAATTCGCTTCCTCTGACAATTTTACAACGAAAGAAACAAAATGAGAAAAATCTGCTATCTGACCTGATTGAGCTTCTACAGCAACAGATTCCTTTACCCAAATTCGCCGGAATTCAAAGGAAAGTTTGTTGATGAGCTGAGTCATGACATCCAGAGTGTTCAGGCTTCCAAAGTAACCTATGCCTTCCAAAGTAATCTTAGTTTTTTCTAAAAAATCAGAAAAACATTTAAGGCTTTCTGGATCATCAGGTTTTACTGCCTTTGCAGTTCTAAGCCGTTGCTCACAGGCATCGACTATTATACATGGACGACCGTACTCTCGTTCAAGTCGACCCATTGCTAATGCATAGCTTTGTGTGTGTGTGTGTGTGTGTGTGTGTGTTTACCCCTCCTCTTCCTTGGGATGGAGGTACGGCATGAACGGTAATTCAGGTTCATGCCGTCAACCTAATTGATATTAGGCTAGGGGAAGATGGCAGCCCATTTCGAACCAGTCATGAGTGACTGGTAGCCCCACCACCAACAAGGCGGACTGCCACTGGTGGGTACCCAAGAGTTGTCTGACATGCTGGGTTAGCAACTTCACAATTATAATCCGGTGAAGTACGGGTGGGGCCACCTGTCTGCCACATAAAGGTGGAGGCGCCCCGTTAAGTGCCTTGCCCAAGGACACAACAAGCAAGCTTGCCGGCTTGTTCTCCACACTATCCCTTTTTTATGCCGAGCGCCAAGCAGGGAAGCTGTGAATACCATTTTTTAAAGTCTTTTGGTATGACTCGACTTAGGGAATGAACCCCAGGTCTACCGACTACAATGTGGACGCTCTAACCACTATGCCATCGCGCCGGTTAATGCATAGCTTTCGCTTGCTTTATTGGAGAAATGGTTCAATTTCTCTTTTACATTGGATTCGCAATGTTGAAGAAGGTAACAAAAGGGCATCTCACTATCCCTTACTTTAGGTTTGACGTGCTTTTCAAAGTTAGTTTTGAAGGTCACAAAATTAAGCGGGTTGCCATCAAACTTTAGAAACTCTGGTCGTGGCAAAAACAAATCGTCTTTTATGAAAAGCACAAGGTGTGACATGAGGGTGTGGGGCGCACACTTGTGGTTTAGAAACGGGAACAAAAGACTCAGAAGATTAGCAGGGTAATAATCTCCTGGCATCCCATGCGGTTGAAGTGAAGCGGGAGGCGTGTACCCACCTTGGCTTAAAGCGTTATTTATTACTGAGGATGATACATAAGTAGAAGACAAAGAGGCGTTGTTGACATCGTACAATGGAGTAGGACGATTACTTGAAGGGATGTTGTAATAAACGTTTTCATCAAATCTAACCCGAGGAGCAGCAATTGGTGCTGGAGTAGAAGTAAAGGTGTTGGGCAAATTTTTAGCGTGCTCGCTACCTTGAACCAACGTTGAACCGGACTGCTGATTAGTATGATGGAATTTTAAAGGTTTTGTAACATCGTACCTTATGTTTTCATTACTAGTTCGATTCACCTACTCGTCCCAGAGCTTCAGTTCCAAGGTAGCTCGTTCTACTTTGCGTTCTACTTCACGCTGAGCACGGAGAGAATCTTCTTTCGTCCTTTCGGCAGTCTGCTGGGCTTCAAGCTCTGCCAACTTAAGTTTGATTATAGCCTCTCGACGCTTCGAAGAAGATCGAGACGAGGTGCTTGAACCAGCTTCAGAAGCACCGACTAAACTGGAAGTATAACGGTTATGTGCAGAAGTCTGAAAGTTGTCTGGTTCAGACAGGGGCTGTCTCGCTTTAAACCTTTAACTTAAACGAGTATCGAACTCCGTTTTTTCTTTAGTAAGAGAATCAATTGCCTCGTGGTCAACTGGATCGCCCGATTTAAGATCGTCGGCAATCGTTGGGAAGTCTGAGTCGATCTGTAGTGCTACGGACTCAAGGGCGTCAACGCAGTTTGTTGACCTCAATGACATTAGTCGTTCAGCCTTTAGATAGAGCTGATTTGGGGAAGTCCTCATCTCCATTTCATTTTGAAGACTCATTTTTTTTTTTTTGGATAGCACCAGAACAGTTATTAAATAGCAGTAACAACAAATTAAACGAAACTTTATGTAAGATACTTTACGCGGCTCCTGGTTAGCCCCAATATCCTACATAGAACTGCAACGAAACGCGCCGGTTCACCCTCAACAGCACGACGATTTTATTGTCTCTTTCACGAATACAATTACATGAAGCGGATGAACGAAGGCGGTTTCTAAAACATAAGGCAAGATTCAAAAACAATCTCCAACACAAAGCACAAGACTTACATACCGTTTACTTTTGAACCAGGATTCCTTGTTGTTACTGCTAGCCGTACAAGTATTGATTAAATTGAAAAACTGATATCTTTACATGAAGTTGGTCACACAAAAGGTAATTAGGCAAAGAAACGTTCCGATGATTACACTAAATGTGGCGTTTAAAGACGTGCGTGATTACATGATAGTAAGTCTTGGCATGTGTAAAACAATAGCTAGAGTGGCCCGGGTTCGAGGCTCAGTAGAACAAGATACGACGTAACACTCCCAAAGGAGAGATCTTTGTGCCAAAGCGTGAACAATATGCATAACTCCAGGCGAACATCAGCACTGGTACATATGTTCTTCTTGAAACACAAAGTATCCATTATTCTATCTCTATTCTAACACTGTTTCTGAATTATTTTTGAAATTTTTTAAGAATATCCCTTAATATTTCACATTATTTCTTCACTGACCACAACATTAGCTTCATACAACATCTTGACTCAACATAGAACTACATTCATCTGAGATACACCAGACAAAGACCTCCCATATGTAGTCTTTTAAAGTTCTTTTTCTTTCTTTTAGATAGGAAGTCTTAATTGCTTTCCCATCAGACAAACATTTCTCATTTTAACAAGCAGGAAATCATCTCCCATTTTAACAAGCTTTTCCAAACCCACTACATGTCTGGAATTAATAAGCTATGGGAGTGCAATGTTTGGTATTTTTCCATTACAAGTACAAAAAGTTACTGTGACAAAGTCCATTATAATTTATGCAGCAATCAAATAAGAATGCACTCTGCAATGTAATAAAGCAGTTCAAAAGTTTTTTGCAAAATGTCCTTTAGTATATTCTTTCTTCTTGTCATTCTTTAAAGGAATCTTCTTTCTCTGAGGAGGCTTCATCATGTCCTCTATGTGAATCTTCCTTTCTTTTTCATTCTTTTTTAGCCAAGAAGGGGCAAGCTTTTTTCTATTCTTTGCACACTTTGGGTGAAATTGGAAAATGCAACAGAAGAAGATTATAGCAATTGCGATGACAGCAGTAGGAATAAGAATAGGCAACAGAGGTTTTAATAATTGCTCTATCCCGCTGCCAGTGATGTTTGCAATTTCGTCAACGCCAGTTTTTATCAATCCTCCCACTGTTCGTGGTATCACTCCTAGGCCATTTAATAGATTATCAGCTAATTGTTTAGGTGTAATGTCCGTTTGTGTGAAATTTATAGAGATATTAGGAGGGTTCCATCTGGCCTCCGAAAGATTTATGGGTATAGGAACGAGGGAATCTGCATGTCTTATCATTTTTATAATATCTTTCGTTTCATTAGTCAAAGAAGTTAGATTTTGTCGCAGATTTCTTATTTTTTCTTTATCTGCGACAGTGATATTATAAAGGTGGGAGTGCAAGATTCGTGTTTCTTGTGCATATTCTTTTAGGTAGAGGTTTCCTTGTGTGATTTTTGTTAGATAGGTGGTAGTATTATCGAATAGATCTATACCACTTCTTCCAGTTACTTCACTGATAATTAAGCGATCAAGTTCTAGTTCCGCCAAGGATATACTGTCAAGAGTTTGGGTTTGCCTTAGATAAGTATCTAGGTGTTGTAGTAAAAGACGTCGGTTACTGTCAATTTCTCCCTGTAGAAAGTCGTCAGTAGAGGATTGTATGGCTTGTAAGGTTAATGTTTGGGTAAGTGCTCGGGTAATGGCTTGATCTTGTACTACGTTAACAGTTTCCAGGGAATTCATTCGGTCAGAGAGGGTCCTTATATTTTCTTCATCTTGGGCAAATCTTTCATTTATTTTGCTTTCCAATTCGTTAAGTTTTTCATCAAATTCTTGTTGTAAGGTAAGTCCTGTAGCCGTACCAGTTATGGCGTTTCCAACAAGTGATGTCAAAAAGGTTAAAAGAACTACTCCACCTGTGATTTGTCTTTTCTTGCGTTTTGGATCATCAGGGGGTTTAGATATTTCGCCGTTTGATCCATATAATCGAACGGGGGAGCTTGGAAATTTTGATTTTGTGCGGGATCAAAATGAACATGATCATAGAAAGCAAGTTTCTGGAGTACTCCTCCCACAAGATTATTACATGTTGCGTCGTTCCTGACACGTTGGAGACAGGTTTTATCACCTTTAACCATTGACTGGTAAGTTAGATATTGATTATGATAATCACTCATTTTGATAGGACCGTCTCGATAATTATGAGAATTTTGACGAGTGGTAGGGGCAATAACTTTGACACGTGTCGGCATTTTGATTTGATGATTTTTGTTCCATCCTTTTAAAAAACTTTGGACTTGGTTTAAAGATTCAATGGTATCGAATTCTTCCTGAATTACTATATCTGTTGGTACTGGTTCAAATGCCATTTCTAGTCCATATACTGTATATTGTATGTCAAGATTATAGCAAGAATAATCATATGGGCAACATGGAGAGTGATATGCAGATTTATAAGCTCCAGAATTTTTGCCATACCATAGTGCTTTCGTTATGTCGCAACATTGTACTTTTTCCTCCGTAATATCTGAGGATGTACACGGAGATATACATACCGTCACCCATCTATGATTTGGAGATGTGCAAGACTTTTTATGGAAATGATATTGCCAGAAAGTTCCCTTGGCTTTATCATAATGTATGGGAGTATCAGGAGGTGTGCCCTTGCTATAGACACAGACGTAAGACCTGACCTCACAGTTGACTAGGTTTCGCCTAAAAGAGCAATTAGATTGTACCGCTGCATAATCTGCCAATATGGATAGGGTTCTTTCCTTTAAAATACTTAATAAGGGGTAGCTAAATTCCTTTGGTATAGGAGAAGGGGAATGGAATTGGTCAGGCAAAAATTGCAATGTCCACTTCCATCGGTGTCTAATCTTATTTCCGGTATTTCGGACAATTGGAGTATTGATAAGAAGCATGTCAGTACTCAAGGAAGGGTGTAGGTTCATAATTTTTCGCTCACTGAGGCAGGACCTTTCCATTTCAGTTACATCGTCCCAATATCGCGATCCTGGGAAATATTTCTCAGAGAATGTTTTTCCTTCGGTTATTGCATATCCAAATATTTTGGAATACATTGGTATAGGGTTTTTCCATACATGATCATCTTGGGGTCGTTCCCAAAGATGGTCAAAGGATATATGTTCCCAAGTCGTATTTGGTGTATAATGCCATTTTTCAGGAATGGGAGTGGAGGGAGGTACGAAGGTGCCCTTTGTTATTGGGACGAGGGAAGCCTTTGCGTTTGAACCACAAGACAGAAATGTAATTAGGGATACTTGAGATAGTCGTTTACGAAGAGTAGGTGGTGTTGGGCATGTCATCGACGAGTTGAACGAAGGCGATCTCCCCCCGCTTTTTGAAAAGAGGATAAGGTAGAGTACCATACAAAACGTAGAAAGGACAAAGATAAAGATCATATATTCGAAGAATGCTTCGGAAGGACGATATTGAAGAGAAGGGAAAAAAATACCGTGATTACTTTCCCATTGAACATGGTTCCATAATGCCAAAGATAAGTTATCAGGAGGCAACGGTTTTGCACAAGCTGGTAAAATTAGCTCAAGCATCAGACAGTGTTGCATTGTACGTGCATATTTTCCAGGTCGATATGTTGGTGTTTTTAGAGTAGGAGTTTTGGGTCGGTCTTTGTCGAAGACGAGATAAAAGTGATATAGTCACCGTGAAAGACAACAGGTAAGAAGGAAGAAAAAGGCGGAAAAAGGATAGATACAGCGGATAAAGAGAGCATAACATATTCGTAGTAAGGAAAAGGGGGGCATATGCTGTAAAACTGTGATTCACAGATGTACAAGATGTGTTGGCAATAATTTGTACATGAGTACCCAGTTGGTAAGAAAACTCTTCCAGTCGGTCATTAAGTTGAGTCTGGACGTATTCGAGTTGATTTGCTGTGAGTAAATTTCCAGCTATAAGAGAATCCAATTGATGGAGCACCGCCGAGAAAAAGGTATTATTAGCAGACGGCATTAAAGGAGTCTGAAATTCAGTCTTAGAAGGCGATGACAGTTGTGTAGGCGCAGAATTTGGAGAGGGGTGTTCGCGGTACACAATTTGAAAGCCCTGTTCGACCGTAAGGTTGTGTGTGACGAATCGTAAATAGACCATCGGGCAAAAAAGAGGGAGTATGATGGGGAGAATATGATTAGTTCCATTGAGAATTTGTTGAATTTGACCTTCAGTTTCTATTATAAGGTTATCCTGGATCGTAGTACGGAATTTTACGATTGTTGCATGAATGCAATATCCTCGTCGTGCGGCTATTGTCCATGTGCATGCCATGTTATTAGGATATACATAGGGGGCAAATGGAGAATGGAGGTTTTGATTTTGGGAGGTGGCCATTTGTTGGTAGCCACAACGTCCCAATGGATAATATGGAGCTTCTGAGGTTTGCTCAAGGGTCAACTGAAATCCGAGGAAATTATCTTCCGAACTTGTGCGAAAGATTAAAAGCAAACGTCGAGATGTAAAATAAAAAGGTGTTCTAAAAGAGGTAATACCGCAGAAAGTGTATATTGGTCGGTTGAATTCGATAATTTGGAGGTAATCATCACATGTTGATCCAAGGTGTAGACTTACAATACGAGGGTCAGTCAATAAGTAATGAGACTTTCTCAATAACTCAAGTTTGCAATGACTGGTAATCAAAAAATGCTTTTTTATTTTTCAACATAGTCTCCCTCCTTTGCAACACACTTGTTCCATCTTGATATTAGATTGTCTATTCCTTTGGCATAGAATTCCGTGGACTGGGTCCTTAGCCAGTTGCTCACAGCAGCCTTCACTTCTTCGTCAGTCTGGAAGTGAATTCCTTTCATACTCTCTTTGAGTGGGCCGAAGAGGTGAAAATCAGATGGTGCAAGGTATGGGCTGTAGGGTGGGTGTGTTAGAAGTTTCCAGCCTAAATCTTCAATTTTGGCTAGGGTTCTTGCTGCTGTGTGGGGCCTTGCATTATCCTGAAGAAGAATCACACCTCTTGATTGAAGTCTCCTCCGTTTGTTCTTAATGTCTTTTTTCACTTGAGTTAGCAGCTCACAGTAGTTCTCTGAGTTCACAGTATTGCCCCTTTCCAAGAAACTGATAGTGATCGGCCCATTTCTGTCCCAGAACACAGTGAGCATGACTTTCCTTAAACTTTTCTGAGATTTGAATTTTTTCTTCACTGAGGAAGAAACATGCTTCCACTCCATTGATCGTCGTTTCGATTCAGGTTCATAATGAAAAACCCAGGTGTTAACGGATGATCACAAAATGCAACGCCTGATGGCTTCCAGAGCATCACTACGCAGATACAGAAAGGAGGGAGATGCATTTCTGTCGAGAATAGTGACAACTGATGAGACCTGGGTTTTTCATTATGAACCTGAATCGAAACGACGATCAATGGAGTGGAAGCATGTTTCTTCTTCAGTGAAGAAAAAATTCAAATCTCAGAAAAGTTTAAGGAAAGTCATGCTCACTGTGTTCTGGGACAGAAATGAGCCGATCACTATCAGTTTCTTGGAAAGGGGCAATACTGTGAACTCAGAGAACTACTGTGAGCTGCTAACTCAAGTGAAAAAAGACATTAAGAACAAACGGAGGAGACTTCAATCAAGAGGTGTGATTCTTCTTCAGGATAATGCAAGGCCCCACACAGCAGCAAGAACCCTAGCCAAAATTGAAGATTTAGGCTGGAAACTTCTAACACACCCACCCTACAGCCCATACCTTGCACCATCTGATTTTCACCTCTTCGGCCCACTCAAAGAGAGTATGAAAGGAATTCACTTCCAGACTGACGAAGAAGTGAAGGCTGCTGTGAGCAACTGGCTAAGGACCCAGTCCACGGAATTCTATGCCAAAGGAATAGACAATCTAATATCAAGATGGAACAAGTGTGTTGCAAAGGAGGGAGACTATGTTGAAAAATAAAAAAGCATTTTTTGATTACCAGCCATTGCAAACTTGAGTTATTGAGAAAATCTTATTACTTATTGACTGACCCTCGTAGTAAGTTTAAGAGTGTAAGAGTTAGGTTCCACTGCAGTGATATCATAATTCGAGGGATATTTATGGGTGGGGAAACCAGGAGAAGTAAGATTAATGGGCTGGTTTCCAACCTCGATATGTATCAGGGTCGGGTCAGGCGCCTTGGCGTGTACAGAATATCCAAGGGTCAAAAGGAACAAAATCCACATCCTGCAAACAAAGACAGAATTCAATCGATGGGAGTAAACAGATAATATGGAATAGTAGTTGACACAAGATATATATTCATAGATAGTGTTTGAAAAACATTAATATTGTGTTCAAGCAAAAGGCGTGTACTGATAGATAATACTTTGGGAATTCCTTTGCGAAGCGCTCGTTGATATATATGCGTGTCATAAAGCTGTGGAGGGGCAATGGAGGTAAAATGAATGTACCAGCGTGTCGTGGGAGAGAGACCTCGTAATTTAATAGAAGGCAATGCTTCGAGTGTAGTAACGTGATAGAGAATGAGGGAAGGACCATCATAAAGGTCCGGGGGAAGAGGATCTCCACCATGACTATGGCCATATTTAGCCATTATCCATTGTCCAGAGAAATTCAATCGTGGTTCAGTGTGTAGTTCTCGGAGAAGAAGCTGAAATTGTGGATTACTTAAGCCAGCACACAGAGGACGCAAGCATTTATCAATGGGGTGTTTGCCTTGCTTGCTGTATTTACATTTGGAATGGCGCGTGATTTGCCGAGAAATTGCCTCCATTAAAGAGGGGCAATGAATAAAGTGGGCCATGCAATAGGGTCATTAGAGGAGATGGCCAATTGTTGCCATGCCATTCGTGACAGGGCATCTGAAGTGAACACTTGTCGTGAGGGTTTGTGTATTATTCCCAAAATGGGATGAAGACAGATTGATTGCAAATATCGGACCAAAATAAGGTCAGTGGGGGGCTTACCTTGTGCGAAATTTTGCACCAAATGGAAGACGCCCATGTTATCCGTTATTACCATGAAGGGATAAATGCGCAAAAGATAGTGATACTTGAGAATCACACGTTTTAAAGCATCAAGTTCTTTGCGGCAAGGGTGTGCTGCACGTTCGGATGTAGTTTTCCATGCCTGCGAAGAATAGGCCAAAGGAAAAACTTGAGCCGTTTCCAAGGGTTCTTTGTCTATCTGGAAGAGGACTGCACCGTAACTGGTATTGGATGCATCCGTTTCCAAGTATAGAGGTCGTGTGGGCACAAAATGCGAAAGCACAGAGGGATTCTGTAGAATTTGTTTTACAGCATCGAATGTTTGCAACAACGCAGGTGTCCATTTGATATATACATGGGGGGCTTGGGAGGCTGAAACACCTCCAGTATGAGCATTAAAAGGATGCAGGAGTTCATTAAGTCTTGGAATGTGTTCGGCAACATAGCGCAAGGCTCCTAAAAAGGAGCGAACCTGGAAGACTGTCTGTGGGGGAGCCAGAAGGGTTAAGGCTCGTAGTCTCTCAGGTTGAATGAGGCGTTGGTGGGGTGAAATCACCTCTCCCAACAAAAAAACAGATCGTTTGCCGATATAGCTTTTACCAATCGAAAGAGTCAAGGAGTACTGGGTGAGATGCTCAAAGAGGATACGAAGAAGGTACAAATGCTGTTCCACCGTCTTCGTTGTGAGGAAAATATCATCCTTATAAATGGCCAAATGGGAGGATGACTTTTCATCAGGGTACTGTTTGTGAAAAAACTGCTGTACAGGTTCCCAAATGGCTACGTTCATGTTTTTCTGCCAGATAGAGGGGGAGTTGATAAATCCCATTGGCATACATCGCATGCGAATTTCCTTAGTCGGATGCGATATACCGAAGAACTGTCGATCGTCTTCGGCTACTTTGCAGTGAAAGAACGCCTTACTCAAATCTAGAAGAGAAAAATTTTCTTTTTCAGAGGCGATCTGGAAAACGTCGGCAATTAATGGTAAAGTGTTTTCAATTTTTTGTACCTTTGTGTTTAAAGGAATAAATAAAGTCTTGGACTACTCGCCGTTGCTGTGAAGGGTGATAAGTGGGTAGTTGTCGCTGTTCCTCATTAAATTTCTGATGGACAACGAAAAGTGAAGTTTTCCACAAAGATGGGCCATATTCAATGATGCCCATATCAAGATATTTGGCAATGTTATCCTCCAACGTTTTTTTCTGTTCAGGATGACGCATAGGATATGCGGGACAAGTAAAGGGAGGGGTCTTAGGATCCATAAGGTTGACTGTACAAAGATAAGGAAGGGTCTGCGGCCCGCGCGGATGGCCTTTCAAATCGGTAAGTTGAGAGTGAAAGGGTTCGTAAACAGCATACCACTGTTCACGGGGAATAATTGTATTAGTCGGGGAGTGTAAATCCATTCTAGAGGGCTCTTGAGTTGATGAAATCTCAACGTTCTTCTTTCGTGAGATTAAATCGCGTAATAGGGTTTCAGCTTGAGATGCTGAGAGTTTGTCATCGGTTGCAAAGGAGTATCGTTCATCACATTTTGTCCTACCCCCCTGCTCGCATTTGGAGACTTGCGCGTCTTGGACGCAGGATGGACTGACTACAACAATTCCATCCTCTTCGGAGGGGATATACTCCGGAAATTGCGTGCGTACGTTACAAACTGGCACGTCTTTTACCCCATCGGAGGGTTGTCCGGCTCCCACCGGTTCCTCCGAAATATGCGCATCTTCAGGAGGCGGTATACTCCTGGTAACAACTTTCCCTGGTTCACAACATTCACACATCACATTCGTACATTTTGAAGAAAAGGGAGGAGTGATCAGATCCATCCCGTGTAGTACAGTTAAAGCCGTGGAAACTTCAGAAGGTCGTTGGTAGGAAACAACAAAATTAGGTAAATTAGCAATTACCGGAATCCAATCAATTCCGACAATATTAAAAGGTACATCTTCACTTACGCAAAACGGTACAACTACGTCACAAAACGATATGTAGACAAAAGATGGCAGTGTTTTCTTGCCACCTACCCCCTCTATAGGGAGAGAGATGGTAGTTTTGTCAGCGAGGGCGCGAGGCCAAAACTTCTTGAGGGTTTTTAACTTGATAAGATTGGGTACGCTGCCGGTATCAGCAAGAAATGTCACTCCAGTTGGCGTGTGTGTAAAGTAGCAAAGTTTTCCCGAAAAAGCATCATAAAAAAGATGTCGTGTGATTTTATTTACATATGTGGAGACTAGAGTGTGAGTAGGGGTGAGGAATCGGGTCACCGGATTATCCAATTCCTCCTCTAGTTTTCCTGAGAGACTTCTGGAGAGGGATCGGGGTTTGTCGTGTGCCTCGGGAATGAGTATGAATATTGAGGCACTTGATGGAAAATCGGGGCAGAGGTTCCTGTTGAATTTGAAGACAGGGAAGTGTTAGAAGTTTGGGGAGTCAAGGAGTGAGAATCATCGGTGTGATTTGTCACCTGGGCATTGCGGCTTTGGCCAGGAACAACCCATGTATGGTCTCTAGCTTTTTGTTTCGTTCTCTGCCACGAATTATTATTGGGTCGTTGATAAGGTTGGCGTTTTTCACGGTAGGATCTCTCGTTGTATTGTCTCATCAAAATATCTAAGTCTCGTAAGGTCATGATCCTTTTTTTCAAAGCATTTTGTCCACGTAGGAAAGGAGGCCATTCATTATCGTGTCTCAGTTTATAGGTCGCGGTCATAGGAAGCCGATCTATGAGTGTCACATAACCAGTGTCGGGGTCAACTTCCAATCTCTTACCACATTGGTCAAGGACGGCCTTTACTAAGCATTCTGAACTCTTGTGTCCGTGTCTACAACAAGCACAGCATTGATACATCTGTCCCGTAGGCAACTGCAAGGCTTTTTCCATTGCGGTTTCATTGTTTTGGAGGGTAGATTGAGAAGAGGGGGAACGCGAAAAGCTGTTGTTTAATCGAAAAATAGATGTAGGTGGATTTCTCGATTGTCGTGAGTGGCTATGTCCCACGTTTTGGCCATATCTATTAGGTGGCTGAACATTACGTGTGCCCCCTCCTGTTTGGGGCTGAACAGTTAAAGAAATAGGTGGAGGAGTTGGATCTTGGAGATAGCGTTGCTTATCGCCGCGCATCATGTTTTGATATCTCTGGAGTTTGTTAAAAAAGTCACTCCAAGAGTTCTGTTCCGCTCCCAAGAGGTTCACTTGTATAGCTTCTGGTAATCGTCTGCGTATTCGAGACAGATAATCAAGGCCGTGATCTGTCCGCGAGATAATTTTGTCTTTCATAGGAATGCCTGCTTCCATAAAAACAGGTGTAAAGTGAAGAGTGGCGTTATCTTTTTCCCAATCAAACTTGTGTATACAAGAAATGATTTGGTCAGACAATTCAACTATCCCGCTAGGGAAAGATTGCGAAATCATTTCAGGGACGCCTTGCCATGAGGGGTTGTCTGTTTGCAAGAGGGTGGCCAAAGCATCTGCCACTTCTTTTCCCCGGGGCAAGCCCGATTTCTTTAAGAGTTGGATCATTTTATTGCAAAGCAATCGGTCATGGGGGGTGCTTCCGTCACCGTGTGGAATCATTTGCAGAATACGGTTGATCCACTTCGTGACAGTAGTGCCCTTTGAAAAAGGAGGGAGGGCGGCCAAATATTCAGAATATTCTCGTAAGGGGACAAGTTTTTGATTTGTTTCTCTAGGTGGTATCACTGTCATTGGGGGTTCCGAAAAGGAACTTAGGTCGTCTATATTTTCTGGAAGAGAGTCGCCAAATAGAGTTAGTCGTTGTTTTTTGATTGGTGGCGTTTTCTTTGGTGGAGGTGTAGGATGTAAGAAGGGTGATGAAGCAAAAGGGCTTGACGATGCGGCACCTGACGCACGCGGTACGTCTCCCAATATGGTCGAAAGTTGTAGATTTTTCGTTAGTGCTGGGATAGCTTTCGTAAGGGCCTTGGTTTGTTTCGAGCGAGTACGGGCAGCGGGTCCCACGCTTTTGGGTCGTATTGTTGTTATATTTTCTTCCTCCTCGTCGGTTTCGACGACAAAGGAAGGGACAGGTGCAATCTCTTCCTGTCCTATGCCATCCATAATCACAAAAGAAGGGGTGGGTTTTGAAAGAGAGGGGTAAAGAGAGGTTGCCTTGTCATAAGGGGGCAAGGAAGACGTATCATCAATATTCAGTGGTGCGGTCGGTTCAGTATCATGGTATGCTTGATGTATTTCTTCTAATTCGGGAGGTGTTACCTTAGTGGTAAGTTTATCGAAGGTTTTTTCTAAGGCTTTTTGATCTCGTTCCAGCTGTTTTGAACCTCTTTCCAAAATTTTAAGATCGGTTTGTAACTTAGGTTTTAACTTTTGAATTACGTCTTCATCATGCCGCATTTGCTCTATTTGATTTTTGAGAGTATTACGTAATTCAGTATGCTCTTTGAGACTATCGGTCAATTCTCGATTATCGTCTAGAATTTTTGCAATTAAATTGACACGTTTTGCCTTTTCTTTATCTGTATTTTTCTTTTTAAACAAAGGCATAATAACAATCTGACCTGCGTTGACAGTTAGTAATGGCTAATGGACCTTTTTTTCGGGTTTGGAAAATAAGTTCGTTCAGTAGGAGGTCCCGGGTCTGGGCACCAGTTTGGAAATTGCACCACACAAGTATTGCTTCTTACGACATGCTAAGTAAACAGCTTTACTATTCTTAAAATCGCTGAGGCATGGTGATTAAGTGATAATAACCCTAGAATGCATAACAATGACCCGGACGATGCTGCTCATGTTCATTGCTTGAAGCGTTTTGTGAAGTTCTTTGCCCTGTTCCTTGACTTTGTCAGCAGTTTATTGCTGGACATCAAGAAATAATCAGTTGCCTCAAATTTATTTCCATTTTTTTAAATGTGGTTTTTCATAAAATACACCAAGATTGTATGGCATGGATCATTTTGACCCGAACAGATTTTGAAGGAAAATGTGTTGTTTGGTGTGTAAAGTGCTGTTGTAAGCTATTGTACTTAATTATTCTTATTTCAGCTAGTTTATTAAACATCACAAATATAATGGCTAATAGCAATCGTCAGTTGTCTATAGAAACAGTTGCGCAACAAGTAATGGAAACAATGAAGGAAGAATACTATGATGACATTTTCGGAGTGAGTGGAACTAGTGAATCCGATCTTTCGGATAAAGATGATCCGACTTGTGTTCCTGCTCTTAAGACTTGTTATTCGGATAACGAAGCATTGATTGGATCTTTATATTCAACTGATTACGAATTAGAAAGTAAAGAAGAAGAGACTCTTCCAGACCTTTCACCGGCAGCACCGGAGAGAAATATTTGGAGTGGAAAAGATGAAACTTTCTGGAGCTCATGGTCATTCCCCGAAGGAAGATTTAGAACTCGCAACGTCATTTGTACAAAAATACACACCGTTCAATCTTCAGAAATATATACTCCTAAGGATGCTTTTCAGTATTTTCTCAGCGACAATATCATTGAAAAAATACTGTTGTGTACGAACTTGCAGGGTAGACTGGAAGCTATACAATGGAGCGCTGTACAAAAAGAGGAATTCTTGGCTTTTATAGGGGTTTTGCTTCTCGAAGGAATAGAAAAAATTAGGTTTGGACACACGTCAATTATTCTTGAACCCGAAACAAAATCCTACCTACCCCGATGCATTTTATGTAAATAAATTTGAAAACATAGGGCGTCATCTGCGATTTAATGATAAGAGATCACAGCCTGAGAGACTGAAGCAGGATAAACTGGCTGCGTTCGGCTACATTTAGGGTTTATTCATTCGAAACCGTAAGACACAATTTTGCCTTGGAGCTTATACTACGGTAGACGAGCAGCTCGTACCATTTAGAGAGCGATATTCCTTCACGCAATACATGCCCAGCAAGCCAGCCAAATACGACATAAAAATTTTTTGGTTGTAGATGCGTCACTGCCTTGTGCCTTTAGCAGCACCACTTCAAGTCTCAGGGGGGAAGGTATCGATGGAAAACTCTTTTACAGGTGTTCTATTGGCGAAAACGTTGCTTCAGCACCAGTTGACTGTTGTTGGGACCATGAAAAAATATAAACGAGAAATTCCGGAATGCATGATAGCTGCAAAGTCTCGATAAACAAAAACTTCAGTTTTGGTTTTAACGGTCACACGACGTTGGTCAGTGATGTTCCCAAAAAGGATGAAGCTGTGATACTTTTGAGCACGATACATCATAACATAAGCATTGATAAAGAAGAGGCCTGAGATCTTTAAGTTTTACATTAAGACCAAGATCGAGGCCGGTCTAGTTGATCAAATGGTTCAAGCTTACACCTGCAAAAGACAAACCCGCCGATGGCCTCTCATTCTTTTACAACCTACTGGACATCGCAACTCTAAATTCTTGAACTATTTTTAGACAAGTAGGCCTACATCCCGACTACCAGAATGGCCATGGTTCAAGACGACGACGTTTTATGACAGACCTTGCTGAAAGCCTCATCATGCCCAATATAACGAGTAGGTAGAAAATTCCTCAACTCCACAAAGTTATGAAGGAAGCTATGATGAGATGTGGCTTAACTGTTTCAAGAACGTCCCTGCTAGTAGGAATCATCTTGCAGAAGAGGAAACGATGCTCGTTGTGTCCAACATCTAAGGATAAAAAGATTGCGAAGTGTTGCACAAGGTGCTGCAGACCCGTGTGCCCGGAACACAGCCAAACCAGCATCACATGTAACGAATCCAATGAATAAGCTTGGATTCCACCTGACGTAATGTGAACTGTGTGCTATTTGTGTTCGCTAACCACAGTCTCGTCTTGTTTGTGTTATTGTTTCGTTAGTAGCCTGTGTTTTATTCTTCGGGTTCTTGCCAATAAAATGATACAAAAATACGATAGTAGTGCCATCATAACGCTATGGTTACAGTCTAGGTGACAATTAAAAAGAAATGAAACAAAAAGATAAAACGAAATTGTCTTGGGAGTGAAAATTGGCTGGCATAACAATACGGGTCAAAATGACCCATGTTATGCATTAACGTAGTACTTTTTGTGTATGCATCGTAGGGTTAAGCAATTGACGTTTAATTGTATCATTTAGCTTGGTGGTTTGACTCCTAAGCCATTGACAATTCCTTACGGTCAACTGGGGACTGCTTTAGAACATCGACTTGAACTTGACAAAACATTCACTTTCGTGGTAAGTTTGCTTTAAGACATGAAGGACTGCAACAGGAATTGTGTTGAGATACTTCGTTTTGGCGGGGTTATCGCAGTAGCTGTTGTACTTGTTTATAGTTCTTTCTTGTGGGACGTCAAGAAACGATTATCTGCTAGTTTATGTTCCACCGAAAGCCCAGTCAAGATTATACTAAAAAAAGTGACAGTCTACTTCAAACCAGTCGTAATACAAATTAGCTTCTCCACTACCTATTCCTGCTACTACTAACTAGTGCTTTACGTCATTCTCAACATCGTGCCGGGTAAGCAGCTGCTCTATTTTTATCAGATAAAGCTGCAAACGACTTATAGCTGGCATACTTTTCTACCACGACCTTGCAGTCTTTTCAATTTCCTCTTTTCTCCGCAATGTAATTCTGCTCATACAAAATGAACTTAAGTACAACACCATCATCGAAATATTTCGTCTCTACTCAAATTTTTGTCTCGAGTTTTCTTTCTCGATCAAATTGTTTTGTCTCATGATGATCGCTGCGCAGTCGTGCCTTTACACATTCGCTTCTAAATTCTTTATAAAATTTGAAAAATTACAACTTGTTTGTTTTGTTTTATTTGCCATATTTATCCTCCATTCACGAGAAAGCGAATTGTATCGCTATACTTTGGACAGGAAGTCAGCACTCGCTTGGGAGTTGCCTTTTTCGAAGTTTATGGGCCACCTGTCTTCCACATAAAGGTGGGGCGTCCCGTTAAGTGCCTTGCCCAAGGACACACCAAGCGAACTTGCCGGCTTGTTCTCCACAACCTTCCCTAAATGCCGAGCGCCAATCAGGGAAGCTGCAGATGCCATTTTTAAAAGTCTTTTGGTATGATTCGACAAGGGGAATGAACCCCTGGTCTACCGACTGCGAAGCGGGCGCTCTAACCACTACGCCATCGCGTCGGTCTACACCACTACTTGCGGTTGCACCAGTGATCATCTAAGCCTGAATGCCTTTCCTTGCTTTTGCTGTGTTTTCGTGTTGAAGATGGTGTAGAATACTGTAGCGATTATAGTTTGAGCAAGATCATCGAAGAAGCCTAAACACGAAAACTCTTATTTGCGTTTGGTAAAGCTGCAACTTTTATAGCGTCCATCTACCCTTGATTTTTCTGTTGATCAATCAACAAAGTTTTAAGCTTATCGTAAATAATTTTTGATGCATTCAACGCTCAGCAAGTTAATAGCATTGCATTTTTGTAACAATGACTCAAATAAGTCATTGTTTTTGTTACTCGAACTAGCATGAAACTCACGATAAACGCAGTCAATAGGGCAGTAGAAGTCTAACAACATCTCTCGACTATTACAATATAAAGTTGTCTAGTCTCAGAGGTGGGCAGGGGGCAGTTTTGAATCAGCTGCTAAATAAAGAATAAATAAAATGAAAAGAGACTTCGATCAAACAGAATCGCTTCCATTATTTCATGGTCGAGCATGGGCAGAGATGATCTTGGGAAGCGATGATTGCATTCTGAGTTCAGTCTCAATAGATTTGGAGCTCCCGATCGGGGCTGAGATTTTAAAATCATGAGTCCACTCTTATGACCTCACAAAATTTGAGCGTTTTGTATTGATGAAGATGACAACTGCCAAAATAAATCTTCAGTTATAATTAAACTTATAGTTTTTTGATTATATAATTAAGTTTCTGTCATTGCTATGTTGTTGTGAAGATTTTTTGCTCTCGTGTTGTCTTCAATAGCTTTAGATTTTTACTTTCAAAAGAATGCTTAAGATAGTACTGATAATGCTGTTTAATTTTTTGCATGCTAACAATTACTTTGCATTCTACCTGTTGAAAAGGGGGAAAGGTGCATGTTGCGTTGCACTTTAGTGCAAATAAATCTGCTTGGGAAAGCTGTGCTGTGCTTTTAAGAATTTCAACAAAATGCCCAATTCTATCTTGTTCGATGTGTATCTTGTGGCCATACTAAATCTCGATGTTTTTTATAGGCGTCCTTGAAAAACTACAAATGCAAGGATTTTTATTACGTTAAGCACTATCCACTGAATTTATTTTCAACAAAGAAGAAAATTTACAATGCAGTTGCATTCACTCCTCGCGAACAACCTGATTCTTGCGTGATAGAATGGAACCAGAACACGCCTGTGTTAGAAGGACTCATTTATAAGGTGGGTGATTTTTCAAAAGAAAAATGTCAAGGTAATTTGTTGATATTGCGTAAATGTGATCACAAAAGATTTTCTAGTTCCTACCTTGCCAAACGGAATTTTTTAGCTTGGTTCGAGTGATCATCGTCAATGATTTTCATGCTTCTTTCAACCCGAGCTAGTTTTTAAATTGTCTTCGGAGCAAATTTATCCTGTGACCCCAATCAGGATCACAAACAATGCCCTATTAATCAGTGTATTTTGTCAAAAAATTTTGAAACAAAAAACTTTCATCGGCAAAATTGCTCGCAATGTCATATTATAGGAACGTCTTTTTCTTGGTAAATATCTTGTTTTTTCTATTTAGGAAATTTGAATGATTGATTGCGCCCACAAATAGTTTTCTTTCTTTAGGTTGTATTTGTCAGTAAAGACAAACAAAGAAAGATAACCTTGATGAATGTTCAAAGAAAGAAAAAAAATTTATGGCGACAAATAATTGATGTATCTTCGCTAGATATTACCCCAACATCATTCTTTACGGTGAGTTAATTTACTTAATTTAAAAAAATTATACCGATCGGCTTTTGTTATTACAACATCCATTTCTTGGAATGTGGACATAGCAAAAGACCATGAAGCCTCGGAAGCGGGGCAACTTCTTAAAATTGGGACCTGAGATCGTAAATCAATGAAAAAGTTGCCAAAAAGCGAACGGTGCAAAAGTCTGAAACTAGACATAACAGAATAAATGAAAAACGGCTTGATTCGGATGACCTCAGGCACTGCACAAGAGATTCTCAATTCTGCCAATTCCAGAGAAGTAAACAGTTTAGCCTGTGTCCTCTGCAGCAAAGAGGAGAGAGAACATTGCGTGGATGACAAAGCATAAGTTCTACACTGAATACAGGAGGACTTGTGTGTCAAAAACTTTTGATAAGACAGTACGCGTCCCACCCGAAAGACGAGATATGAGGTAGGAGAAAAGATACTACGAGGGACTGTAGATGACAAAAGCAAGTACCTTGTTTGGCCTGCTGATTGGCCGTTTTATTGCCTGGAAGAAATTTCCTTCTTTCTTACACTCACTTGTCCATCTGACCGGAACTCTTCTGACATTCTCTGCATGGCACATCTGGCAGGAACTATCCACTCTCTATTCTTTCTTTGCTATTAGGCTACATTGTGACTGGTAATCCATTGTAGCCAGATAGTTGAGGAAAAACAGAGAATGAATAAGTTTAGTTCCTGCCAGATGCGTCATGCAGAGAATTTGAGAAAGGAAGAACCACGGAGGAGAGGAAATTGCAGCTGGATAGAGTGAGAGTTTAAAAGTAGAAGAGAAGTGGCCTACTTGTTGTTGCTACAGAGATCAGCAGACAGCTTGCAAAATGGTGCAGGCTGCAGCCAAAAAACGTGAACAAATTGAGCTTGGAGATTTGGAAAGTAGGGTTTCACAGTAACAAATTGATCAATTTGCAAGGGAGCAAAGCCCCTTTTGCCGAAAGGAAAAGAGGCAGAGCCATCAGTGTGAATCATTTAGGATTGTAAAATGATTGGGTCTTTTGGTAGGTAGGGATACTGGCGCATAAAGCATGAGGTCTCAGCGCACGCCGCAAACAGAATCTAGCAAGTCCAGAGAGCATGCTAATCAGGTTTGAGGAGAGCAATAACTGCTTCAAACTGATTATTAATATATTTGGTAACCCTGTTAACAACACGGTAGACTGCTATTAGTGTGTGCTCAAGAGATCTATCAACTTGCTGCGTAAGCAGCTTTTTTGTTTGACATGTTAAAGCTTACTGGATAATCGTGCATCAATTTCTTAATTTGGCAAATGTGTATTAAACACTATTAAAAAACGTCTCACTTTAGTGTTGTCATTTTTTTTATTCTATGCTCATAAATGTTATAATTTTGGCAAAGAGGTGAAGCATCATAAAATTCACACTATTGTTATAGCAAGTAACTGACAAATCAAAAATATTTTTAATTAAAAAAAACATCTTTCAAACGTTTTCGACATTTGTAAAGCCTTTTTTAAGGATTAAGATCTGTAAATATCAGGTAGTAAATTAAAGCAACAATAATTTAAAATAATATACACTATAAAGATATAATATTTCTAAAGGCTGTAAAAACGTAGCCAACTTTAAAATAAATAAATAGCCAGAAGAAACCAAGCGCAAACATCTTTTTATCTCATTAAAATTAAGATTGCAACATTACAGAACAGGCAAGCATTGCAAATTATGCCAAAAGTCCAAAATAAATTGTGGTGTTGCAATTACGTGAAGTGAGTACAGTTGTTAAACAAAATTAATATATGTTTAGCAAAAACGAAGCTCCACTTTAGACCTCTTCAAATTTGACCTTTTTGATTGGACATATGCAAACTAATATTATTCCCATTCTCCAAGGTCTAAATTAACTAAATATACCAGTTACTTTGATCTTGAATCTTGGTTATGCCTGCCTCAGGAGCCATATAGTTTTATTGTTGACGTTTTTCAAAAACGCTGCAAAATTCGGGGTATTATGCCCTTGCTTTCACTGTAGCTTCCCAGAGGTTGATGCTATATCAATGAAAATGGTACCAAATGAAAGCCAATAAAATCTTCTTGCATATGGTGGTAAACACATGAACACTTGTGTAAATTTTAATTAATTTTAATGCACAAACATACATATTTTTTATGTTTGGCAAGGATGACATCATATGATATATAACTTTCTCTCAATAATGCTACTCTTAATGCACGTATATCACATATTATATTTTGCTTTTATATTTTGCTTTTGTCACCAGGCATCCTTTAACTTCTCAATATAGCTCTTCTGGTGTTATCGAAAGTTTAAATGATCTTTATTTAGATTTAAAATCTACACAAAATTCACAAAAACTCAACGTTTCGAAAAACTAAAATCAGTTTTTCTTCGTCAGGAGTGACTAAAGTTTAAACACAGACAACGGTTACATAGTAATCAACAGGACGATAAGGAGAAAAAATAAAAATTATGGCAATAAACAAGTGCAGCAGCGACAACTGGCGGTCAAAAATTTATAAATTTGTATAATCCGGGATAAAAGCTGTTAATTTTATCGTTAAAAGAAAAATCAGTTTTGTGTATGTAAAATGATTCTAAAAAACGTCTTTTCTTATATTCACTTTCAGTAGCTAAAATTTCAGAGCTTTCCCAATCAATCCGGTGTCCATTTAAGCAAACGTGTTTCACTAGAGCAGATTTCTTTTTTAATTCCTCATTTGTTAGTTTGGCAATTATATCAGGTTTGACGTCCCTTTGATGTTCTTTGCGTCGTGTTTTAAATGATCGACCAGTCTCACCAACATATACACCTGTACAATCTAAACATGGAATTTTATATACAACACCGCGTTGATCAAATTGGTTGATTTTATCTTTTAAACTTGGCAGCATGTTTCCCACGGTGCGTAATGGTTTTGTTGCCACTTTGATTTGATGGTTTTTCAAAAGACGTTTCAATCTTTCAGTCATTCCTGGTATAAATGGCAAAATAACCAATCCAATATGTTTTTCTTCTTCTTGTAATTTAACTTGAGCTTGAGTCTTTCTTTTTTTCAGTGCTTTTTGTATGAACCAATTAGGATAATCATTTTCAGCGAGCATATGAGACAGAAAACTTTTTTCTTTTTTCCAGTCTGTTGATTTGGTTGTGAGCGATTGAGCTCGATTGTATAAATTTATCACAACACCTTGTTTTTGTTCATTGGAGTGAGCTGAATGGTAATTTAAATATCGATTGGTGTGGGTTGGTTTTCGGTGTACTTTAGTGGCCAATTTTCCATCCTGCGTTCGCATGACTAGGACATCCAAAAATTCGCATGACTAGGACATCCAAAATATCACATATTATCACTAATTATGTTTTATCTCTTCATTTCAGGTTGGTAGTTAAGATTTGTAAACTGCTGACATCATGGCATCTTGAAGACAACTATGCAGCGAGAAAGTGGTGAGCGATACAAGTGAACGGATGAACCAGCTGAGAAGAGAAGAAAGGTGGCAACTCCTGCCCCAAAGTCGTTCAGTGATTGTATCTCATTGGGCAACCCAACTCCAGCATCAGGGGCTATCAACTTCTTACTAATCGCCAGGTGTTCCAGTATTTCTTGCCTTTGAGGAATGAGAAACCCAACAGTGACGATAGGTCTCTAGCTCATGATACAGTGGATGCTGTTTTGCCATTCTGGAGTATGGCAAGGATTTAAAGACTAACTACATCAAATGTAATCAACCACTTTATGATCTTCCATGAAAAGTACAGGAAAATTGTCAAAAGCAAGAAAAGAAGCAACAAACCAGAGGAAGAAAAACAAACTAACTTTCTGATGGACTTAGATAAATTATTTGATATTGGATCAAAAGATTCTGTGGAGGAGATAAGAACCAAGGGACTGTTCACAAAGAAACCCAAGGAAGAGGACGTCAGTTTTTACTTGGACCAACAAACCACTCGCCTGGTACACGTGCCAGGTCATGACAAGGTGTTTGAGAAGAAGGCTACGGAGAAAAGCTTCCGTGAAGAAAGAATGTTATCTTCAGTGACTGCTGCAGCAGCAGTGGGGAAATTTCAAGCCATGACGATCCAGTGAACAATGAAAGTACTGGTACTAGTGAAGGTTCAGAATACACTGAGACAATAGCAGGCTGTTCATCAAAACCAAGAACAATAACCTTACACTTTCCACGGTCAGTTGTGATCAGTGAAGAGATTTGCAGCATTGTAGATCGGTTGTCACTCTCTGGCAATCAGACTACTGCCACGGTGTCTGCAGTGTTGAAGGCAGGATGCGCAGATCTTGATCACTTTGTAATATCAGCCTCCACTACAAGATGAAATTGGATCAACACACACCATAACTTGTGCTAAAGTTACATGAATGACTTCAAAGAAAGTCCGCCGAATTACTGCACACTGCACTGGGAAGGAAAATTTGTATGGGATGTTTTTGGCGAAACATACTCGGTGAAAAGTCTTGCGGTGCTCATCTCTGGTACTCCAAAGTATAAAGAAGGGAAGCTGCTTGATGTGCCCCTCATAAAAAGTTTCACAGGAATCCAGCAGTGCAATGCTACATTGGAGCTGATAGAAACATGGGATCTCACAGATAACATTGTAGGCTTGATATTTTATGCCACAGCAAGCAACAGTGGCATCAACAAGAGTACAGCAAAACTGATTGAAGAAAAACTAGACAAAAAGTATTCTACTTCGCTTGTCGCCATCACATATCAGAGGAAATAAATGAAGGTGCCTGGGAGGCTGTGTTTAGTAGGGTCAAGAGTCCTGACAACCCAATGTTCAGCAATGTGAAAGAGAAGTGGGACAAGTTGGATAAGGACTGCCCAAGAGTTTTGGGTCTAGTTGAACAAGACTTAAAACTGAAGACAAGCACAATTTCAGTCTTAAGCAATTTCCTTGAGGAAGCAAGTCCGAGGGCAGATTACAGAGAAGTGGCAGAGCTGTGCCTGATCCTCCTTGGTGAGGAACCTCCTCGAGGTATCCACTGGACCAAGCCAGGTGCCATTGACCAGGCCTGCTGGATGGCCATGAACATTTACTGCATGAAGATGCTTACGTTTTCCAAGAAACTAAAATACAACAAAGACACTATCGTCAAGCTGGAGAGGATGAATAAATTCTTGGCTTTATTCTACACCAGCCACAGGGTGACCACCACATCTGCTGCTGACGTACCTATCCATGACCTCCAGCTTATGAAGAACATGCTGCAACACAAGCAGCATGACTATGAATTGGCGATCTCTGTTCTCCAGAAAATGAACAATCACCTTTGGTATCTGGCCCAGGAACTGGTGCCAATTACCTTGTTCAGTTCACATGACAGTATGACCAAGTCTGCAAGGAGAAGCTCGAAGTCAAGCTGTCAAAAATAGAGAAACCTGAGAATTACAGGAAAGGCAAGCCAGTGTTTTCTGTCATCAACGCAGCTACAGTTCCAACAGACCTTATAGGGCCAGAGTCTCACTTTCTGTTTGATGCTCTTGGAGTGAAATGTAAATGGCTACTCTTGCTGACACTTGGGAAAAATGAGAGCTACTGGGAAGTACAGAAGTTTGTGAGGTCAGTAAAAGTAACTAGTGATGTGGCTGAGAGAGGTGTAAAACTAACGAGTGACTTCGCGACTCAGATCACAACTGACCCAAAGCAGAGAAGCTGCATACTACAAGTTCTGGAGCATCACGGGAACAAATTTGACATATTTAAGAAACCTACATTGAACAATTGACAATACATGTATTAGTGACATCTTCTTTGCAAATTTCTTACGAAAAATATGTGTCAGTGAAGTGCTATCACACCACCATGTCGATTTTTTGCAGTTGTCCCAATTGTTTGTGCATTAAAATTAATTAAAATTTACACAGGTGTTCATGTGTTTACCACCATATGCAAGAAGATTTTATTAGCTCTCATTTGGTACCACTTTCATTGATATAGCATTAATCTCTGGGAGCTACAATGAAAACAAAAGCATAATGCCCAGAATTTTGCAGCGTTTTTGAAAAACGTCAACAATAAAACTATATGGCTCCTGAGGCAGGCATAACCAAGGTCCAAGATCAAAGTAACTGGTACATTTAGTTATTTAGATCTTGGAGAATGGGAATAATATTAGTTTGCATATGTCTGATCAAAAAGGTCAAATTTAAAAAGGTCTACTCCACTTGCATAGCATTGTTTATCAATACTAGGGCTATGACGCTTAATTATAAGCAAAGCTTCATGAATTTTTGCTTTGTAATCTGAATTACTTTTTATGAGGCATCTTATGTAAAAGGAAAAGTTTTGATTCTATGTAGGCAATAATCAATGCAAGTTGACTAATCGTATATAATTTGATAAATTGAAATGCGATATAGCAAATCGTACTACAGTTTGACAAATTGTCTGCAATATGACAAATCGTGTTACAATTTGACAAATCGTATCACAACTTGACAAATCGTAATGTGATTTAACAAATCATATGACAAATCGTATTGCAGTTTGACAAATTGTACATTGCTCTTTTCAATAGCTGCATGCAGATTTGCTGGTTGTCAATTGCTCTTTCCAAGATAGCGCTGGGAGATAATGAGTATAACATACTCATATGCTATCCATGCATGTTGATTTTAGTGTAATGCGGTTGAGACATGTGAAGTGCCTATGTGATACAGGTCAAAACCGTTGCACTTTAAAGTTATGCAGTAATGTAGCAATGAATCAATGGTCTAAAATTGCCCAGAAGGGCGTATTTGGATCTTATGCAGGGAAACACTGTGGATGGCCTAGACTACAACATCCTAGTAGAAATTTAATATTTTGTGGTCGACCCATGGAGAGCTGGCATGTGAAATGCTGGTGTAGATTGAGGAAAGCTGAGAATGCTGGTGAGGCATCACAATATTTGAAAATAGTTATAAAGAATAATTCACAACCAGCAAATCTGCACGTGTCAGTTGTAAAGTGTAATTGACGACCAGCAAATCTCTATGCAGCTATTGTAAAGAGCTGTTTACAATTTCTTAAACTGCATTGCAATTAGTTAAATTGCATTACGATTTGTCGAATTGTAATGCAATTGATTGTTTTGCAGTTGGTTTGTTAAATATAATGCGATTTGTCGAATTGCAGTCAATATGTTAAATTGCATTGATTTCATTGTTTTCCTTATAGAATATAAACTATCCCTTTTCATTAGGTACCTCTCAACTTTTTCCTCAAAATGGCAAAAGAATTAATGACATATTGTAGATTATAGCAGGCGGGGCATGACAATTGTAATCCTTAATTCCGCTTTTTCTTGAGTCTGCTAAATTCAGATGCTCCCTTATTCTGTGATCAAATCCATATAGAGACAAAGGCGTTGCTGAGTGTATTTGAAAATGCTGTCCCACATTACTTGTACAATACAAAGAAATCAGTCTTACATCAAATTGTTTTAAACATAATCGCGAAAGAGCATTCACAAAACGGATTGATGCTTCATCAACATACGATACCAAGGTAAGACATCACTCCACAAAATTTACCACACTTATTTTATCAACGAGTGTATCATTAAGTTTGGCTTTAAATTTGTTGTAAATTTTATCGAAAAACCAAGTCGGAAAGTTATCATAAAATAAGTGTAATAATAAAAATAAGTTATTATCATAATAAACTTTTACATGTGTTATCCTGGGCTTAGCTAAATAGAGCTAGCCTGCAGTAGAATAGATCGAATGCTTCGTCCTTAAAGCAGTCATGACTCGTAAAATACTCACTGCATCTTGATTTAATAATAACCTGAAAGATTTTTTGATGCCCTCTGGTCTTGGCATTTCTTTTGCCGTTTGTATTTTACTTACAGTGTTGCATTATGTATGCAACGGTAAAATTAGAGATATATTCATCTGCAACGCTTTGCTTATGCAAGCTAACCAGAAGTGGTGACGAATAATCCAAAATGAGTTTGGCTGTGCTGTATTTCAAGCCGATTCCATTTCGGAAGGAGGTTTAAATAGAGAAAAATGTGTAAAGCAACCTTCCCCGCTAAATTTAAAAGTTTTTAAATAAGCTACAACTTACTATTTGCCCACATTTTCGTTTGTTCTTGATGATCCATTTGAGGTGTCATTAGAATCAAGCCCACACGGATGATTCTATTTGAATAAGAACAGACTGAAGATGGCCTATTGAAAGCCGAAGCCGATTTTGTTAACTTTTTCAATAATTTTGACTGATTAGATGAGTGATGCCAAAGCGTGTTATAAATATTTAAATTTGGAAATTAAATTGGCTATTTTTCTTCAAGCCATTTATCATTTGAGAGACTAACTTAACTCAAATCTACAGACGTTATATATTTGCAGTTACATAGGCCCGCATCATGATGGATCAAAATTGCTAGATCGTTAGCAAGATACGTTCATGCGCCATGACCGGTGCTCTTTCTCTCATATGTTTATTGTTACAGTGATTATCAACCGTAAAATATTAATTCTTATCAATAAAGAAAACTTATCTGAGTTTCTGTCAGCAGTGGCTTTTTCCTGGGTTTTCTGTCATCTTTCCCTAGTAGCAAGTACTTATTATACTGGTACTTCTTCTTGGCCCTTTGAAAGCCAGTGTCAATTTGCCAAGGAAAACCTGACCTGAGTTTTGTCTTGTTGACTTTCGCTTTCATTTTGATCTTGGCTTTACCTTCGAATTTCTTGTTTACCGTATATCCATCATTTTAGTACTCTTTGTACACCAGTACGAGATTATTCAGTTTTGTTTGCCATGATTATCTTAAGATTTTTCTTGTTTATAAAGATGACTTATCACTGCTTTTATAGCCCGTAGCCAGTGATAAGTAGAGAAGTTAAAGATGATCTAATGCTGGGGTTCTCTATCAGTGAAGAATTTTAGAGGTTTCCAAATTAAACGTCGAGTTATTATTAAAAATGCAAAGGCGTCGCTATCTTACATCCTACATGCCTCATTTCCATTTTTTGGGGGAAACTTTGGTTGTGAGCTTTTTGTCTCTGTTTATAACTTAACGGCCTTTTTTGTCGAATGTCAATTTTGTGTTGGTAGCTTTTTTTCATTTTGCAATTAAAGAACAAAACGGTTTTGCATATGCGCTATGTAAATTCCTGGCACTACTACCTTGGTAAACGCAAAAATTTTTGTATCGCTTTTTCCGTAACAGATTTTAACATGATTGAAGCGATACCATTACATTGATTTACCAGTATGTCATACATAATTTTAAACATTAATTGAAACCTGAGTCTAAACTTAAGAAGCGTGCACTATTGGGTCCACTCACCCGCTCGTGCTTTTTTTCTTTTTTTTTCTAAGGAAGTTATCTGTGCCTGCCCTATTTCCCCTTTTGGAGCCTGCCTTTTTTCATTGTGGAGCTAACTCTATTCTCTTCCAGATATTTCCTTTTCACCAAAACTTCAAACCCACCAAATCCTGCATCATTTCCTGACCACCACAGCTAATACCTTCGTGCCGAAGTACCCACAAAACGAGCTCCTTGGCCTTTTCTGCATGCAACACATATCAACTCTTCTCTTTCTCAGTTCAACTTCTGTTTTCCCTCGACTAAGACTTGTCACATTTAATGAACCAAATTTTATCCCATGGCATTCTGATTTAGACCAGGAGATTCTTCGCACACCCTGCCCATCTAAGAGCTGCCGGGCACTGGGGGGCATTTGTTTATTTTTTCTCGTCATTAGGATTTGTTGGAGCAAAATTCTTCTACAGGGAGCATGCCCTTGCTCATTCCCAACTACAGTTTTCTAACATGAGTGGTCCAACCAAGCAATTAAGCTGGCAACCCCATCATTAACAGTAAGATTGTAATTGGTTGGCACCCAATAGTCGCCTCTTACGACATGCTGTGTAAACAGCTTCACTATTCCTTAAAACTGGTAAAGCACGGTTTATTTTTCAAAAGTTTTGTTTTCAAAATAAGAAAGTTTGTTCAAAATTATATTTTACTGCAGGTTACTATTTTGCATTATAAATAGCCAAAAGTGTTTTGTTTGCAACTTTTACCAACAAACTAAAGTTAAAGTTAAATACATCTTAAATTTATAAAGATGTGTTTAATGCGATTTATACGATGAGTTTTATACCCTATCGGCCGTGCTTACTTTGAATAAATTTATTTAGATTCAAGATGTCACTTGCTTTGACTCAGTTCTACCGTCAGTTAGCGTTTTGGGAAATTGCTATAAACAAGCTTACACCTACGAAGCAGACGCCGGTCTTCGAAAACAGTTATACGTTTACATTTTGTTATTTTTCGTCGCTGTCGTTATAGGGTTCATAGTCAATTGGGTGGTAAGGTAAGGTATGTTCGCAAATTTTTTGAGTTAAATGCGATGTCTGACCGAATTGCATTCAACTTGTGAAGCGTGTTACTTAATTTCTATGATTTTTACTTTAGAAAAAGAAGACGGAAAGATCATTCAAGTGATGCATTCCGACGTGAGTTGAAACCAATAATGGTTGTAAATTAAAGGAAATAGCAAATAATCGCTTTTAAGTAGTTAATTTCCAAAAAAAGTCTTCCACTTGTAAAAACAATAAAGCACAGATCAGGGCTGCGATCTCGGTTGATTTTTATATCGAATTTAAGTTCGAGTTGAGCTTGTTTTACGAGTTCAGGTTCAACACTTTCATTTTTGCGAGTTCAAATTCGAGTTCGAGTCCTGTGAAAATTTATCAAGTTTTTTCGAGTTCAGAAAATAAAGTGATTGATTTAGCCTAAGCACGTTTGCAGTAAAATTGCGCGTTCAAACATCTGTGATAATTAGCAAATGTTGCCGTAAATAAGCCACGCAATTTGTCTAACATGAATTTGCATTGAAAGCGAAAATTGAAAAATAACTTACAATCGAATCATTGTAAATTCTTATGTCAAACTACTGAAAAATAGACAAAAAACGACAAAAATTAAAAAAGACATTCACAAAACACTGGTAAGTATGGCTAGCCTTATCATATGTACTTCACCATTTATCTACTAAAATTAGCAGTAACACTTCATGCAGCAGCTGTATGAACGTTTAAAGTTTGTTTTATGCCGCACGCAAACACAATATGACCTCCAGCAACTCTTGTGTAATCTACAATCTTTGATCGCTTAAAATGAATTTATGGAAAAAACATTTGCTCCACGGATACTTGGGTCACCGGCATGGCTATCAGAATTTTTGCCATAGGAAAACTATTCTGATTGTTTGATTTTAAGTTTATGTAATAAGTAATCAAGATACAAGTTTGGATTGATTTTGTCGAAACAAAAAAGTTGAAATAAATGAAAACTACCAACTAACCAGCCTAGCAACTAAATAAATTGAGGAGTAAATGAACTGCCAATAAAAAGAGCTACGTTACGGAAACATTTCTGCTACTCAGATTTACTTAATTCTTGTTAAATTATTAAACATGCTCTCTTATCTAACTCTGTTTTGCTTATCTATCCTCGGTTGCTAACTTTGCGCACAACGTTTTTTTTCTTGAATCTGAAAAACAATCGCAGTTTAGACTCGGCTGCGATGATTATGCACTTTCGATCAAAACAAGGACTGAATCTGCGATTCATTGTTCACGAAGAAAAAGTTCACTGTTAATTAGATCAGAGGTTTTCAAACTTTTTGCTTCGCGGACCCCTTTGCAAATCTGCTACTTTTCGGTCCCGTTTTCGCGAATCTCTTATTTTGCGAGCCCCGATCATATGCGACATAACTATTGTCGTCCGACATATTTTCACTTACAATCGATACAAAACGAATAGGAAGGATAGTTGAGCTGTCCTTCAAAAAGAAAAAAATAAGTTCAGCACCTGCATTACGGCCGCGATTGCATCGCTCTCGCACCACTTTATCGCCAGTGAGGGTTACCTGTCAAAATTGCGCTGGAGATGATTTTCTGGATTTTTGCCACCTAGATCAAGCGTTGACTCATTGGGGTCAAGCTATCTGGGGCCCATTGCCCAACTTTAGCAATAGCAGTATAATAGCTAGGGTTTTGCTTCATTGCGTACAAAAGTCGCGATTTAAGACATCTCCAATGGTGACTTACAACAGGCTGACTTAAGTAGTTAAGCCAGGCTTAACGCTAAAACTTCTTTCTGCATACGAAATTGATTATGGGCTTAGACAATTTTAGAAAAAGCCTGGCTTAAGCCTACTTTCTTCATAAGATCCATATTTTCCAATAAAAAGATTTCATTTTTTAAAAATTCAGTTGTTTTGATATTTTAGAAATGAAAATGAACTCAAACTTGCTATAAATATTTTCGGATTCAAGTTCGAGTCCACAAAATTTCAAGTTTCGAATTCGAGTTCGCAGCCCTGGGACAGATCCATGATAAATTGATCATCAATGAATAAATCGATGCTATTTGAATAAGAGATGTTATTTGAATAAGAACAGTGGTGATTTTATTTAATAGTGAAATCAATTTGTTTTGGTATGGTGTGAGGATTACTTTTTACTATTTACAGTTACAACTTTAAAGTTTTAGGTAAAGGAGTGATCTGCATGACGAAATTGATTTAACTCTTTTGCTCCCGCGAAAATAGCGAAAAAAATGTCCGTAAGGTGGCAGTGCGAAAAACTGTCATAATCAATCATAATTAATCATAATTGTGTATTTCAAGTTTGTTTGTAAATCATTATTCAGCTGTTTACTTCTACATTAAGTGTTATATATCGTTGAAATCTACATTTCTTGAGGATTTCAAATAGAAAAAAAACATTTTTTTGAATATGCAAATTTTATGCAAATGAACCCCCCCAACTGGGGGGGTGTCTTCAAAATTAAAGTAGTACCCTCATCTCAAAGATCACTACAGATTTTATTTTCTACCAATTTTTTTAGAAATGGTCGCAAGATGATGCTAAGGAAATAAGCTTTCAAAGTACATCACTCAAAACTTACCTAAAAACCTAGGTTTTCTACAATTTGCAATTTTCTGAGGCACATGACCTTTTTTTTGACCGGTACCAAATTTTAGTAGTTAAATTCAGTACCTAAAATATGATCAGTCATTATCTGCTGGAGGTTAGCCTAAACCATGTAACATTATGTATTTTTGAGCAGGGAATTTCTTCAAGATTCAGAAAATATTAAGTTTAAATAGAATATGCTGTCACTGACAATGAAACAGCCGCTTGTTTACACCCTTCCCATTTCTTGAGAAACAAGGGGGATACAGCAAACTTTGATTTAGAGAAGCCAAACTTCTGCTAGCTTTTAAACTTGTATTTCACTTCTTGTCTCCTTGGAAACTTGATACAAAATGACAACTTTAATGGTGAAATATTTGCAATTTATTTTATCCTTTTAAAGCAGGGGTGGGCAACCTACGGCCCGCGGGCCGCATGCGGGCCCCGAGAACATTTTGTGCGGCCCGCGAGCACTTTTGAAACTTCAGTAAACCTGAGTGACAATGATAGGAGGGAAACAATTACCGTATTAAAGAACAAAAAACTTTACACGCCACGATGAAAAAGGCATTTGCCAGTTTGCACAGACGCATTTTCCGTCCATTCAGAGTGTGATAACCTTTTTTTTGTTGGAGACCATCATGTCCACGTTTTGTAATACGACAATGCAAGAAGGTGGGACCTTTTTTTTTGGACACTTACATGAGCACTGGCCCTTGGCCAACTCTTTAGTGATCAATGTGGCCCTCCGACTAAAAAGGTTGCCCACCCCTGTTTTAAAGGGTGTAGTTTTTCTAAAAATTATAATTTAGTGAAGGTAAGTCAAAAACGTTTGGGGTTTTTGAACTGACATGATGTACAGTACTCATTTTTGATCAGTAAATATCATATACCACTTAGTCTAAACTATTTGAAGTTATATATTGCTGGAAAGAAAATTTCCTAAGCTTTCAAATGAGACCGGTATTTAGCAACATATCATATTTTTTACGCACTAAATTTACTTTTATCTACTTACCATTCAAATTTGTTTGGGGGGTTTTGAGACCCCTAAAAAATTTGGAAATTCAAAAAAGTAAAATTTATTATTATCGCTTGAAATTTTGTCAAATAATGCCCCAAAAGAGTAGTTTTCAGACTGTGTTAATGATAAAGGGTTTGGTGTTGTGGTAAAGATGCAATATCAATTTGATTTTAGTGTAGTTGGCACGTGCTGAGAATTTGGCAGATTTTGTCGTCTACAACTGGGCTCTTGGTCTTTTTAACCGTTTTTGGGTATAAAAATCCAAGAATTAGGGCACAAATTATACATCTACCGATGCGTGAGAAAATAAGCGTGATCTTTTGAAATTTTTATGAAAATCGGATGAAAAATAAAGTCACAAATCGATTTTTTAGTAAACTAACTTTGTAACTCAATTTAAAAAAATTTGAGGTAAACACTGAAAACACGAGATCATCAATCGATGATCGCGGGAGCGAAAGAGTTAAAAAATCTTGAGTTCAAGTTTGTGTTGGCAAACTTTTGCTTCTGTGGGTTTTTCACTATGGGTAATTTTTTTGATTTACTAAAATTTTTGGCAAATTATCTACATGTGACGTTTTTTTCTTAACGTAATCCACTGCTTACCGTTCAGTCAAAATGTAGTTTTTCGTTTCTGTTTTCATTTTGTTTTTACGCCGATTCTACTTACAAGCAAGTTTTGGGCTTTACGACGCAACGCGACTGGAAGACCTTTTGGTTCTTGGCTGCTTTCAGTACTTGTTGTTGGGAAATATGCTGTTCTGTATTTACGTTGTGAAACTCGCATTTTACGTATAGAAAAGAAATTTGTCTGACTACAACATTAAAAAGACACTTTATCGGCATCCCCCTGCTTAATTGTTGCGCTTGTAACGTATTTTATTGCCTGATACAACACTAAAGGGAACCCAAGTTGTTTTATTGCAATGTAAAAATCTGGTAGCTTGCATGGCGCAACTGCAGGTAAATGATGTAACGCGTAAGGAAGCGACGAGCGTAGGACCATGGTCTGTGTAGGCGATTTGCTATCTTGTTAGTAGAAATTCTATTTAATGTTTTTTAGGAAGTTCCTATTACAGCGATTTCGTGTCGACGATTTACGCAGATGAAAACTTACTTCCGTCAAACACTTCAAAAACAAAATTGCATAACCTACTTTGGTCAGAATCAAACTTGCCAGAGCTCAATCTGTCGCCAAAAGCTGCATTGGCTCAACCGGCAATGAAAGGATCAGAACAAAAAAACAAAAAGGATAAAAAAAGAACAAAGCAAAGATTTCCCAATTCAGGTACCAAAGATTATGATGAAACTTTGAAAAATGCATTTAAGAGTCAGATCGAAAACGAAGAAAAATTGAAAAAACAACAGGATAACAGCATAAAGTATATTGCTGAATCTGTTTTTAATCCATCAAAAAAAGAACCCTTTCAATCAGGGAAAGTGAAAAGCGCTTTGGGCGATTTGAGTATGTGGCAACTCGAGAATATATTAAATGTGGCTTCCAATCAGGTTGTAGAGTTGAGAAAAAAAAGGTTGGATGAAAAAATAAAAAAATTACAAACAAAGAAGACAACGTAGAACAAGTTTAAAAGACCTACCACGCGCTTAGTGCCTGCCTTTATGTTTTTTCGTGTATGCGCTTACAGAGAATAAACTGGCTGGTGCTGTTCACTCTCGCCAAGTAATTTGATCTTGTTCCTAGTATTTGAGTATTAAGGAAATACTAAAGCAATCAACGTATAAGCTTTTAAGGTAAGGTGAGTCATAGGTCGAGTTGGTTATAGAGAGCCTCCGACCTCCGTACTATCTACTTTTAGGATGCAGCTTATATCGATTTATTGAGTTATAAAGGTAATCTACACGTTTTATATGCATGTTCACACAAATGACATGGTTATTTCACAAAGCAATATTGCAAATAAAAGCCTCCCTTAATTTGACGAGATTATCCCTGGACGCGTTTTGTTCTTTTGGACTCATCATCCGGGCCTGCCCCGTCATCACCATAAACCAAAACCTCATATTTGCAATGATAAGAAAAATGTATCTTTCTATTACAAATTTCTTGGCACACATTACGCGCGCGGCGCATGCTATCACTTTGGTCGGGGGATCCCTTACGTATCAAAAATGCAGTGTACTACTCAAGGAGTTAATTGTAATTCAGCGAGATCTATTTGAAGCCCTTACCTCTATGAACATAGTACGTGATCACCATAACCGTATTATTCATCAATTTATTAAGTTTTAAACGTAATCTATGCGCTTTATGCATGCATGTTCACATGAATGACGCGATTATTTCAAAAAGTAATAGTATTGCAAATATTAAAAGCCTTCTATAATTTGACGAGACCATCCCTAAACGTGTTTCTTCAAATTATGGGAGAAGGCTTCTATTTATTTGTGATTTTTCCACCCATGATGTTTGTAAGTAATTGGCATAGTATGAAAATGTAGCACAACTAAAAATACAGGGTATCCGTAAACTCCCAGTACCATTACAAATATTTATTGTTGAAAAACAAAACGTAGAGAACTGCGGTTTTTTGTGGAATATTTTATATGGGTTCAAGTTTTTTTGAAGAACCAAACTTATGTAGGTTTGAATTGTCATTTAGTAGTATTATTATTTGATAATTGTCATTTAGTATTATTATTTGATAATTGTCATTTACAGAGACGTAGCAGCCGCCCCCCAAACCCCCCAATTGGGGGGGCCCAGGCCAACTTTGGGGGCCCAAGTTAGTCTGAAATTGCTTTTTGGCTACGTGACTATTTTCAGTTCAGCAGACTTGTTTACAACCGATTTAAACTGTAGGAAGAAATTGGCTTGTGACATCATAAGTGAACGCAACGTCATTTTATCTCGCAGAATCTAGAATATTTCGATTGATTTTCTGGTAGAATCTTGAATATTCGATTGACGTAACAATGCCGTTGTTACGCAACAATCATAGAATGGTCTGGAATTCTGTTTGGCTATAAATACCGGGACAATATATATACACTGCAGAGTGCAGATAAAGTATTTTATTGACATTGTATAGAATGAAACGTTCAAAAAGTGGTGCTCAAAAGAGAAAAGAAGCAGCCACTGCTCGAGATGCTGTAGCGAAGTTGCCCAAGATGACAGATTTTTTCAAGATTACTGAGCAGAGTAGACCTGGCACTAGTACCGAGAGGGATGAAGAAAACTATAGTGTACAAGAAAAAGAAGACTATGACGATCAGCATCAAAGTGATTGTGAATTTCCAGAAAATGTAAGTTGTGATTTACCTGCCAATACGCAACCTTCAATATCAAAAATAACTGAATCTCAATTTACCCCTATCCCTGATGACCCATGTAAATGGCCTGAAAGTATTTTTGATGCTCAACGATGTGATATAGTAAAGCGTGGACCACATCAACTAATAATGAATTTTCCATATAATAACACAACTCCAAGGCGACGTTTTTCCTCCAACCATTATAAACGTGTGTTACCTAATGGTGAAAGTGTTTCACGGTCGTGGCTAGTTTATTCTGGGGAATCAGATCAAGTTTTTTGCTTTTGTTGTAAGCTATTTGGAAAAACACTAAGCCCCTTTTGTAGTGGTATAAATACATGGGAGGGTTTTTCGAAAAAACTGAAAGACCATGAAAACGGCATTTCCCACCAAGAATGCTGCAGTCAATGGATGTTGCTAGCTGAAGGGATAAGAAATTCATCCACTATCGACAAACGCGAGATGAATATTTTTTTCAATGAAAAACATTTTTGGAGAAATGTTTTAGAGAGACTTATCGACATTGCCTTGTTTCTATCAGAAAGGAATCTTGCTTTTAGAGGATCTGAAAAAGTCTTAGGATCTCCTCACAATGGAAATTTTCTGGGTATATTTGAGCTTTTGGCAAGAAGAGATCCAATCCTAAAAGAGCTTCAAGACAGAATCAAGAATAAAAACACTAAAGATCACTATTTGAGTCCTACCATACAAAATGAACTAATTGAATTGCTAGCGACAGAAGTTGAAAAAGAAAATTTACAGCAATTGAAATTGGCAAAATATTTTTCTATAATTTTGGACTGCACTCCAGATATGTCACATCATGAACAAATGTCTGTCATTCTCCGTTATGTACTATGTAATGAAGAAGCTGCTGTTGTTAAAGAAACATTTTTTGGCTACTTGAGAATAAGTGACAGTACTGGGAAAGGCTTGTTGGACGCTTTCTTAGAAAAAGCGACCGAACTGCAACTCGAATTGTCTGATTGTCGAGGTCAGTCATATGATAATGGTGCTAACATGAAAGGAAAACATTCTGGGGTCCAAGCAAGAATGCTAGACATCAATCCCAAAGCTGTTTACGTGCCCTGTGCAAACCATACCCTTAACTTAGTTGTTGTTGACAGTGCTAATTCATCGACGAAAGCATTGACATTTTTTGGAGTACTTACAAGGTTGTATGTGCTGTTTTCTTCCTCTGCTCAGCGTTGGGAAATTTTGAAGAAACATGTGGAGCTGTCCATAAAGTCACAATCTGATACTCGTTGGGAAAGCAGAATTAAATGCATCAAACCTCTTCGATACAATTTAAAAGAGGTGTTGCTGGCACTGAAAGACTTGGAAGCCATTTCCATAGAAAGAAAAGATGGAAGAGCTGCCTCAGAAACAAAATCGTTGATAGCTCATTTATCAAAATGGAGTTTTCTTTTGTCGGTGTTTATTTGGTATGATATCCTATTCCAAGTCAATAAAGCAAGCAAGATTCTTCAATCGTATGGAGTCTCCCTTTATACAATGGAAACGGAAATCCAGGCAACTGAAAAGTTTTTGCAAAACTATCGCACAACGGGTTATGACAGTGCCGCAACATCTGCTGTTGAAATAGCACAGGAATTGGATATTGATCCTTCTTTTCCTCCGTCAAGAAGTGGAAAGAAAAGAAGATTGTTTGATTAACAAGGTGAAGAGGAACAACGAGCTACTCCTGAACTGAAATTTAAAAGCAACTTTTTCTATCCATTAGTAGACCAGGCTATTATGTCAATAAAGGAGCGCTTTAATTTGTTACGTGAGGTTTCTTCCGCCTTTTCGTTTTTGTACACACGAGACAAACTTTTGCTTGTGCAACAAGAAAATGCTCTTCTTACTTGCTGTAAAGAGTTCCAAAAAAAGTTCGGTGACATTGATCCTGATGAAATGAGCGCTGAGCTACAGCGGTTTGTTTTAATTTTACAAAAAAAACGCAATCTCAATACGGCTCAAGACTTTCTGAACTATCTTCTAAAGACTCATTTATTTGAATTGTATTCGAATGTGTACATCGCACTTCGAATCTTACTAACTTGCCCCGTGACTGTTGCCAGCGCTGAAAGAAGCTTCAGCAAATTGAAACTGATCAAAACTTTTAATAGAACGTCTATGACAGACAGTAGACTATCTTCATTAGCCATGTTGTCAATCGAAAATGACTGCGCCCGATCTCTTGATTATGACAATGTCATAACAGCATTTGCGAACAAAAAGGTTCGCTCCAGACTATTTAAATGATACTGTGTTTTTATAACTTTTTCATGTTTTTCAGTGTCATTGCTTTCGTTTCGCAGTGTCTGCATAAATGTCCTACTGAACTCTGGCATCGGTGCCGAATTTTTTATGACTTGCACCTTCGGTATCGGCATGCTTTATTCTGACATTAGCCTGTTTACTTATGTATAAATTGTGGTGTATTTTCTTAATGCAGCTTTTCAATTTTACACCTCTAAAGTGATATGACCTGTGCGCAGGGGCTCTTGCGCTTACTTTGGGGGGGGGCCCGAAGTTGGAGTGCTACGGGACTGGTCATTTAGTATTATTTGATATTTGCTTTGTCTTGATTTGAAAAACTATCACGACACCAAAAAAGAAGACCGAATGTTTGTGTGGTGGACTGGTGGTATGCTGACAAACCACCAATTATCGTTCAGCGACAATTCCGGCAGAAATACGAAAGAAAGCCTCACAAATCCTGCATAATGAGATTGGTCAAAAACTTTCGGATTTGCCCCGAAGCGGACAACTAAATGTGAGTGAAGAAGTTGTTGACAATGTGCAAACTGCGTTTCAGCATTTCGTAAAGTGTTAGGATTATAAACTTCGTGCAAACTCAAAGATATGCTCTGAATGTAAAGTTGAAGTTATGTATAATCTACAAAAACTGTAGTGCTCAACGTTTTGTGATTTGTTAGCAATAGCTATTTGTAATGATACTGAGACTTTATGGACACCCTGTACTGTGGCTTGACATGCTTGCAAGTAAGTAAGTAAGTGTTTATTTGTTCGTATCTGCACAAAAAACCAGTAGACATTGCATACAAATTTCATCTTATAAACAGCACAAAAGCAACTTCAATTAAAAATGAATACAGTTTGATTTTTTTGTTTTCTGCATCAAAAAGTGACCCTAGTCATCATGTTTAGTGCCGACATTTAAAAAATTATTTCAAATCTTGTTAAAGTAGAGATAAACATAAATTTGTTCTAGTTCAAAAATGTGTAACTTTTGAGTTTCCATGTTAAGCATTAACCCTGCAGGCCGGAAAACCGGCCTTACTGAGAAGCCTTATAGACCCGAAAGGCCGGTTAACCGGTCTACCGTCATTACCCTGTAAGCTCGGGTTAATGGCCGGAATGATCAAAGAAACCAGGGTTCAAAGGGTTAACTAAGCAAATGCACATGAGGTAATGCTTGTAAGTTACCGGAAGAAAGAATAGGAGCCTAAGAAACCGAGATATTACTTTCTTACTGAAAAAGAAGTAAGGAATAACGACAAATGGAAATGAAAGTGCCAGTTGTAGGAAAAACTTTGATGTAACCTCTATAAAACACATTTTTTGCGACATACAAAAGAACTGAAAAAATTGGACGTTTCTGTTAAAGTGTGTTTTGGGTAACTCAATAGCTAAACACTTTTTTGTTTAATTGCTACCAGTGGTTCCGCTTGTTACGGCCACTTTGGACCAAACGCCATGGCCTACATTGAGCGGAAGGCAACAATAACCGAAATTCTAAACTTTTCAAGAGAATAGCAGTCGGAGGCAGTGGTGTATTGTGACTTTTGACGGGGTGGTCATGAATTTAGAATAATTCTTTTAATTCAAAAAGTTTTGTTTGCCCTTAAGACACTGTCTGCAACGGCATACGTATCTCTAATAATAACTTGGTTACTGCCTTACGCATAGGAGTTGCGGCTCTCTTCTTTTACAATGCACGTCAGCTAGCTTCATTTGCAATTCATATTACAATTAATATGGTAACATATTTGTGGTGAACATCGCTTTTATGTCTATAACACATAAACATACTTATCAACATTGAAAATCGTCCGATTGGAAAATATTTTGCACAAGCGAAACCAAACTCTAGGAAGCTACGACCACCAGTTCTGTTTGTGCTTATCGCCTTTTCCCTTCACCTGAAATGATGCTTTGCGCATGATCAGTGCTCATGCAATGTAGAGTGTCGTTCATGCAGTGCGACGGCTTCTATCACACAATCTTGGTTCAACTCCAATTTACGCATCCAAGTTGTATCCTTGGATACATTGTTGCACGACAATTGTTTCTGCTTGGTGGATTTTACACCCAAATTAAACAGGAAACCAGAAAAGCCAATCAGAAAAAAATGGTAACTTCTATGCAAGCAGAGTCTTAATGATTCCTCATATGCGTAGCACCTCGGTCATTTTCTCGGGACAGGAGAACAAAAAAAGACGAAGAAACAAAAGCAAGTAAAGAATAACCACTTTAAAATTATCTCCTCAAACTCACACAGAGCACATTCGGTTACTTCAAAACAGAAAATTGCTTTTACTTGCTTTGTATAATTTTTGTAGTTTTGGTCTTTCCAGCTCAGTACGGCATAATGTTCTCTCTCATCTCGTCTAACTTCAAAAAAGCTAGTAGTTCTCTGGATCTCATAAGCAGCTGTATAATTCTTCTTGTGACTCTCTGACATCATATAGCCTACTGTATTTCGTTTGATCGTTTTTTTCCACCTCGAGCTACATTAATACTACATTGACCAACGCGATGGCATAGTGGTTAGGGCGTCCGCTTCGCAGTCGGTAGACCTGGGGTTCAATCCCCTGGTCGAGTCATACTAAAAAACTTTTAAAAATGGTATCTATAGCTTCCCTGCTTGGCGCTCGGCATTTATGGGAGGTTGTGGAGAACAAGCCGGCAAGTTCGCTTGTTGTGTCCTTGGGCAAGGCACTTAACGGGACGCCCCACTTTTATGTGGAAGACAGGTGACCCGGAAATGGCAACTCCCAAGCGAGTGCGGACTTAACGTCCAAAACATAGCGATACATCGCTTTTTTATGAATGGAGGATAAATATGGCAAATAAAAAAAAATCTATTCCACAGAAACAGCATTCAACAAACTTGTCACCCTAACAACTTCTAAATATAAATGGGTGATCTTTTAGCCACTCCTGTTTAAATATGCTGGCGTAGTTTTTCTTTTTTGCAATCGGTAACTGATTTATTGACGCTTTATTCAGCTGATCATTCTAACGCGCTTTCCTCCGAGAGAAGTCTTTTATATCGTAATGCATTGAACACAGTGGTAAATAGTGCACGGAAATTAACGCAATTCCTGGGTCTCGTGGTTGACAATAAATGCTTATTTGGTAAAAGACAAAATTAGTATTTTTGACAATACGGTGTGGAAAGAAGAAGGTATATGAAAAAACAAGAACAAGTACAGGGGCGCACGTAGAATTTTGTTGAGGGGAGAGCGCGAAATTGCTATTTTGCAAATTTCATGGGATAGCTCGGGTGAAGACCTTTTTCTGGCTATCAATATTTTCAAAGCTATATCAAAACACTTGTTTGTCACCATTACCAGCATAATGGCAGAAAATAACCTGAGAGGGATTACGCACGTAGGAGCCTCCCTCTGTACGCCACGGAATAAGAATAACGCAAATTAGCTTCAAAACCTGATAACTATTTTTTTGCAAAATAAAAAATTTTGAGCTAAATAGGAAAATTTTTTGCGTAAATCGCGAGAAAGTTTCCAAATCTGGAAATTCCCGAAGAAATCTATTATCTCGACAGCCCTGCACATAAAGCGTAAAAAGATTTAATAGTAAACACTATGTTGTCTCGGTAGTACTAATATTCAACAAAAAAGAAAATGAATTTTACAGCAGCAGTTATAAATCAATTCGCTTTGATAGCATGCACTATACACAGTAACTTGTATGATATTTGCTGAAACTCAAATCTTAAGCAACGTCAACTTCGTGGATGGTAATTAATATACAGTTGCCCATTAACATTATTGCAATTCGCATGTGCCCGAAAATCTGACAAAATATTAATGCGCTCTTCACTTTCACTCTTTAATTGTACACTCAAAGCTTGCTTGGCTTGGCTTCTACGAAACTTGACATCAAATCAATATCTATTAAAAGGAGTTAACAGGCAGGCGGACTGTAATTGCACTAGTTTGCACAGCATCTTTCTGTTTGCTTTCTCATTTAAAAATCGCCAATTAGCCCCAAGAATACAATGCTAGCACGCAATGATGTAGCCAGATGAGTTGATTTCTAATTTAGACTATGCCTATCGAATCAGCAATCACATAGCTTCCCTCATACTTTAATGCTTAACCCTTTCGCTGTCCAAGGGGTTTGTACGGTTTTTACTCAGACGTTCATGTTTGTCTTTAAACTTGTAATTATCTTATGACAAAATTATTTATAAGGCAAGTAAAGTGGGATGATATTAACCCATTAACGCCCAAATTAATTTTTTTGGTAAAAACTTGTTTATATTCCAACATTTTATTTTAAATACTATATTTTTTTGATTCTTAGTCGAATTTTTTAAATATTTGTTGTAACTTCGCGAGAAATTGCTGTCCTATAAATAGGACGCTGGGCGTTTGTGTGAATTAAATGCGCTTATCTAAGAGTTTTAGTAACTGTCGTCATTGCGAAATACATTCAAATTTCTTTTTGTTTTTTTGGGACGTTATTTATTGGAACCCAACAGCTATCATTGAAAAACCTTGTCACACTATATCTTAGTGCATTGCCGGTGATATTTTGGAGAGCAAGATACGCGTAATGCTACTTTTCATGTAACGCAATAAGTGAGAAGTTTGCCCTTGCAATTTTGGTATTGGCAACGCCTCTCTCGCCATGCATATAATTTTGTTGGTCATGGCAAAGGTCATGAGCAACTTGTGTCCTGGATGTTGATGGAAAACTCAGCTGGTGTCTCCTCATCACTCTTGATCCATGTCCCAGCTTCAAATAAGTCGTGGCAAATGCTCTGCGAAAATCCTTTTTCAAAATAAAATTGGATCCATGAATAAGTCTGTATAGTACAAAACTATTAACCACAGCTATGTCCCACAGATCTTTAAAATATCAGCAATGTGGCCCTCCATGGAAAAAGTTTGGAGACCCCTGCTCTAGGTATATCGCAAAATGCAGGCGCATTCAGGTTTTCTTCATCAGCTTCCTCTTCATCCGTGAGTTCATCAACATCGGGGGAAAAGCAGCCATTGTCTCACTAATATCTGAACCAAGCAAGTATTCCACTGCGTCTTCGACATTTGCAAAAGCTTTTTGACTCATCACAACCAGTGGCTATCAGAAACATGAGATGGCTAAGGATAGAGAAGCTGCAGGGCACTAAATGCCAGTTCCAAAAAATATATTTTTATTATCTTATTTTTCTTATTTATCAGTAAGATTGCAGGAGTTGCTTGTAACGTTGTACTTGCCACGAATTCAATACATTTGCTACAAAGTTTTGTTCACTAACGCTGTCAAAAACTTAAAAAAACTGCATTGAAACAGGATATATAAGCAAGTGCAAGACATTGAGAAAGATGTTTATAAAACCAATTTCTAATCTGAAGTACAAAACCATGCAATATACATACGCCCATCTGGATGTAGCTACTGCTTAGCAATTAAGCCTATCTTGTTGATCACCGTACTTCTGATTTCTGAAGTCTAGGTCAAAAACGCAAGGCACCAAATTGTCTATCTATGCTTCTGTGTTCACACAATATCCTTGCACGCAAAAACAAAGGCCTGGCGGGATGCAGATGACGCAGCTAATTGAGCCAGACACGACAAACGTAGCTCGTACATCGCGATAAAAGTGCTTATAACCACCCAACGTCCTATTTATAGGACAGTGATGTTTGCGTTTATATTACTCGGTTACAATAGTAATTTTTCAAAACCTTTCTTATCAATAGTCTAAAGCAGGGGTGGGCAATTGTTTTGGCTTCCGGGCCGCATCGCGGTCACGGAAGCTAGCTGAGGGCCGCACTTTTTAACGAACGCATTGGTATATTATTCTAATTCATTTGCATTTTAGATTTAATATAACATTAAAAACCAATAATTATTACTCAAATGAATCAAAGCAATTTTATTCAATTGAAAATGCAAGCACATTTAATTTTCAAAGTCTATCAATGAAAAAAATGCACCCAATCACGTTCTTCTACATTAATTAATTTTTTTAATTATTTGCTTGAGGCTTTCGCGGGCCGCACAAAAGTTCGTCGCGGGCCGCAGTTTGCCCACCCCTGGTCTAAAGCAATTCATAAAGAAGCCATTTGTTAAGAAATACTGAAAACTTTCCTTTTGAGATTTTGAATACAATCCCAAATAGAACTGACGGTCAACAAACAAAAAAACTGCTACTTTCACATCCACAGAATTCACATTTCAAAATCACAAAAATTGCTTAAACTTTATTGACGTGACAGCCTGAAAGGTCTTGTCATCCAATATATAGGTTAAAAGAGCAAAGATTGATTATAACCCTGTAAAATCCAGACATACGTTACTGTCCTATACATAGGACGCTGGGCGTTAATGGGTTAAGACTTTGGCACAATAAAAACCTGTGCAACATATGTGACCCACAGAGCGCATGTAGTATAACTTATTTATAACACGATCTATGGGTTACATGTGGTTCACAAGGTTTTATTGAGTAAAATACTTTACATCATTACATTTCATTTTCCAAAGAAGTTAGTCTGCACTACTGCAGCAAATACTCAAGAAAACGCGCCGGTTTCGATCAGAAAATTATTTATTTAATGTATATAATCTCTCATTGCTTATAAATTATATTTCCATTGATAAGCCAACCGGAGAAGCTCACCAACTTGGTAAAATCGCTAGAGGACCTGATGGTAAAATAAACAGAAAAAGATGTAATGGCTTTTATTCTAGAATATCTAAAGCTTGTAGTCGTAAAGATGCTGTTGTCAAAATAAAAAAGTAGACACACAAGGTGTTGAATGCAAAAAATCGTTTCGTTTTGAATGCTTCAACCAAAATCACTCTAAAAAATTAAACTGAATTTTTTTGCTTTTATTTCCAAGTGTTTCTTATGTTTTATTATTGCCTCTTTTTAGTTTTTGTTGGTGTTTAGAGAAAATCAGTAAAATTTATTAGTCATACCATCTTAATGGTTATTTTATTGTAAGTTTGTAATCATTTCAATAAAATAGAAATTCGTTTTTAACAGATATTACCCCTCTCAATGGTGCCCATTTAAGAAATAACGCATTCAATTTTTCAATTAAGTGAAATTTTGCATTTGAAAATAAAATAGCTTTACTAGTAGTGCCATTGTGCAAGTAATCATATTTTTGTTCTTTTTTATTGTAACTTTGCAATTACTTAATATAGTAGAAATTTCTGTCAGTTCTATTCAAAGTCCTACATCATCAGTCAGGCGTAGTATGGTCACATATGATGCACACACATTGTATTGAACCTTTCCTGAATCGTCCCAACTAATATAATGTTTTATACTTAAACGTCTTTTATTTTATAGCCATTAGAAGAAGTATGCTTGTGTGCATCACATGTGATGCGACAAAATCAAAATTATATAACCGTAACAAATTTATTAACTGTTAGCATTATGAAAATTAGAGCTTTAAATTACTATAATCAGGTTCTCAAAATTTCATGAATAAAGAAATACAGGGTGGGCCATAAATAACGCACCAAAGCATATAAAACAATTCAGATAATAATAACAAACGTTTTGGGCCATAAATAAATTAAATTAAATTTAACAGTTATAGTAACTGATATTGAAATTAAATTTAACAGATACCCAAAGAAAAGATATTTACATTATTTCACATCACAATTTATTTTAAATCTTTGGTGCGTTATTTTCGGCCCACCCTGTATAATAAAATCAAAGGAAATCATAGCTTTAAGTAAAATAGCTATTTTATGAAGATATCAAGGGGTTTATTGAACAGCCTAAATATCTGCCATAGGTTGCAGAGGTTGCTCAATTTAAGAAGCATAGAGTCAGAATGTTAGCTAGTGTAGAGGCAAAACGCGACGTTGCTCATTTGAATTTACTTCAGAATTGTTCACATCAGATAAAAAATCAGTATTACTTATCCAACATCGTCTGACATTCAGATTCTGAAATAGGCTACACAAATCTACGGCACGTTTGCACACATCATAAGTTACGATCATAAAATTCCGAATCTATAAATTGTGAAACTTGTAACTGACTTTTTTGTATCTTACTTTGCTCCTAGCTTAATCAACGTATACTTTTTTTAGTAAAAAGAAGTTAACAGTTCAAATGAAATTGGAGATTAAGAAAACAGGGTATACGGATTTGGCGGTATCTAAAGGTAGAACTCTTGGGCTCTAGACTCCGACAATGGAATCTTATGGTAAATGGTGTAAGGATATCAAAATATCGTGACCGACAAGAACTAAAATCATTCTATTTTATGGAAATAGATCTTGTGGCATGCAGCAAAGTAAATGAATTAATGGCAGCCCTTGACCTTAGTTACAATCATCTGAATGGAGGCTATTCATTGATTCATCTAAGACGAGTCTTAAGGCCGTTTTGTGTATAATGGAAACACCTTACTATCAATTCCACTAGGCTATCCACTCTATATGAAAGAGACGCCTGACAATATAAAGCAGATTTTAAGGTGCATAAATCATATGACTAACATCAGTTGCAGCTATTTGGTGACTTGAAAGTTGTAGCTCTTGTGATGAATTTGCAAATAGGTTATACAAAAATACTGTTGTTTTCCCTGTGAATGGAATAGCCGAGCGAAAGATGCCCAGGTCATCAAGAACGACTGGCCTCCCCGCCATTCGTTGATTCCTGGAGAGAAAAACGTTCAACATCCACCTCTTGTTGAATCCGATAAGATTTTGTTGCGACCATTGCACATTAAATTGGGGCGGATAAACAATTTGCCAAGGCTATGGACGAAACAGTCTATATCAAGTTTACCATCAGAACCGGTTTGTATACTCAATGTGCAATTCGTACCGCTCAGTTGCAAATTATTCTGGCTGCATGATTACTTTTAAATTAGTATTTCCAGGGTTATGATTTTTTTTCAAACTTGAACATGTGATCTGTCCGTTATATTGTTCAATCATGATGCTGTGATTATTCACTGGATCAGCTGGTGAAAATAACAAAATATAGCAGGAGATCTCGACGTAGCTACCAAACAGATGATAGAGGGAATGAAGAGGTATACATTTAAAACCAAAAGGTAACCTGGATGATGATGTTGGTCTCTATGAACACCAGTCGATACGTCACTTCCATGAGGCAGCGTCAGTAAGCACTAACTTACGTTGAGTTCGAACCTACTATCTGTTTTGACTACCCTGGTGTGTGAATCCAACTTGTTTGTAATTGCTGTTCATTCTAACCGGATTATATAACTGGGCATTTTAACTTTGACCGCCCGGCCACCCAAACTCGTCGTTTGACTGCGTGAAATTGGGTGGAATGCCGAGACCATATGCCGCCCTGAAGTCAATTGACATAATTATGTAGTTATTTGCTAGATGTAGCCCTTACATCAAGTACCTCGCAACAAAGTTTTGAAGATTGAGTGAAACCAAAATAAAGAAAGATATGTTGAGACGTTCCCAAATAAGGCAGTTTATCCGAGCAGTGAATTTGAAAAGCACTATTTAGCAAAAAAAAGATGGCATGAGAAGCGTTTAAGTTGGTGGTCACCAAATTTCCGGACAAAAAAAAGCAGACATCTCAACGGAATTGGTGTCCGACCTCATAAAATCATAAAGTTGTATGGGGTGCAAAATGTCACTTAAGATACATTTTTTGGACTCTCATCTGAATTTCTTTCCACCGAACTGTGGAGCATCGAGTGTTGAGTACGGTGAGCGATTTCACCAAGACATATTTACAATGAAAAAGAGGTACCTTGGAAAAATGAAGCTCAGCAATATACAAGTGACAAGCCAAAAGCAAAGAAAAAACACAGATAAGCAATTTGTTTACAAAAGTATCAATTGCTATTTGTGCAGTGTTTGTTGTTCTAAACGAGTGCAATGATGATATTAATGGTGGGCTGGTGTTACCGTTATGGTCAGCAAAGTGCACCATGGCTACCATACGAGTATATATGTGGATCGAACTACATATTCTTATGTAGTTCAATCCACATGCAAAAATAAAAACTTTTGTATCTTTTAAACTAGAGACCATCAGCAATTTCAACTGGCATTTCTGAATTCAGCAACTAAAAGTATGATAGAATTGGTGCTATTCATTTTTGGAGCAAACAACCTGAAAAATTGTTGACTAGTATTATTAAATAATTGTAGCGTATCTGCTGAAATTCCGTTGTGTTTCGGGATTAATTCAGTTTATAAATTGGACAATAAATTATATAAAAAATGTCAGACCATCAATACAGTGGACCTAGTATAGGTCCCGCAAGTGTGACGGTCTAAGCTATACGTTATTAAAAGCCGATATGCGATGACAGTCGATAGTAGCCAATCCCAACGAAACTTAAAACTTCAGTCAACTGCTGAGGCTCGTTAGATCTCATATTAGCCAACAGAAAGTAAATGGGCGTATAACTATTTTTAGACATTACTTTAAGTCTGAGTGTGAGTGTGATGTGTGTCGACTGTCGATGTGTGCCATCATAGAATGAAGATGTAGGGGTTCTCTGAGCTCGGGTGAAACTTATGCGCGCGCACGCGCACGTTGCTCCATCGAATCACAAGCCAGAATTCGCTCAATCGATTGACCTCTTCGTTTCCTGACTTGATGCTGCGCTGAACAACAGAACGCCAGCAAAGTCGCTTCTGTAGTCAGTGATGTAGTATAATATTATGTGTGCATGCAGAGTCCTTTTTTACGCGCGATTGAGCTCCGGGACTGTGACTGAGTGTTTTTCTTACCGAGCACATGCAGAATAGCGATCTCGGGAATCGGCAAGGCAATTAGAAAGCTATTACCATACCTGGAAGCAGGAATAGACAACAGCACAAGCCACACGGGAGCCGGAAGCAACGCACAGCAGTTGCAACAACATTTAACGTGGCAAGTGCAACCGGGTACTTTATTTTTCTTTTTCTCTTGACAGTGGCATAACGAATAAGTTGTCGCAGTTAAGCGGACTGTGAACTAAATAGCAACTATTGCATTCTTTTACAAACTGCAAAATTTTTGCCATGTATCGTCATAAATCCGGCGCTTTAAAGCGCAAAGAAAGAGCTGAAAAAGAATCTAAGACACTCGCTCAGCAAAGATCACTGCTCAGCCTTGGTTTCACATCACAGCCTTCCAATCGCCGGTCTTGTACTACTGACCAAAAACCGACCGAAGACCAGAATTCTGTTCAAAATACATCTGACTGTGACAACTCTGCGATTGATGATTCTACCTTTACCGCACCTACTGAGTCTGATACTGGGGCTACAGCTGTACTGGACTTGCCGCTCGCAGTTGATATCATTCGGGAGTCGCCTACCATTAACGATAGTATCGCTGTCGAAGATAACGACATCGGTCATTTATCAGACTTTCTCACAACAGAGCAAACACAAGTGGCTGTGCGTAGAGGCCCAGACAAACATTCATATCAATTTCCATGCGATCATTCTGGTCACTCGTTCCCACTTTCAGTGCTTCGTGCCAAACTTCAAAATGGCGAAACTACACCTCGAGATTGGTTAGTGTGGAGCAAGATCAAGCAGTCGCTATACTGCTTTCCTTGCCGTCTGTTCAGCAAACTTCCACAAACTAGTCGATCAAAACTGGCGTCTGCACATGGTCATAGCGTAAACGACAGGTGGAAGAAACTGCACGATAAAATTCCTGAACATGAGCGCAGCAGCAGCCACAAGCAATGCTATATGCAATGGCGGCAGCTGCAGAGGTCATTGACTGAGGGTTCAACTATTGAAGCGCTCATGCTGGAGAACATCAAAAGTAACATGGACAAGTGGAAACAAATATTGCATCAAATACTGGATGTGACATTTTTCTTAGGCGAAAGAGGGTTGGCGTTCCGTGGAAAGAGTCAACTTGTTGGTGATCCTAAGAACGGCAATTTTCTTGGCGTTTTGGAATTGATTGTCCGTTACGATCCAGTTATTGGCAACCATCTAGCAAAAGTAAAAGAGTCACAGACAGCACACGAACGCTTGCAAGTTCACTATTTGTCCGCTGATAGTCAGAACGAATTTATTCAGTGTTGTGCGCAAAAAGTACTCGATGCTATACTGTATGAAGTTGAATCAGCGAAATACTATTCAATTATTGTGGACGCAACACCGGATTCCGCTCATGTTGAACAGACCGTTTTCATTTTGCGGTATATACATCTAAACGCTGACCTGGACACCTTCGAACTACATAAGAAATTTCTCGCATTTGTGGACTGCAACAAGAAGACGGGAAAAGATATAGCACAGCCAATCATTGACACGTTGAAAAAACATAGCATACCGCTTACGAACTGCCGAGGCCAAAGTTATGACAATGGAAGCAATATGAGTGGTTCATACAAAGGCGCTCAAGCAATTATAATGAAAAACAATCCTTTGGCAATATTCTCACCTTGCAAGAATTTGCAAGAACTTGCAAGAACGATTGATTACAACAGTAAAATTGAACTGTTTGCAAGCAGAAAAGCCCGAAAAGTTTTGTTGTAGTTTTCTCTCCATGTCTTTGTTCCACAAAATTACATTGTTATTGAGGACTTGCGTAGTTTTATCAGAGATAGTGCATTAACGGCGGCGAAGTAAAATGAATTTAGTTTAAAACTTTTGTATTACCTTTTTGTATGACTATGCCCAAAGTTGACTGTATTTGACAAGGGGCCCGCAATGGTGTCGTGCCCTGGGGCCCTCGTTGGCTCTCGGCGGCCCTGCCTGTCTGATAAGGTCAAATACCTAATTAGCGTATTCTCGTTTGTGTGTCTTTTCAATTATTGTAACCGCAGGGCTATGCTTTGTTCTGCCGCATTGCTATTTTTAGCGAAGCTCGTTAACAGAATTCAATTCCGCTGCATTGCTCTAATTCATTGATATCAGTTGAAATTTGTACTCAAAACCTTTCATCATTGCATTGTTTACCGCAGCAGCAACTAAAGTTCGTTAGTGTAAGGCAATACCAATTATCAAATCAACCAGCATCTTATATTGTACCATTTTTCAGCTGTAAGAATTTGTAATTAAATTAATAAACGTTGTTGGATGTTCTGTCGAAAAACAAGTTGGTAAGTTTCTCATATCAGTCATTTACGCAAGTAACAATTATTATGTATCTGTTACTTTTGTTACAGAAACCAGTCCGCTGTAAATTTGTGGCATTTATTTCGTTCAGCTCATTGATTTCTTCTCGAATTTTCACTGAATAAACTGCGTTTCAACGACGACATCTCCTCCTTCTCTTGTTCGCCGCAGCGTGAGGCAGACACGCGTGTTGCGACGTAACAGTATTTGCTATCACAAGATTCCGTTACTGACTGTTCATAAGTACTTCCCAACCTTTTTAGGCATGTGACCCATTTTCAAAAAGCACAGAGGTCCGTGGCCCACCCGACTTACGTGCTGTGGCCCATCGGTTAACTACCACTGCTCTGGCTTCTTGTCGGTCACCAACTGCACTGAAGAGACTTAAAATCTCATTCTGCATCGTTTTGAGATAAATCATTGTGATCCCAAAGCCCAAACCACTCCAGAAGCAGTAGAGTAAAAACATTATCGCTTCACATGTTTTGGTCTATCTCAATCTGGATTTGTTTAGTGTGAGGTCAACCTGTATTGTGGTTCGCAAGGAATTATAGTTTGTCAGATTTACTGCAGTCTACGTTGCAAGGCCCAATGCATTTATCATTTGATATCTTAATTAAATAGCCTAGCCTTGAATATAGGGTTACTCATAAGCCTAAACGCTAAAAATTTGCTGATATGTCGACTTATATAGCTGATTGATATACGGCAATCATAATCAAATATCATTCCTGCTTCTTGGCTGAGAAATAGAAAATTGATGTATTTCAAACATCGATTAATATGCTTCGTAGAAAATAATGTGCATTTGTTTCACGTATATTGATGTGTTAACATCAGGTGATAGCAGTGTCACAGAGAAAGTGGAGACGGTGGTCCGTTGAAAAGAAACTGTATTCTGCCAACAAATCTTCAAGGGTTCGAAAAAAGCAACATTAGAAGTATTTCTAACTCTGAATGAGCTATTACGTGGTGGTACCAACAACCTACAAAATTGACGGAATATATTTACGGATCCGGACCCAAAATTGTTTCAAGGAGTACTTGCTGGTGCGTGACCCTCTGAAAACAAATGTTACAAAAATCAGTTTATAAAGTAAATCTTTATTTAAAAACAAATTTTTCCGGATAAAAAAGGCTTTGGTATTGATTTAAAAATGTAAATAGGCTTAAAATGGTCTGCGCAGCCAAAATTGGGCTAAACAATTGCTTTTAAAAGACCGACTTTGGAAAAGTTTTCGGTTGGACAAATTGGTCAATTATTAAAGTTTATCTTCAGCAAAACAAAACACATAAAGTATGCAACAAGTCTCCAAGCTTCGGCTCCGGGCCCTCTGCTCGGCCTCTCAACGTACCTGAGCCTAACATTTTGATATTTTGTGACGGTACATAACTCACAATCAGTGGCGAGGCCCCTGGCCCAGTGAGGCAGAACCCTTTTGACCAAAAATTTGGTAAGGAAGACTAGGAAATTATATGTTGTAGCGTATTTTTATTTGAGAAATTACAGATGTTGACATTTTCAGATCGATGCTTTGATGGCCTAATTTAAGTTTTCAAACGCAAACGTAGGGCGTTGATTTTTTCTGTTTTTTAAGATCTATTGATTTCTAATTCTTGAGTACTCACCTCAATCCAAGAGGAGACTTGAAATTTTGTTTTCTCAGATCAACTTTTTTGAATAATTTTCTTTGAAGGGACCCCACACGTGCCAGGAGCTACGGGGGCTGTTCCCAGGACTTTGCGTTTGATTGTGTCTGCAGGTAGAGTTGATCTTATTTTTGAGTATGATAGTGATATTCTAAATCGCTTGCAAATGACTTTTGCAAACGTCGCAAAATTTGAGGGAGCACAATTAGCATATTTCAATTGTTGCTTGAACATGAATTAAATGACAATGGCAATCAACAATCATTTGTGTACTTAACAGCCAGATGTTTTGCCGCTGCTAATCTCTAACTAGTCAGCAACTTTTTTGTTAACTTAAGAATGGTGATGCGTTTTTGTGTATATCAAATTTTTGGTGCAAAAAGCTCAGGAGTTGATATACTTGTTCCAGCACCGTAATTATCTTTTTTCTTCTATTCTCACGATTTTGCTTGTTAACGGCGACACCGTAGATACTTTTGTTTTTGGTGAATTGCTATTGAGCACCGAGGCAGTTAAAAATTTTACTGCCAAGAATTACGACGTAGATAACCCTTGATTAGTTTTTGCTGCTTTTACTATTTGGTCATTTGCTCTGAAGTTTGTGTATTAAAGAAATGTTGGAGTATTAGTGGATTCTTGGAACAAGCTTTGGAAGGACAGCAGTGAAGGTCTCAGCGTTTCTCAAGAGACTCTTTATTCTTAAACAATACTAAAATACACCAACATTCTGCATAACGTTTCTTCAACAGTGGCCCACAAAGTTTGTCTCAAATTCAAATGTGGTTGTTTATACTCGTAATCTTGAACCACCCTGGCTTACACTATCATTAATTGCATGTAGCCTATATTCTTTTTGATCAGATGCTAGTGAATATGAAGAAGTTTTCTAATACCTTGCAAGTTTCGTTGCTTAGTTAAAAAATAAAATACAAAATTTGTCGCATGCGGTTCATTGTGATACTGATATTTTGGAAATGAAAGCGACGGCATTGCAGTGTTTGGACAAAAGCGTTTTGAGCTGTAGCTTCCGGGACATTACTACTTTCAGCTGCAGTTTTTTCCGCCAAATCTCATTCGCTTTTGCGGAGCGTAATCCGCACGTTGCTTTGACAAGCGGTTTATTTGAGTAAAGACGATCCAAGACGCGTGATAAAGAACGAATAGAGTGAGTCTTGGTTATCAAATAATAAATTCGTGTTAACACTAGAAAGACGAGCTGTCATTTTTGACCGTTGTTCAATTTTGTTTTCGATCTTACAACCTAGGCAGTTGATATTCGACTTCGACACCATGTGAGTTTTTTATATTTTTTCTGGAGATGCCAGGTAACAAAGGAATCAATTTGACGAAATCTCTAAAACGAAGTGAATGAAGCAATTTACCTGAAAAGACTAGCTGCCAGAATTGACCGCTGAGTAATTTGCTATAGAAATAGCCACTGTTTCTTCTTGTCTAGCAGCTAGACTGTTTCAAATGATTTACGATAAGTGGATTGTTGTTTTATTTTTTTGTCTCAAAGTTTTTGTTATTTTGTCATGATAAGGTCTGTCTAAAACCAATTTATTTTTTATCAGCAGCAGCACGGCAATTTGGATTGCCTCACTCAGTTATAAGCAAATAGTTGGTAGCATGAGACTTACCTTTAGTTGTGGCAGAAAAAAAGTAGCTTTTGATTTGTGCTACAAATTGTCTTACAGAAATCTTCATTCATAAAAATAACTTAAAATATCGCTGTTTAGAGGTTAATTGTTAGTTATAATGCTAAACCTCATCATAATATTTAAATTTGTTAGTATGTTGTTATTCTTCAGGCTAAAAATTTTTGCATCCTCCAATTTGTTATCATGGCTGAGACAAGACGATATACGGAGGCAGAAGCAATGAGATTGTTGTGGGTAGATGATGGACAGGCTTTAAAGCAATTAGTGGGACACCAGGACATTCTTTTAAGTTGAACAAACATCACTTGGAAACAGATCAGCGACACTACAAACTGAGATAGAGCAGCAGCTAAAAATGTTTTTTCAGAAAAACAAAGAGCAACATATTCCCAAAGAGGCATCCAATTAGGAAGTGCCCTCAATGCTTTTCATTTGTTTGTTGATAAGCCCATGTTTCATTCTATTTAGAGATTCACATTCAAACATAGATCAGGAATCAATGAGGAAACTTTATTAAAAGGCAGTGGCTATTTCGCCGTCGACGGCAATTTGCCCTTGGAATCTATTTTGCCGTGATCATTCACGTGTGTTTATATAGCCAAATTTGCTATTATCGCACCAGTGACTCTGTGGTGTAGTGGATAGAGCGCTGGTCTTGAGATACCATGGTTGTGGGTTCGAATCTCAGCTGGCCAGGGCTTTAAAAGAAAGGCAGTGTACACTGAAGGGGTAGGCCCGGTATGTAAATGTACGGGGCAGTGTACACTGCAAGGGAGTGTGCGGGATAGGGGATAGAGACCTGGGGGTGCAAAATTTTTTTTTTGGTTTTTAAAATTGACCAATCAGAGACGACCAAAAGTCACATGTTTAGTACGTCATTAAGATTGACCAATCACAAACAACTCACGGCAAAATAGTCTCTGAGGGTGAATTGCCGTCGACGGCAAAATAGCCACTGCCTTATTAAAACTTTGCAAGTTATAAAAATTCATTGGTCTTTTGGTAGCACGTAGTGTCATAGTTGGAAAAAAACAACACCATTCATCAACCATTGCATAAGAAGTGGGGTCACCCAATCTTTGGTAGTACAATCATTAGAGATCAGTAAAAGGAGCTGATAAAACATTAAGGGTCGACAATATTTCCACATGCTGTAAAAAAACAAACAGATAAATTTTGCCTCATTTCAGAAATCTGGAACAATTTTATATAAAACTGAAAAAAGTGTTATGTGCCAAGCTTTGATTTTACCATAGACAAACAACTGTTTTGTGCAAAACGCAATACCTTTATATAGTACATGCCTGATAAGCCAGATAAATGTGGTTTAAAATTTTGGCTTTTGGTTGACATCAGTTTGAAATAGTTTTGAGATGGTAAGTCTTATCTTGTTAAGGACCCCACAAGGAACTGAGAAAATGACCTGCATGCAGATATCTGCTTGTGGTTGATGGAATCATTCTTTATGAAGAGGTACAAGGTAATAATGGGTAACTTTTTTACAAGTATAAATTTAGCAAAAAAACTAAAAGCAGAAAAAAACAACACTATTTGACACTCAAAGGAAGGAGATGTCGAAAGTTGAGGCAATGATAAAGGACTAGCCATTACATCCATCAAAAGTTTTCTTCTCTCTATTTAATGCTACTTTGACACTATACAAAGCCAAAAGACTAAACTGGTGCATCTACTGAGCTCAATGCACCAAGCAGTCTCTGTCAACCAAGCACACAAAAAAAATTTCACGAAACAGTCAAGTATTACAACTTGTCAACAGTTGGGGTAGATGTTTTGGATCAAAAGTGCCACCCAAAGGTAGCCAGTAGCTGTATTTTTAGTATTATTGACTGTGCTTGCATAAATGCATACATCATCTATTGTAAAGTAATGGGCCAGCTCCTCTTCCTGTAATGGAGATGGCAAGTTCCAGTCCAGCCTATCGAAAAAGGAAGCAATGTCAGTTGCAGCTATGCAGAAACAAGTCTAGCCTGTCTTGCACCTATGGGACAAAGTTTGCTGTGTTTCATCAAAAGTGACTGTTGTTACTTGCTCCTCTTGTGCTATAGAAAATGCACAACAAAGTGTTATTATAATCACAATTGTTCAAATTACCTTTAATCTCAATTAAACAATCTTCAAAACGTTGTGCATTTGTTAGCAACCATTAAGTAAGAAAGTATTTGTTATTGATAGATGTTAAGCAGAAAATGCTGCTGTGGTCATGATTGCCTGCAGCCTTCTTTCTAGTGTTAAGTGGACTGTGCAAAATAGTACATTTTCTAGGGATAGGTGTTGTATTTTTGTATTATTGGCTTTGTGTGTGATCTCATGCAGTGCTTGACAAAAAGAAGTCAATTAATGGGATAGAATTACTTTGCAGTAGTTGGACCATAAACAAAAGGAAATCAATTTTGCTGGTGAACGTTTAGTGGTATAGTGAATAGCGTTGCTGTCTTCAGATGTGATGGTGACAGATTGAAGTCTTCACAGGCTTCTTACCTTGTAAAAGCAGCATGTGTGTGTGCACTGGAGTAGGGCTTGGGAATGTAAACCTAAGGAAAAGTGTACATTGGGATAAATGTTTGTGAAGTCAGATGTATATTCTGTTAACAAAGTTGACCAATCACAAGTGTTTTAAAGCAAAATAGATTCCAAGGGTAAATTGCATTGATGGCAAAATAGCTACTGCCTAAACAAAACCACTAAATAGGTGTCCCAGTGTAGGCAATGCTCAATAGCCACCAGTATGTTATCATATTTACCAAATCAGATTTGAACACCATTAACAGCACTTGATCCCTTTGCAAACTTTGGAGCAACTTTTTTGGAAAGGTGATTTATTTATGCGGAGACTAGCTTTAGGTCTAGGCACATGTTTTAACAAAAACATAGCAATGTTTTAAAAGCTTTTTTTGGCAGTGTGTGCCGTGAAATAAGTGTTTGTCTTGTAATCAAAAAACTGCAAGTTAAGTGCTCAGAGCTTATGTATCTTGTGGTGCGGCTAGTAAAACTGGCATTTGCATTCACAACCATTGCAATAGTCCACACGTTGAAGCTGATTGAGTTCAAATCTTGATCTGAACAGTGGAAGGATATGTATCATTGAAGAGCTCAAACCGGAGTAAAACTTGAGTTTGGCGCTTCCTGCCAAAGCCAAAGAATGTTAATTTATCAAGCAACAAAAACAAAACAACACCAAAAAAAAATATAGCTACAGCTAACTTGCTAAGGCGATAATAAAAAAATCATTCAGTCATCAAGCCACTGCCACCTCAACAAATTTCAACTAGTAAAAGCAAAACAAAAAGCAGTAACTTTTACGCATAGCAAATAAATTTCAAAACACACATAACAAAGCAAATTACAAAGGAAAGCAGAAATACTGGAGTTTGTATGCAATGAGGCCATGCAAGTCTTCAATTTTTGCAAACGTAATCGAATAAGTTGGAAATAAAACTATTATAGAGTAATAATTTATTGATTAGAGTATTGTTGAAGTAAAATTTTTTATATACTTTTTTAAACTGGGTTTTAAATTAATTCTTTCTGGGATTTGGCATCTCACACCATATTTGGGTTTTGGCAAAGTTAGCGTTTGATTTGTCCAAATTAGATTTGACAGAATAAATGAAGGTATTTGATTTGACTGATGATCTAGTATTATGTTTAATTGGTTATGTACAGGGTGTCCCAAAATGATCTGACACATTTGGAGGTTAAAAAAAATTAAATAAAGAAATTTGTTGCTATTTTTCAAAAGTAGATGCAATGCCATTTTATTTTAATTTGGTCAAAATTCATTTATACAGGGTGGTCCAAAAGTAGGTGGACAGTAGTCAAAATGGGCTTATACCTAAATTAGATGAATATTAGTAAAAAAAAGATTACCGTATTTGTTGGTTATAGTTTGAGCATTTACGTTAATAAATAGTATTAAAATTTATTCAATTTGGTCTTTTATTTTATCTTTTGTAAGTAAACGTGTGATTTTAAGTAAAAATTTTTTACTGTCCACCTACTTTTGGACCACCCTGTATATGTATATTTATGCATTTTATTTAATTTCACAATACCCCTATGAATTAGACTGGTGAACATCAAGCATTCATTGAGGAAACTTATTTTAAAAACAACGAATTGGTGACTGCAGTACTGAGAGCATTCTGCTTACACTTTGAACTTAAAAGATATGATTCCATACCAACTTGAAACACTATTTTATTATGGGTTGCCAACTTTAGAGCTACCGGATCGACATCAAAAAGAAAATCAATTGGTCGTTCTTGGACTACCAGAACTCTGGCAAATGTTGATGCAGTAAATGCCTCAATTTAACAGACCTGGATATTTTTACAAATGTTGTTGCCAACTCGTATTTGAAAGACAGTTGGTAGCAATAGGCCTAATGGTGCTTTCAAAGTATTTCCAATCTCACAAATGACTACCAAGTTATGCTCATGCAAAAAGCATTTTACAGTGTTGTTGCACTGCTTGTGGTAGAAATGCACTGTGCCAGTGGTAGTTCTCATCAGTATATTTCCATCACTTTTCACAATACCTGCTTTATACAAGGTTCAGGTAGGGGTTATGATTAGGTTTTAAGATAAGGTGAGGATTAGTGGATTTTGCAAGACATTGTCAAGGACATTGCAAACTACAATTTAGCAGCACTCTAGTAGAATAATAATGAGCAATATACAAATCTATGTGCTTTGTTGGCTTCCAGTTGATTCTCTAGAATTTTGAAAGTTTAGTTTTGAAATTGATCATGCTGTACACATTTTTAATTGTTGTGTTGCATGCAGCACTATTGTTTAAGATTTGTGCTTATTTCAAAAACATGCTTATTTTTGCTTGATTTGTCTTAGACGTTGTTTTTATCTTAAAATGTTATTGCTCAAAATGTTAATCTTCAAAAAGAAAGATCTTCACCTACAATTATTTTTTGGTGTAGGTGCATGGTAACCCTGATTATGTAGCATCTTTATATAAAATTGATTTTTGTGAATTTTCTCTAAATTGGACTTTAGAATTCTAGCTAAGAATGACCGATGTAATTGTGCATCGTTGTCGTTTATTTGAGTTTACACCTTGTGCTATACATAACATTGCTGTCTCCAGTTATTCTTCTGATGTGGCCATTTCACGCTCTAATGGAAATATTGAAGTATGGTCAGTAACTCCAAATTGCTTTCCGAAAATGGTGGGTTTGTTGTTTTATAATTGCTCTTGTTTTTTCAAATAAGTATGATATCTCATATTTACTGATTATCAATATCAGGCTTTTGATGCTTTATTGTTTTAGATAATGTTAGTTTGTGTTGTAACTTTCTATATGCTGAAAATTTTTGGCCTGATCGCTAATTGAGTACAAATTGCCTTCAAGTAATATGGGTATCTGCTTTCATGTTGTATCTGGTAAAATAATTCCATTTTCATGATTGAAAAATATTTTCTTTTTGTTGTTCAAAATATTAAAACAGTTTTGAATAAAGCTTTAGAGTAGGGGTCCCCAAAGTGGTCGATGGGATTATCCAAGGGGTCAATAAACACCTGGGGGTAAAAAAGGGGTCGACTAGGAATTTTAAGTATATTTCAAGTATATAACGTATAGGAATTCCAGTGTTATATTCAATAATTCGTACATTGCTAATGTCATGATTTTCACAATAAAAATAAAAAAGTTTTCCTTTATGTTTCCCTATTATTTCATAAAAGATGTTCAAAAAGGGGAAGAGATACAGAACAACAGTTTCACAGGGCTTGGTATGCAGTTTTCCTTACCAATGTATATGGAAACGGCTTATCTATTTAGTTATCATTAATATTTATTTTTTTGTACATGCCTGGGGCTCAATGAGAAATCAAGAATTTCATAAAGGGGTCCATGCTCTAAAAAGTTTGGGGACCCCTGCTTTAGAGGATGGAGATGTTGCTTTTTCCATTCTCAAAGTTTCATGCAAAGCTGTTTTGAAATTGTACCTCTGAGCAACTGCTCAAAAACTCGGTATAATATACGAGCAAATACTGTTGCAATGAGGCCTAAATTATTTACATCAGAATTACTTTTCAATAGTAGCTTGGTAATGACCCAAAAAATTGTTTTAGAGTTTTGGAATAAGTTGTATAATAGATCATGTAGGCTTCCCTGACGGCATTTCTAAGAAATTTTCAGTAGCACAATTTCAAGATATAACACAGGTAACATGACACAATTGCTTTGGGGTCTATTTTTTTCTAGATAATGCCAAGAGGAAAAAAATGACGCAAGAGGGCTGGCACATTGTCTCGTTACTCTTTGTTTTGCCTTTCAAGCACAGTTTTAAACAATTTAAATGAAATGAAACAACATTTTTCTATTCTTTATGTGCAGACGTACATCTTCCAGATGTTTTATAATCCAAAACAAAGTTTTTTGTTGTTAGCCATGCTTCCTCGCATTCAAGTCACACCCATAATTAGGTGAAGTTCTTTTTGTATAAAAAATTCTTCTTGTTTGTTCATAAATATAGTAAATGGGTTGTTTAACAATTTTGTTAACCTTCTGTACCTGTGTTTGAATATATCGGATTTTGTAGCTCTAACATTTGTTCGTTGTTGAGCGATGTAGGTCTATATCTTTTATGAAGAAGTTAAAATAATGTGACCATGCCTAATGTTATAGCTCAATATTCAAATTATTTTATAATTTATGAAAGGTAAACAATTTGTGTAGAAGCAAGTTATCTTAAAACACCAATGCACATGTCGGTAGACATAGTGTATGATTTGGCTAAAACATTTTAATTGTTTCGTGATCTACAAGCTGCTGTTTTGTTGTAATTAGATTCTTATTTAGTAAACTTCTTTTTTTTTCATAATTTTGTTTTACAATCATATGGTATCATGCTTTTTTGTCTGCTTGGCAAGGTAGATCACCTTGGCTTTGTTGGCTTACATCTTGACCCTGTCTTTAGATATATATATGAGCTGTATAGCATTTTTGAAAAGAACGAAAACCCTTGCCGGAAAATATTTTTAAAGCCCGCCAGAACTTTGCATACTAGTTTTAGAATCCCACCCAACTATATAAGGGCAGCTTACAAGACCGGGAACATAAATAGTATTCTTTTGACGTGTACTTATTGCAACTATAAGGACATAAGATCGCTGCTATTAAAACTTAAACTTGTTTAATGATTTGCCATTGGCATTAATAATTTGATAATTAAGTAGATAGTAAGTATTAGGAGCTCATTAAATATTAGGTGAATAGAAAAAGTTTAGCGAGTTGACAAATGGTTTGCAGGTTTTGAGTCAGCCTCCAGTCATACATGTTGCATCGAATGGTGCAAGCGAGAGTGATAACTTGAAGCAACAGCTTCAAACCAAATGGTTATTCACTCTGCCATGTAGTTCTTCTCTTCACAAATTCCTTCTCTGTCATTTCATTGCATGCTCAATTAGTAAAACAGATGATACAAATTACAAACTGAACAATACACTATTTCATTGCTTTTTTTTATCTTAATTTACATCAGCATTGGCATTATGGCACAATGACATTGAGCGTCAAACTTGTTATCTAAAAACATTGCAATTTGAGCATGCAAAGCATCACATTGCATACTGCCTGACGGAGTGGAATTAACGTTTCATGTTCCATCATGAATGAAGTGATTACTTTTGAAGATCTATCTTTCTTGCAGTAAGCTCAATAGTTTTTGTTTGTCTGTGTGCTTTGTGTTAGTAATGATGATGAATCAGCTGTGTAAGTAAATTTGGAGATGGAAATTATTGGTGCATTTGCTGGGCTTTTGTGTGTAGGTTATCCCTGCAATATCCGGTTGTTCGGTTGAAGCTTTAATATGGGCTGGAAACCGCCTGATATCAGGAGGAATTAATGGTGATATCACAGAATATGATTTAACGAGTGGTTCTGTGAAGGTAATTGTGAAAGACATTGTTGAATTAACAATTATGTTGAGCTATTTACCAGCCACTCAGTAAAGCGTGTGTTTATATTAAGGTGTTGATGTTAAAGCGTGTGGTTACATTTAACAATAGTACAATCATGCTCCCTGAAGTTTTCGAATGAATTTGGGTCAGAGACCAAAAATATTGCGTTCCAACAAAAGTAATGATGTCTTTTTAGTTTTTAATTTTGAGCTCATTATCAATACTTTAGGTCATGTCAAGTTTAAGAGACCTATTCCTGAAAGTTAAAAAAAAACTACATTTTGCCTCCTTTCCAATCACTTTCGAATCAGACTTTTTTCTGCAGCTACGCAGTTCTTTTTCTTGAAATTCGGATTTCACTCGGCGACAACAAGTGGTAAGACATTCGCAATTAGTAGCGCTATATTGCTCCAGGAGAAGGTTTGATTTGAAAGCGGGTAATTTGTTTTTTCTGTTCGCATGTTTGCTCTTCAAGAATTTCCAAAAATACCTTAATCAAGTGTTTTGCTTGATTTAAGTATTTTTGTTTCTCATCTATTGGCTATTTATTTGAATCAATCAAGCCAAGAATATAATCTGAAAGTACTTTTTCCAGAACGTGTCGCAGTAATATCGAATGCTAACATCATGTTGATTCAATTACAATCGCCATTACCGCAATGCTGTGGTCCACTTGACGATAATAATGAATAATGCAATTGCATTTCATTTTATTGATATTAAAAATAAATATATTGCAACAAGTCCAGTCTGGAACAGCTTTTAGAGCTATTAATGTCAAATTGTTTTCAGAGGACAATTTTACGGTTTTTGATATTTCAACTTGTCAAAAACGTTAACCGACTTTTTGCAATACAAGCGTATTAAAGGAGGAACTTAGACTATCACAAACCAAAGCAAAAATGGTTCTATGAATAAATCTCCGAAAGTTTATTGTGAATTTCACCTGCGCAATTTTAAGCCTTTAGCGTACGAGTAAGAATTGGCAGTGTGCTGTTATCTTTTTAACATCTGTGTAATTTTCAGCTTTCTTTGGATAGTTTTGGTGGAGCAGTGTGGTGTTTGTCTTCGAACCAAAATCTACTAGCTGTGAGTTTTGCATTGTGGCTTGCCTGGTGATGCAATTATATTATTATAGCTCCTTTTTAAAGGAAGATGTTTGCTAACAAAGCAATTAATGACCAATCAGTTAGGACGTATTGATTAAGCGAAAAGACTTAAGCTTGTACTTCGAGAGAAACAGTTTTTTTAAAATCAGTTTTTACTGAACTGATGTTTGCACAATGACTTATGAAAAATTTGACTGCGTACAACAATTTGTCTTACTTTCCTACCTATATGCTATGTTGACTCTTAAATTGTTTTACCTCAGGCTGGGTGTGAAGATGGAAGCGTGAAGTTATTCAATTTGCAAGACAAATCTATCAACTATGAAAGAGCCTTTGATAAACAAGAAGGTGTGTGTGTGTGTTTTGGCATGAGTACAATTTAAAGTGTTGTACAAGTTCTATTAACTTGTACAATTTCATAATGTATAAAATATGAAACTTTTCTATGAGCCTCAGTTATTTGGGGCAACTCCTGTTCCGAAATCAGTTGGTGAGATCGACCTTGCCACAACCGAATAATAGTGGTTTCAACTGTGGCTATGTTGATGTGATATCGGTAAAGCAGTCTCTGAACTACCATTTTACATGTTTAATCCGAACTGCTGTTGATCGTCAAGGCGAAATAATGGGTTGAAGTTGAAATTGGCGGCAGGCTTATTCACAAATTTTACGCGGTGACTTTACGTACAACACATACGAAATCAACCATGCGTTGCAGTGACTTCGCAATTTAATAGCTGTTAGCTTTTGACCTAACTTGCCCCGCATGTAAACAAATGTTTGGTATGAAAGAGTCTTTATATTGAAGCATCTTTCCGTTTCAAAAGTCCAGTGGATGATGGCGTGTATGCCACGTCGTGCCCGTTAGTTGTATGATCGAATTTAATTGTACGATTGTTGCCCGCATGGCGACGGTTCCTACAGATTTTGTATTTTTGAAGGACGAATCTTGTCAATGGCTTGGCATGTGGATGGTAACATCATTGTTACTGGTGGCGCAGATGTTATAAGGTTGTGGAGTGTTTCAACAGGTAGTGTTTTGTTGCATTGGAATAACAGTTGATTTATTGCAGTATCACTTCAAAATATTTTTACGGCATGGCGAGGGAACAAAAAGCTCCGGCATTTCCTCTTGTTTTCCGTTGGTTTCATGTATTGAATAAATGTGTTGGTGGCTACGTTATCGCTTGCTGATCTCATTTTTATGTAGTTAGCAAAGTCGATCCAAATAAAATTGTTTACTGCTTGGAAGTTTTTGAGTCAGGATGTTTTGTGGCGAGTTTTTTCATCACTTTGGGTTTTCAGGTCGAGCTGTTCAAAAAATCATCGTGGAGCGGCTGATGAAAAAAATTGAAACTATTGTGTGGTCGGTACTAATATTAAGGTAAGGAGGAAGTATTGCAGTGGCATTTGTTAAAAAATGATTATTTTGTTTTTGTGGTTTCTCTCCTCGACTTAGGAATGTTTCAGAGCATTCAGGTCGAGATTCACTATCTTGAGTGTTCTCAATGTTCGTCAGCATATCGAATTAATTAAGTTGGTTAAGCGGCAGTGAATTGTGCACTTCTATGATTTCTTTCTTGTGCTCTGCAAAAAGTGCTTTATGACACTTGATTCCGCTAATGCTCTCATTGATTTATCGTTCAACTCAAACCACCTGTTGTGTTCTTTTTTGGGACGGGGATATGGCAGTCATCGAAATCCACGTGCCAATTCCGTTAATTGAGTCTTACGCAGCTCTTTTAACACTCATCTTTATGTTACAGTGACTGCACGGTAATCAGCGGCGATTCGTACGGCAGAGTCCAGTTCTGGGATGGCAATAATGGAACCTTATTGAAGGTAAGGAATAAAGAATGTTATCTCTTTTTGTCAGCGTCAAGCGCACTTTCATTTGTTCAGTCCCACCACGTACACCGTGCAGACGTACTATCCCTGTGTTTGGGAGCCGATGAAAGAAGCTTATATGCCGGCGGTGTGGACCCGAAAGTTTTGGAGTTCAAGCTTCTTACTCCTGATAATCCAACAGCGTGGGTAGCGGGGAGGATACTCCAACGTCACACTCATGACGTCAGGGCGATTGCTGTTAAAAGAAAAAGGATTTTTTCAGGAGGTATTGTTGTCAGTTATATTTTTATTGAGTGATTAAAGCTCGTCCAATTGGAGGCAAGTGTTTGTAAATTCAGATACAGCCTTTGTTTCAAGTTTTCTTTCATAAACCGGAATTGATGGCAGATGTGATTCCACCACAGATGCAGCCGTTTCGAAAATGCTTTAGAAAAGGAAAGAGTCGTTAACATTATTAAGTACTTCTGCTGTTGTGGTTGAGGCAATCGCTGTGTATTCATTTTTGTTCATCAGAATATTTCATTTGTTATGGAAATTTTTTATCAGAAATACCCCAATTAACAAGAAGGATCAAAACCCTGTAGGTGATTAATCGAACTGTGTGTGTAAGTATTTTATTTAATAATTCTCGTCAGAAATAAATCGAACGTCTTATTAGGAGTTGATGGAAGTTTGATGGCAAAATCGTTGCTGCCAAAATCAAAGAAAATTTTCAAATCCATTTCATTTCCTGTTGTGAGTAACTGTTGTGTTGAAAGTAGACGTTTGTAATGATGGCACCAAGCTAGATACATTCGTCTCAATTTTCTGAAATTTATGTTCGAGAATGTTCTTTATTGTTGTGCTCTTCCTCGACCATAAATTTCAGTTCAAACATAATTTCGTTTCGGAAAAGTTAGAAAGGGAAGGATGAACCGATTCAATTTGTGATGAGAACTTGTTCATCTTATCAAACAGAAGAGAAACGGAGTGTTTGGAGGATCTATTTTAATCTTGTGGTTAAAAACCAGCGGCCGCAAACCAAAGCAAGACCTTGTGAGCAAACGTCGGTTCCTCTTGGTCATGCTGAACGCAACTTAACTCTCGGAGCGTAGAATAAACAGCTTTTGATGACCGATTTGAAGCTCTGTCTGTGGTGTCACGCCGCCAACCGTTTTTCTGAATAAAGGCTGGTTTCCATTAGGCGTAGATTGCAGGCGTAGCGTGAAAACTTTGTTTCTCTATTTAGTTTTATGCACAGAGCGAGCGAGAAACAAAAAAATTTTCACGCTACGCTGGCAATCTATGCCGAATGGAAACCAGTCTTAAACCTCTGCCAGTGTCGACGTCAATTCATGCAGCATTTCAGCTGGTTATATTCTTTAAACACGATTTATCTCTCGACATTTTTTCCAAGTTACTTCGCTGTTGCTTAAAATGCAGAACCTTGCATAAATTTTGTTTTAGAAAAGCCATGTTTCAATATCAGTGTTATCGAAGTTGCTTTTATTACAATATGAGCACCACCTTGACTTGTGGAAAATTGCTGAATGTGACTCTCCTCAATGTAAGTGCGGTTATCAAGATATAGTTTTTGATTTTATGGTCCCGGGATTCAAACATTATCAAAGCGTCATTGTTATTTGTCAAGAGTGGCCGTGTGAAATGGGAAGTTTGCGTGGTGTTTCTCATCTAGCGCGATATCAAATGATGGTGACTGACAATACCCATTAGCAACGTAATGAGGAATTTTAGACTATCAAGAAAAAAACTTACATAAAAACGGTTTTCGACGAAAAGCACGAATGTTTTGCACATTGAGGTGTGTTAAATCCTAATAAAAATTCGAAATATTGCATTTTGCTGTAATGGTTTTGTATTTGCAGTTTTAAAAACTGGATTAAGAATTCCCATAGAAAAGCAACCAATTAAGATGGTGACAATTAAAAAATCGTCTACAGTGAGTTAATTTTTGATATGGTTTTAAAAAATTTACTTTTCAGCTCTCCATTACAAACGAGGCTATGATTGACAGCTCGTGTCCATTCATTGTGTAGTTACACGACCATTGTTAGAGGTGTAGAACAGGTATTCTCAATTAGTAGTTTGCTACCCAAAGTTTGGTGTCGAGAATTTGTTCATTGGGTCGCAAAAAAATTTGGGTGAAGACCTCATTCTGTTTTTAAAGACCTAATCGGAGAATGTGGCATTTTGTGTAGAACAAAATATGACGACGTTTTATATTTATATTTTTTTTTGAGGTCAACAACACGATGAGAAGTATTCTGTAAATTTTCGGTGTCTGTATTTTGTAAAACTATGCTCAGTAAATATTGGGTTGCTAGACTTGAGAACTACATTTTGGGGTTGCGCGAAAATGTCTTTGAGAACCTTTGGTGTAGAACAATGAGTTGATGTTGTTTATTGAAACAAGAAACTGTTGCCGCAGTTTTATCCTAACATTGTGTTCACGTTCGCATTTGTAACTCAGGCACAAATTGAGACCACGTACGCTATCTAGTCGTTGTGGCCTAGATAACTTATTTGTCGTTCTCTGTGAATGCATAAATCCTCGTGTACGTGATTGTAGACCATATTATGTTGTGTTTGTTATATTAGGATTTGAATGTAATTTCATGCAGTCGCATATCTCGGTGTGGAAGATGGCTGGTGTATTCTACGGCGATTACTACCAGGCTCTACCGCATCCACCAGGAAAAAGATGACATCATCATCAAAGTTTCCCGTGTGAGTTTCAAAACAATATGATTTTTGTGATATACAGGGTTCAAAGTTTTTAGAATGTATGCCTTCTGTAATATCGGCATTCGTCCGGGAAAGCATCCGGAATTGCAAAATTCGCTTAAGTAGCAAGCAGTGTGACGTAACAGAAGGTCCGCGGCGGCTTCGAAAACACTTGTTTCCGGGAGCATTGGTTACCAAATTTTTTCTCCGTTCTCTTTCAACCTCTTTTGGAGCACTGGTCAAAATTTATCCTTCTTGAAGTTGAAAACCTTTTTTGGCAAATACAATCGGAGCACTAGTGTATGGTTAAGGCGTCCGGTTTCCAGCGAATGGACTTTGGTTTGATTCCAAAGTCAAGTCGTACTATAGACTAAAAAGGGTATTTACAGCTTCCCTGCTTGACGCAAGGTACAGTGTGGAGAAATTTGTGAAGTTTTTTTATTGTGTTCTTTCGTGGTACAGTAACGGATGCCTCCATCTTTATGAGGCAGACAGGTGGTGGGTCAAGCAGTCTACCTGTTGTGGCCCAGTGTGAAGGCTTGCAAACAAAACATGGACTCATATGCGAGGGGTACAAGGAGCTAAAAACAACTATTTTTGTTCGACCTAGCTGCCCCCCTCCCCCTAGCAATGTCTTGTAACGTCACTTTGGCGTCAGCTGTACATGGTGCATTGCTGTTGTTTGCTTTTCCGTGGAATGATTGCACGGCATCAAACGGTTATATTCTGGTCCACACTGCAAACCTGATCATGATCCGGCTCAGGCAAACTGCTGTCTACTTTAAACTTCGAATACAATTTGCAGACTTGTATTCCCAGCAAATTAGGTTGACTGGTATACATCGGCACCCAAAAGACGCTCTTCAAAAAGCTAAGCAACAGCTTCTCCGATCTACGTTGGTGTAGCATCTTACAGAAGCGACGCTGTGAATTCTCGGATGGTGTTGGCCGCGATAGTTGAATCACCTTTAAATCACGTACGCGTCCCGAATATTTCTCAATTTTGCAAAAATGTGTTAAATTTTTTCAATACCGCAACCAGCTAACTCGCGTGGTTGGCATGTTGGGATCCACTAAATGCACTTCTAATGATTTTCAGCTTTGTAGCATGTGGGGTGCCTGGGGTACCGATATTTTCACTTTACAAAAACCAAAAAATGCTTTTCCCGCGGAAGCGGCACCTACCCAGACGTGTCATCAAACGTATTTTGAACATACTGCTGTTGGTAAAAAGGTTTTTATTTTCACTCTACCTGATCAGTCATGCACCGCATCAACCATAAATTCTGAATTGTATTTTTAGATTTATTGTTCTGGTTCACTGCCTTCCCACGACTTCGTATTTACTCCAGATTCTCGTTACGTGATCATGTCAACGACCAATCACAGTCTTTTATTTTTTGCTCTTGATAAAATAGATGATAGAGCAGAATTGACGCAAACTATTTTATTAAAAAGTAAGTCATTGATGACATGAAATTTCTTGTTTAGAAGACGCAGTCTCCATAAGAGGAGAGAGAGAAAAGCCGTAAACGAGGATGGTTATAGTGTGCATTGATGACATTGCTTTTTGTCGCTTTTTTTTATTATGCACTTATTATATTGTATAGTTCAATATTTTGAAATGTTGGTTAGGCTTTTTTATTAGAAGTAAAATTGTTAATGTTATACGAGAGGTCAACCTTGTACTATGAGCACGACTGCAGACAGTGACTGCTTCAATCTATGGAATCTCAGCAGTGCAGTTGTGACAACAAGACTGGTGGCCAGAGGCTTTGGAGTAGTCTAGAACAGGGGTAGGCAACCTTTTCCTAGTCGCATAAGAAAGTAAATTTTGAGGATGTCTGCGGGCTGGGTTAATTTTCCTCATACAAATTCGTTTTCTTCCCTGTTTTTATGGCGCTAAACTGTAGATTTCTAGAATTTTGTAGCGCGTTTTTAAAATTCATCTTTTCTATTTTTCTATAACAATATGATTTAGCTACAAATTAATCCTAGTTGCAGATCAGGGAATTCATTAAATACATTGATTGACAGCACAGCATTAGCGTGGTACTTCACCACTTATGCTTGAAATATCTTGTAGTTTAGTTGATAAGCCGGGTGAGGCCAGAAGCAAATTGCGAGAGAACCAAAAATGCTTGGGAGCTTTTTGTTTCCTTTTGTTTGATGACTTTTGCTGAGGTCAACGTTTTGTTGCCGTTATACTTTAAAATACCTTCTTACGTTGATTGAGTTGGATAAACTTGGGATAAAGGTCCTTCGGCTTCATAGCTTTGTTTATCACATTACATTTTTCCAATGGTCGTCAGTCATTTGTATCCCCAACTTTGGTGTGTTTCCTTGAGGAAAATAATTGTTACTTGCGTTAAAAAAATAAGTTGCAGTCAGGAAAATTGTTTAAGCGATGCATTTGCCACCTCGATCATGAAATACCATTCTGAGATAGAACCAAAGTTCTACTGCGCGACCCTGTGTTTTACCGATACTAAGGTGTTTATTTTTCATGCATGATCTTCTGCATCTGGTGTTGCTTTAACTGACTGAACCTTGTTACTAGTGGGTTGGAAACTTGCAAAGCATGATTTTTTTACAGCCCTCACCGCATTGACCTTAGAACCTGGGACCTCATTTGAAATTACATCATGGAGGCTTTTCCATTGCAGATACGTCATCTGTTAATCATGTGCTGGCAGCTTCTTCCGATTCGAAATTAGTCGCTTGTGGCTACCTCGATGGAGAGGTCGATGTGTTCGATGTCGTCAGCAAAGCGGTAAAGCTTTTTGTTTTGTCTATTTGTTCAAGGCCACGTATGTTTATTGTCGTGCAGTGTGAAAAAACGGTTTGCAGAATGACTTGCTGGTTGCTCTTGCTTGGGATAGAAGCTCGACATGAAAATACAATTCAAATACACACCGGAAGCTAAATGGAGATCGGATCTGGGTTAAACGGCAGTCCATTTTGAATCATCCTTTCAATTTATGTAATTCGAATCCACAGCCAACTGTTTGAATTTACTAGGCATCTCTTCGATAGTAATCGGAGAAGATTGGCCTCGAATCTCACCAGAATCATTTTGGCTTTTCCCACTGCTGCATTAATAAAAGCGAACCCAATACGTGGATGAAGCGAATTGAAAACCTTTGCCGAAGGTTGTCTCTAACAGTGAACTTCTTACATTATACAATCTACCATTGTCTGTTTAGCTCTATAATTTGGCGACAAAAGCTCGAAGTGGGCTGCAGTGTTCTCCTATTCTGATTCATTTTCCCTTGCTTGATAAGAGGGTTAAACTTATCTCATGAAAATTGGCTAGATTTCTGGAGTGACCGGTCAAAGATTTTATCGATATGGGTGCTGGGCTCGTATGCTTCGATTAGTTGATGTTTTATCTTGTTTCAATTGCAGCATCTGTGCTCGTTACCATGCTATCAACAAACACCGACTTCTATTTCGTTCCTTCCTCAATGTGATCAAATAATGGTTGTGTACGATGACATGCAAGTGAGTCGGTTTGTGTAGTAATTTGTTTTCCCATTATCAGTTTGTGAAGATAATTGGAATTCATAGTTGAGTGTAAAAAAGATAGCAATCTGAAGTCGATGGGTTTCCTGATTAAAATGCAATGAAAATCGCTTTTACTGCATCGGAACACCTAACGAAAAGCGGCCCTGCCAGTCGGCATTTATGTGTGTTTCGCAAGACTCCTGAAACTTAATTATTTTGTTTTTACTTGATTGCGTTTGCTAGTGGAATTGAATGTGTTCACACAATAATTGAAAGGGAAGTTTTTGCAACCCACCAATACGCGCACGATGTATTTGGGAGGCAAGTTGGATCGGCGCAAAGTCGAAATACTGTAAGAGTTTTAAACATTCGCAACAGTCGAACAGGAGTTTAGTAGCCTAATTGACAGTTGGAATGCTAGCACCAACGTGAGAAGGAACAAAAGTTTGTCGTGGAAACCAAGCTGTAGCAAGCAGACATTGTTGGTAGCTCTACAAACATACCAAGTGGTAAAAGACCGCTTGGCCGCTCAACAACCAGATCGGTCATTTACGTAAGCAACTTGGGGTGATGGTGGTGGGGCTACCAGTCATTCATGATTGGTTCGAAATGGGCTGCCACCTTTGCCTAGCCTAATTTATTTAGATTGACTGCATGAACCTGGATTGCCGTTCGTGCCGTACCTCCTTCCCGAGGAAGAGGAGGGGTAACCACAACAACATTAGGGTTGGTCGAGACCGGGAACAGAACTAGTTGAGTTAACGAATGTAGCTGGAGATCGTGTGATTTATCGGTAACTTCTAGGGCTGCTGAGACCGCGACTTCGGTTAAAGGAAAAGCTGTTTAAGAAGTAATTTATATTTTGATGGTTCACTTTTTAGGTTCTTGAATTCGATATTAGAAAAAATTCTTACACTGCGTGGACAAAACAATATTTAAGCAGCCACGACCAACCGTTCCTACTTCAACTTCGGCCCCGTTGCGCCAACATGTTCCTTCCTGTTGTGACGAACACTTTCCATAAAATAACAAACTCGCAACACGTCTTGTATTTTGCTGCCACCGACGGGATTTATATTGTTGAAAAGGTGACGCAAAGCTGATCTGTTTCATTACTATTTGTACAGAAAATAAGTCAAATTTATGTTCTCTGATTTTGGAATTAAGATTGCTTGATAAGCAAACGTCTTTCATGCAGTAATGTTGTGTTGCAGAGTGGGATTAACGAAGCGAGGAAATCAAGATTTTGCAATCAATTTTCTGTAAGTATTTTAATGGTTTGCTAGTTAGGAAAATGGTTTTGAAGTGAGCTTTTTATCTTTGTCCTCTGGGTATGGGAGAGCCTTTGTCGGTCATGACGTTCCTAACAGAATATTGAAGAAAAGAAAGCTGGTGAAGTCAATAATACTTCGAAATGATCATGATCTGTAAATGTAATTATTTTTATTACCACAAATTGCTAGCAACAAGTAGTGGAACAAAAATACAGTAGTTTCTTACACTTGTGCTTATTTTTCAGCCACTCTTGTATGCTAATCTACTTGAAGATGATAGTTTGTTTGTTGTCGAGCGCCCTTTACAAGATTTATACGACCAACTTCCGCCAACTTTGTATCAGAAGAAATTTGGATTATAGTTGGAATAAATTTCAACCTTCTGTTGCTGCGCTTGTTTATTGGAAGGACATTAGTGATTATTTATTAGGTACTGTTAGTGGTTTCTTGCGCAGCGAACCTTACTGCGGAGTGAGTTCCTGGGATTATGAAATTAAAGTCTTTGAAAGATCTAGGGGTCAGCATTCGTAAGAACGTTTAGTAAACCGGTTCAAATCCAGTCGCATACTTAATTCTTCCTCCGAGTTCTTTGGCGGCTAAGTAGACTTTTTTTTAATTTCAAACCATCCCAGGCCAAAAGAAATTGACGATGGAATCTCATAGGTTGCGGTACCGTAATATGAGCAAAACTGAAAAATGTTGCCGTATCTTTGTTTACAAAATCGTTTATTTTTAACGACCTTGATCATTTTTTCAAAAATTGCTTTGTGCTGGGTATGCTTAATCAGGCTAAAAAAACTAAAACTAAAGCTGCAATTTTAAATTCAGCATTATCCTGGTAGGCATTATATGCCGTTGATTTGACAACATATACAGCAAAAATTAGTACAGGGCAGTGCTTTTCAACCAGGGTTCCGCCAGAAGTTACATAAATATTGATGTGATGTTATTAATTCAATTAATGCTGTTCTTTTGCAGAAGACTATTTAATTATTGCTCGGGGGTTCCTCGGGCCATTAAAATGTTTTCTTGGGGTTCCGCTCCAGCACAAAGGTTGAAAACCACTGGTCCAGGAGAACAAAAAACGAAAAGCACAATTGTTGCCTTAAATATTTTCATATAAATAATGGATTTTAAGTACCGTAAAACGGGGTGAATAGCAACATTTTGAACATATTTTTTAGTGGCATTTTCAAGATATTGATAAAATCTATAAAGTTAGTGTTTAATATTGTTTGGAATCCTGATTCGGAGAGATGACAAAAAAAACTTTTGTTTTCCTTGTGTACTTTTGACGCTATTTGCAAAAATGTCATGTTTTTTTTTCACTCCCAATTTTGGGGTCAATAGGAACAGCTCTATTTAACCAGTGGCTATTTCTAATCTACCCGATATATAAACAAACAGGAACGAATCTAAACTACGGCTGATCAACACAGCAATGCCAATAGCATAACAGGCTGGAAAGTAGCAAGCAAAAGTTTGTTTGTACGAAACGAAATATTTATTTTTTTAAATAAATGCCAAAGAAAAAAACACCCCAGTACCAAATCAAAGTCAATAAACAGCGTTCAAATCCCAAACAAAAAAATTTTTATCACAACCTGAATCCCCACTCGTCATCCAGTTCTGAAACAGAAAAAACTCCTCGTTTCTTTGGCACTGGAGGAGCAATTTTGGTCTTAATATCTGAAAATGGGTAATGCATGACGTCATCATGTTGGGGCCACCTCCAATTGAAACCACTTCTAGTCATGGACTTTATCACACAACCACTTTCATTTGTAGATATTATCTGGCCTGGAAAACATTCACCTTCATACACAAATTTCACAAAGTTTCCAACAAAATATCTGGAATCATCTAATTCATTGGCATCATAATCTTCTTTGCTGTTGGCTTCGCTTTCTTCTTCAAGGTTCTTATCAGTAGAGGTAGATGGAAAGTCAGCCAATCCAACGCTCTTTCCTGGCTCAACGTTCAGCTTTTTCCGTTTTGAAACTTTTGATTTTGAGGCATCACCGTAACGCATCCTTTACGGTAGATGGTGACAATGATGCCCTTGTTGGTTTTATGTTTTGACATATTCTAACAGAAATTATTTCTTGATTTCTCCCTACAAAAGAATTGACCCAGTCTTTACTCGGCATATTGTTTTTGAACTTTGACATGACCAAGCCACGTTTATCAAGGTATCCTTTAACTAAATAACGAATATCAGTACTATCCAGTGGAAAGCCCAAAGTAGCACAACTTGCTACTCTTTTGGCCATAAATTTCTCTGTATCTTTACTTAAAACGGTTTGGCCCCCTTGGGGTTTTATATGTGGATTACGTGCCCTTATACATAGGACTGCTATTGGAATTCCATGCTTTCTAGAGCATGCCCGAAAAGACATACTACGTCTATGATCCGCCAAAGCACTGTTAATGGCCTCTGGAGTGTGTTTTACATATTTCTTTCCTCTGGGATCTGGTTTGTATGTCCGAGGCATTGCGTTCCTTTTCACCCCTAAAAATTCAAAACCTGAAGTGAGATTCAAATTTTTTATGCTCACACCATGCATATTTGAATCTTGTCAAAACAAAACATAAGAAAGCAAACTACTTACCACACTAGAAGTCTTTAGTAATAAGCCGATGTTCTAAGTCACGTGACCACTTGTGGGAAAGACAAGTTTGTTCCAGTTTGTAAAATTGCCCCCTCACAAGCTCTTCAAACACCCCTAATTTTTAACTATAGCAAAATAATTACAAATCCAATGTTACTACTTGTTAACACCCTATAGTGTACTTAAACAAAATATCGTGTAATAAATGTAAAACAATGCAAACGAAAATATATATTTAAAAAAAAATTTCATTCCAAAAATTTGTTCCTATTCACCTCCATATTCCTATTCACCCCGTTTTACGGTATATTTAATATATTACCGGTGACAACATTAAAATTAGATTTTTATTCGCAAAAAGTGACATTTGAATCTTGCACATAGACCAAACAACAAATTTACCGATTCCACTTTGGAAAAAAGATATTTCCTGAGCAAGATAGGAAGTGCACCTGCTTTAAAAGCAGGTAGTAAATTTAATTTCTTGTTGGGTTAGGCAAAAATCTAAAAATTAATTTAAATAAATTTAGATATTCGTAACTATTTAGTTTTGGGAAGGTGTAACTGAGTTAAAAGTTGGAAGAAATAGCCGGCAAGCTAGGGTGTTGATGCAGTATAAAGCAAACATCGGACTCGTCGAACTCTATGCATTATAACTGGACTCAAACTCTCCAAAAAACGTGGTGAGTCAGACGTCTAAATTTCCTGCAGCACCAACAATTTAATGGTTTTGCAGATTTTATACTGGTTGTTACTTGAATTGACATTACTACATAGTGGCCTGAGAAGAAAATATGAGCCAAGGAAAGAATGGGCTATTTACCATTCATTTATAACTAACATAGATTTTCTAACCCTAACTGACATTAGGTTCTTCATAAGGCTACAATATTGTGAGCCATATTTGGAGAGTCTGCAGTTCCGATGAAAAACTACTTAATACAACGGAAGAGGCTCTGTACCATTTTTAGTTTATTTATTATAACCAAGATCGACTCGTACCTAGAAAACAAATCATGGATGATGGTTTGCCCTGTAATAACTATCGACTCGTACTCGGAAAACAAATTATTCATGCCACTTTTTCCGATTCGTAGAAACTACCCCAAAGTCATTGCAAGTGACGGCTTTGATATAGAGCTGGGTTCAAGTAAGTAATTACTAAAGTAGGCTACTTAAGTAAAAGTTTTACGTATTATTTACTTAAGTATATTTTGGCCTACTTAAGCAATTTCAAATAATCTTCTCGCAATAAACCTTGACAAAATTTTATTAATTATTAAAAAATGTAATACAGTAGAATTCGCCTATAACGGCACCTCAAGGGGATTTCAAAAAACTGCCGTTATAGACGAATTAACGTTATAGCCGAACTGCCGCAAATCGTCCTAAAACTGCATTTTTAGCTCAACAAAACAGGGTTACGTGGCTGAAAAATCCTCCCACACGAAAGAAGAACCACAGGCTTGTTATCCAGTCAGGTTTAGAGTGTAATGACAAACACGGAAATTGGAAAAACAATACTCAACACAGAAATGCAAACTCACGCAGAAATACTTGTACTGTAATGCAATTTTCGTAGTACAGGTAGTTTACAGCTTGTTATGTACAGTACTATAGCACAGTGCTACACAGTATATTATCTTTCTTGCTTAGGATTGTCTGCAACGATGATCTTGGAATATCATATTCTTTTGCAAGTTGGGATACATTTGTAGCCTTACCGCTATTGAATCGGCTAATAATTTCATATTTTTTCCAAAGAGGAAAATGCCTTCGTTTGTTTGGCATTTTGCTTTCTTGATCAAACTAACACTGCAGCTTCCAATAGTTATCGCACACATGTGAGGCGCTAATGAGTTAATCCGCAAAATTTTTCGCGCAATTTTCTAACACTGGCGCGCACGTAAACAGAGCTTCCAACAAAAATTCAAAAAAATATAATACGGGCGCGGGAGCGAAAGTGTTAACTGCATTCGACCGTTCCTGCGAGAGATGAATGGCTCGAGTGCCGCTGTAAGCGAACAAAATAGGTCTGGGGGATAAAAAAAGGTGCCGTTATATTCGAATTGACGTTATAAGCGAACCGAAATGTACACAAAAGATAGGAATTTTGCCAGAACCAAGCACAATGTGACGTTGTAGGCGAATTGACGTTATAGGCGAAGCCGTTATAGACGAATTCTACTATATATGTGATTAGATTGTTTGTAGGCAACCCCGTATTTTTTTGTTATAATGTTCGCGCCTTTTGTTATCAGTCTAAGGAGAGCAACTGTTGACATAGGTAGTAACCTGCCAATGCATATTGCACTAGAGAAAGCGTGATTCTTGTGTTATCTAAAAGATCTTGTGTGATCAAGAGTAAGTTAGTCTAATCAGATAAAGGACCAGTATATTATGATAAATAAGGGAAAAATTCAAATCATTATATTTATGTTTAATTGAATAAATTGTATTTTCTTATAAACTTTTTTAAAAAAACAGCATTAGTGTTCTAGAAACTGAATAAAGTTTACTGATTGTAAAAATTTTATGGATGATGTCAAACTCCAATGGGTGGAAAGAGCCTACTGGTAAAAAATCTGAAGTTTGGAAGCATGTTCTTGTTGACAAGGAAAATGATTTAATTGTTAAATTTTCAAATAGCTTACGAAATTCGATGAAATACTTTACAATAAATTCTTCGTACGGGTTGACTAAAAAATTATCAAAACTATTGATTGAGTTTGGGGCCGCAGATTGTATACCAAATTGTATTTTAAAAATTCCTTAAAATACGTAAGTAACTTAAGTAAATTTTTGAAAATTACTGATTACATAAGTATTTTTTGAAGGCTTACTTAAACTCAGCTCTACTCGGTAGTACTACTGCGCCAGATGTAGAGGAAAGCATTGGTTACAAAGCGATGCTGCAGTCTCCGTTAGCTTTCATGAAGCAATAAGTGCTCTGTATGAATGAGTAGATATAGCGCTAATACATTAAACGTGAAATAGTTTATTGATTCCTTGCATTTATGGAAATAAGATAGCCCGAATTCAACATTATAATCACTATCTCGCGCTTTGCTCTCCCCTTTATCTGTTTTTAAGGCCCATGAAATGTAAATTGTATTTGGGTTCTTTGGTGAATCAATGAATCGTTTGCTTATTGTTGGGCCATCAATTACCGGGAAACGAAAAGAGTGTAGTTGAAATTCATATCCGGACTTGGGTCACTTCGATATGTCAAGGCGCTTGGAGGGATCGAAGTTTACAGTGGTTAGCAAAAAGTTTTTCACAAGGACAATAGCTGACCCCTGTGAAGTTTTAATATTTTGATTTCTTTGTGAAGTTTCAATGTTTTGACATGCAGGCTGCATCCTTCTGGCTATACATTCTGACTACTAAGAAATTTGCAAGCAACAATTTACCCATTTTATTCCTTCTGCAAAATTTGAACTCAATCGGATCAAGGGCATTTGAGATAGTAAGTAAATTAATATTTAGGGTGGTTCCCCAGCCCCACTTTTTTGGGTAAGTTATTGCAGGTATTATGTTTTTACCGAGACCTTGCCAAGGTCAACAACAAAGCCTGAAAATTTGGCATTTTGATGAGAGCCCACGTGGGAAGAAGTTATCGAGGTGGTGGTGTCTGCGTAAAAATGAAAACAGTCTTCAATGCGGTGGAATGTGCAACTTTCACAGAGAACATAATTCCAATCTGCAAAATCCTTTCCTCAATGCCCGCTGCCCAAGTGAGGGTTAAAATTATTCTCTGCGTTGAAGTTTATCCTGAGTGATCACAGATCGCGCATGAGCAATGATCTTTTGATGTTTTTTTCCTAAGAGTAAAGTTCCTAAGAGTTTCCTAAGAAGAAGCAGGAGGCATAAAAAACAACCAGAAACATGAGGTGGTGGTGAGGGTACAGAGGAAGAAGATACAAAGTAAGCTGATAGGTGATAAGAGGTTTGAAGGCGAGGGTGAAGTGGGAGCGCAGCAATAACCAGGTAGCACAGTGTAGGTATATAAGCTGGAGAAATTCGAAGAGGAAGTCACAGTGTTGGTAATTGTGGGATCTCCAGAAGAAACAGAGAGGGCACCTCCAGGAGTGGGAGCTGCCTAAGTTTTGACTCTAGAAAGAGAGGTGAGCACCTTGAGAGGACCCTTTTGGAGCAGGCACAGCATTGCACCGATCTACTCCTCTACCTCTAGGTCACATTTCCAGCGCACACTGAACAGAAATAAACGGGGCCAGGGTTAGGATGAACGTTGCCGCTCATTAAGAGAAGAATAAAAAAACAGGCAAGAAAACAGGCGACCGATTTCAAGGAGACAGCGTGCTGCCCTTCTGCTGTCGTTCAGGGTGCAGCACGGCGAAAAAGTGGTTTGTGTGAGGGGAGCCAGGGGTAACTGAGATTCTTGGAAAGGCCAACAACCATCTCGACCCAACCCAAACAGGGTCGGGAACCGCGCCACCATGATGGGACGACTGTTGATTGGTGTAGGAAATTTACTCTAGATGATTTTGCTCATAGGCTCATAAAACACCATCTCCTTCACCACAAAAACACGGCATTCTTTGCGGGAAGAACATTAGCTTTTTGGTAGAAAATCTGTTTATTTTTACAATAGCCTACATTAAAAAATATATACAACTAACGGGTAAAACAAAACAAATGTCTCATCATTTTCGGAGGTATTTTGAAAATGCGGAATTACCAAATGAAGATCGTCTGTGGTTGCGTCTGGGAGTGGCTGATGGAGTCTTAGTAATGGGGACGAAATGCTGGAAAAAAGTAATGCTAAGAGGTTATATGCATATATGGTCGTCGTTTGTTGCGTCACAAACGGAAAATTCGGTCATGAGTTCAATCTTAACAATAACACTGCTAAACAATATTTTTTGGCAGAAAGTTTTATAACTGATTCTGCTCAACTTCGGGATGCTGATTTCAAACTGCAATCAGTTTTTAAACACGATCTGGTTTTCGTGCAATCGACAAGTTTAAAGTTTTGTGCTTGTGGCAGGCAACTAATTTGTACAACTTCAGCTTCTTTTCTTTTTGCATGCAACGTCTGAACCATTGCGAACCTCTCTGGTCTTCTTGTTGCTGTTAATTGACTTATTCCGAGAGATGGGGGCATGACAGAAAACTATGGAGCCCTCGAAACCGGGCAACTCTCCGAGGCCTGGACCGGAGGTAGTCAAAGCGTAAAAAGTAAAATGAAAGTTTTGTTAAAGAGCAAGCAATGCAAAGAGTCCGTAACAGCACAGTGCAAGAGATGAGAGAAGACCGGAGTGGGATGTCCGCAGGCCCTGCATGAAAGATTCTCGATTCTGTCAATTCTAGAGCGATAAAAGCATAACAAGGCTGTGCCTGTTGCAGGAAAGACGAGAGAAGACACAGCAAGCGAGACGAGGAAGCATAGGTTTCCCAAAGGACACCGAGGAAACCTGTGTATCAAAGAATTTAAATGCGACAGTCTCCAGTCAGAGAAAAGACACGAGTGGATAAGAGAGATCGGAGGAAAAGACTACAAGGGACTGCAAAAGGGAGTGGCCAACTCATTAGTCGCGTCATGGCAGGAACAAAAAAGTGCCAGGGGACCCATTGTGGCCCGACAATATAGAAGAGGATGGCGAGGGTCTAAGAGAGGAAAAGAAGAGAAATGGCAGACTTGTTGGTGCTTCTGAGACTAGCAAGAGCTTGTAGAATGGCGCAGGTTTTAACAGAAAAACTTGAACACACTGGGCCTGCCGAATAGGAAAAGAGTGGCTTCATCGCCACAAAGTGAGCAGTTGGCAAAGACGTCAGAGCCGCCTTGCCAAAAGAAAAAGGAACAAAGCCCTTAGTCCAGATTGTGAGCTGGGAGAGAATCAAGGTGAACGAGAGCCTCAACTTGGCGAAAGCAGAGGAGTACAGCGGGAGCATGGAGTGGAGAGCAGAAGGATGAATGAAAGTCCTTGAGGCACGTAGCCCGGTGGAGCTCGGACAAGAAGCCTTTGGCTGGAATACAGAAAAGTGGGATCTCAGGTAGTCGGCATCGTTCTTAAAACAGTTGAAAAGTTAGGAGAGAAAGAACCAGTAACAGAACGAAAGAGAAAATAGGCTGATTTGGAATCAGATTTAGATGAGGTCACCTGCCATGCATCAACCTTGGATTTGGCAATGATAGACGAGGCATGTCGAGCCACAGAGATGTCAGCCTGATGATCTTCATCACTTCTATGAGCGGCAGCGAAAGCCTTACGTCTTTCACTAACCGCTTCTTCCACCTTGGCAGACCACCAGGCTCGAGGTTGGCGTTTGACGAGGCCGAAAGGAATGGAAGTTTTGGCCGCATTTAGTGCTAGAAAAGAGAGCAGCAGCAGAGGAAAAGAAGGAGAGGTATACCTCTGCACAAGGAAATGAGAGTAAAAAAAGAAAGCAGTTATCCCAACGAGCTTTTTGAAAATGGAAGGGGGCCGTTCGTTGGGCTAAAGACGGGAGAAGAACAGTTAGTAGCTTTGGAGAAAGAAGAACAGTTAGTCCTACAGTACCACCCAGGAGCAAGAAAGGAAGGAGTATCGGGATCATTAAGTGGAAGGAGGTCAGAAGAGGTGAACCAATCGAATACTTCCTCTCCATGGGGAGTCAGAAGTACCTTTTGAGTCGCAGAGGAAATGATGGCAATTGAAGTCTCCCAGAATGAAAATATTTCTGAAGGGAAAAGCGCACGTAAAAAAGCAGTCGGTTTAGCTGTCTGTCGCAGAGAAGCAATCAGACCCCAAGTCCTACAGTACCACCCAGGAGCAAGAAAGGAAGGAGTATCGGGATCATTAAGTGGAAGGAGGTCAGAAGAGGTGAACCAATCGAATACTTCCTCTCCATGGGGAGTCAGAAGTACCTTTTGAGTCGCAGAGGAAATGATGGCAATTGAAGTCTCCCAGAATGAAAATATTTCTGAAGGGAAAAGCGCACGTAAAAAAGCAGTCGGTTTAGCTGTCTGTCGCAGAGAAGCTAACAGGAGGAGAAAAAATAGCGAGGAAGTTAATCAGTAAAATGTTGACTCCTACCGAGTCAGAGTAAGATACAGATAAGTTCTACAGAATGAAGCGAGATAAAGTCGAGAAGTTTAGCGCTTCTGGCTCGAAGATACCCGGCATTCCATTGAAGAACCCTGAGGGAATCAGGGAAGGAAGGTGCAGAAAGTGCAAAAGAACGGCCAGAAACATAGGTAAGTGGGGAAGATAAAGAGAGAAAAGTTACGACATGAGCGGAAAGAGGATTCATTCATTCATTTGTATGACAGTCTTATCAGAAGTTGCAGTTCATCAGATATCGCGTGAGCATAGCGTTGTCAACATCTGTTAGGTTGCATGGAGGTCCTGTTGATTTGCAGTCATTGATAATGTGGTATGCAGTTTGGGGTTCTCCACATTGACATAGATTGTCATCACCAAATCCCCATTTCATCATTGAGTCACCAAATTTTCCTATTTTAGTTCGCAATCTGTTTAGTTAAACCCAGGCTTTCCGAGGGAGGCTACGTCCGAGGGCTTGTTTGACCAGTCTACGATGTGTGGTTGCAGTTTATGTGTTATTGGTTCTTGCTGGAAGTCATAGCCTTGCAATGATTCCAGAAATGAAAGAAGAGGTTTGCGAGATATAAGCCTCTTGGGTGGGGTTTTACTGTACAAGATGTTGTGAAGATGGTCAGTGTTATCTGCTTTGTAGTATAAAATTTTACAGAATTTTTTCCGGCGACAGCTTGGTAACTGTATTCCCGAAATGGTGGTAAGAAATTCAAAGGGGTGGGGAAGATGCAGCCTGAAACGATCCGCATTGCTTTATTCAAAGGTAAATCTGGTGTTTTTTGTGGGTACTTTGGCACCAGACAAAAGCACAATACTCAGGTGGTGCAAACACAAGTGCTGTAGCAAAGGTTCGTGAAGTGTCAAACGAGGTACCCCAGTTAGTTCCACACAGTTTCCTCATCAGTGCCACTCAGGAAGACACTTTTTGTTTTAGTTTGTGCAAGTGGTTTTTGTATATTTGACTCCAAGGTTTGTAGGATATCGTTCACTCATGAGTTGGGGTCCAAGATTACTTTAATGGATTTCGAGGCGAGATGGTTCTTAAGGCGGAACAGTGATGACACCATTTTTGATCGGGAAAGCTTTTTAAGTGCCAGTTATGTAGGTACTGGCATATGATCTTCATGTCAGTAGATAGGTTTTCTTCGACTTTGGCAATACTTGATGCAGAGAAGGTGATTGCTACATCGTCTGCATACATGAAGCAGTTGCCAGATGTTTTCGGGAAATCAGCTGTGCAGATGTTATATAGAGTAGGGGCCAGAACGGATCCTTGGGCTACGCCATTTTTCGGTCTAAAGAACTGGGTTTTTTGTCCATCACTTGTAAACAAGGTGAAGGATCTAGTGTAAAGTAATTCCGTAACGAAATTGATAACGATTGATAACATAGCGAAATTGATTAGATGGTTGGAGGTAAGCATCCGTTGCAATTTCACACGCAAGCCCTGATGCCAGACTGTATCATATGCAGCAGTGAGGTGAGTAAACACTGATGCTGTTATCTCTTTTTTTGTCAAGTGCATCCTCGATTGTTTCAATAGGTTTAGCCACTTGGTCGACAGTGCTGCAACCCTTTCAAAATCCTGCCTGTTCATTGGGTAATAGCTTGTCTACTATGGGTTCAATTCGTGTTAAGAGTATGTTTGGAAAGACGATGATTTTCGTAGGCGGGGTGGGAACGCTGCGGGGTCCAGATGCTATTGTCTTCGCTGCAACGGATACAGCCACCTGATTAATCTTTCCGGAATCGGCGAAATTAAATGTTTTTCGTGCTGCGTCTGAGATCATTCTAGCCAAGACACCTCTCATCTCATTCTGCACATTCCTGCTGTGGACTCTTTGCGCCGCTTGCTCTTTAGCCACTGCTTTTCTCTCTACGACCTCTGGTCCATGCCTTGGAGAATTGCCCGGCTTCTGGAGTTCTATGGTCTTCCACCATGCCCCCATCTCTCGGAAGGGGTCGGGCAACAACAACAAAATGGGAGAGGAAACAACAAGAGTGACCAAGAAGCAGAAGTTTCTTCGTGAATTCTGAGATAACCTGTGTGTCGAAGGTAAAGGTAAAGCAGCACACCTCCAGCCCAAGAGAAGTGTGGAACAAGAGGTAATTGGAGAGAGAATACGCGGTACTGTAAATAGATATGGCAGTGCACCTTATCTGTCAGCTCATTGGCTGTGTCGTTGCTCGAAAGAAATGAGTGACCGGGCACCCATTGTAGCCTGATAGAAAGGGAGAAAAGAATAATTTCTTCCAGATGTGACGAAAAGTGTGAGATAGAAGGACAGAGATGAGACAAGTGCAGCAAGGCCAGAACTTGAGACTGAGAGAAGGAAGAGAATTCTGCCTCCCCAAGGGCGTCAGATGCTCCGGGCTTTCCCCATGTCAGGTGGCTTCCATTGCTATGTCCGTGCGACAGGAGACCAAAATGAAAGCAGGGATTGTTGAATTGCGCACTCATGAGCTCTACAACGGCCAGATAAAATGCTTGACCACCCAATCCTATAACGAGCTTCATCATCGTCGTATGTTAAAGGCTTAAACATATTGTGTTTAACTAGAGAAATATTTTTCATCGAATTAAATCCTTGCCAATCGTTTTTAGTTATACATCACACAAGGCCGTTAGACGGATAAAAATTCATCTTACCGTGTCATCGCCATGCGATAAAGAGTGAGCCACCGGATCTTGATTGGAATGAGCTTGAAAAAGTGTGGTCGGTCTGAAAATCAGTTATTGCTATAGTCAGCCGGTTATCGTAATGACGCACAGATAAGTCTCAATATTAATTCCCGCTGGAGCGGTTATACCCTTGAGAAAGAAACTAGAACTTTCTTTGTTTCGTCACGGAACTTGTGATAGAAAAATATTGGATGCAGCTCTGAGCGGAGAACTTTGTATGCACAAAGATCGGATCCCGAAAAGATATCACGTTTGTACTGGGAGAGGTGGTCAAATGCGCCACCCGACATCTGCCAATTACGCATCACGCTTGCTAGCTTCTGCAGGTCGTCTCTCCACACAACGGAACACCATGACCTTTTTACCTGATCACTCTGCATGTAAGAAGCGACACTTCTTCATCGAGTAAAGCTTGTGCGAATTGTTGCTTGATGGCAGCAGAAGGTTTCATGGGACTGGAAAGTAAAAAATAACTTGCAATGAAATCCCGTCTAGTCGCTACTTTGCACCATTGCCACGTTAATGCAGCACCAGATATCTACTGAAATCCACGAATCAACTTTCCAATACGACCAAACGCCTTGCTGTTGTTGTTACTCGACCCCTTCCGAGTGATGGGAGCATGACGGAAGACCATGGAGCCCCAAAAGCCGGGTACAGTGCACAGTGCTGCTGCTGCTGCAGCCTCCCCAGGGTCTGGACCAAAGGTCGTAAAGAGACAGAGAGTCGCCAAAGAGCTAGCGGGGCAGAGTTCGTAGCTAGACAGTGCAGAATGAGATGAAAGGCGTCCTGGAACGGGTATACGCAGGCGCTGAAGGAAGGATTCTCGATTCTGTCAATCCTTGTGTGATAAGAGCTTAACAGAAGGCTGTGTCCGTTGCAGCGTAGACGAGAGAGAACACAGCGAGCGTGACAAGGAGCACAAGTTCCTCGGTAGAAATCGAGGGAACCTGTGTGTCACAGAATTTAGATGAGACAGTACGCCTCCAGTCCGAGAAAAGAGTGGATACGAGAGATAACAGAGAGACAACAAGACTACAAGCCAAACGCCCTTGATACCGCAGGTGGCAACTCGGTTATCTTAAATAAAACGCCAAGATCTTAAGAAATACCGTGCGATTCATAGGTGTCTGACTCTAAAGCTAATGTACTTTCTTTTTTTGTAGGCAAATCGGTTGCATTATCGCGATATGGCGGAAGTAGCTGGTAATGTTCAGTTTTCTCTTGCGGATAGAGTCCGGATTGTGGACAATCAACATTGGTACGAGGGTCAGTCAATAGGTAATGAGACTTTCTCAATTGCTTTTGTGTTTTTGTAGCTAAGGAACTCAAATTTTATGTGATGATTATGAATGGAGTTGTCATCTCATTTACAACAAAACTTGTTTATTTTCAGATTACTGTAGGTGTGATGATAAATTGAAATGACTACTAGGCTAGCAAACAGCTCATCGTTGGAACAAAGAGGAGTCATCAGATTTCTGTTGGCAGAGAGTGTAAAATCATGTGAGATTCTGTCTAGAATGCAAAGACAATATGGCCCTTTTTGTATGTCTAGAGCAAACTTCTACAAATGGGTGCAAGCATTGAAAGATGGACGCGAAAGCATTACTGATGATCTGAGAAGTGGAAGACCTGTGGATGTCTCTACCCCAGAAGCAGTACAGGCAGTTGAAGACCTGATCAAATCTGATAAAAGGGTCACTTGAGATGAAATTGCTACAAAATTGGACATCTCCCATGGCACAGTGTACGCAATTGTGCGTGAGAAGCTGCATTTTTCAAAAGTCAGCTGTCGCTGGGTTCCCAAGATGTTAACGGATGATCACAAAATGCAACGCCTGATGGCTTCCATAGCATCACTACGCAGATACAGAAAGGAGGGAGATGCATTTCTGTCGAGAATAGTGACAACTGATGAGACCTGGGTTTTTCATTATGAACCTGAATCGAAACGACGATTAATGGAGTGGAAGCATGTTTCTTCCCCAGTGAAGAAAAAATTCAAATCTCAGAAAAGTTTAAGGAAAGTCATGCTCACTGGGTTCTGGGACAGAAATGGGCCGATCACTATCAGTTTCTTGGAAAGGGGCAATACTGTGAACTCAGAGAACTACTGTGAGCTGCTAACTCAAGTGAAAAAGACATTAAGAACAAACGGAGGGGACTTCAATCAAGAGGTGTGATTCTTCTTCAGCATAATGCAAGGCCCCACACAGCAGCAAGAACCCTAGCCAAAATTGAAGATTTAGGCTGGAAACTTCTAACACACCCACCCTACAGCCCAGACCTTGCACCATCTGATTTTCACCTCTTCGGCTCACTCAAAGAGAGTATGAAAGGAATTCACTTCCAGACTGACGAAGAAGTGAAGGCTGCTGTGAGCAACTGGCTAAGGACCCAGTCCACGGAATTCTATGCCAAAGGAATAGACAATCTAATATCAAAATGGAACAAGTGTGTTGCAAAGGAGGGAGACTATGTTGAAAAATAAAAAAGCATTTTTTGATTACCAGTCATTGCAAACTTGAGTTATTGAGAAAGTCTCATTACTTATTGACTGACCCTCGTATCAACACGATGCTGCCCCGACCCATTTCAGTATTCTAGCACGGCAATGGCTTGATCAACATTTTCCACAGCGGTGGATTGGTCGTAGAGAGCCCATGAAATGGTCACAAAGGTCTCCAGACCTCACGATATTAGACTTTTGACTATGAAGCTATATCAAAGATCGAGTTTATGCAATCCATAACAATAATACCTCCCTCAACAAAGTTGAAGAAGCAATTTCACATGAATTAACAAACATCAATCAAGTCGTCCGTAAATGTTATTCAAGCTTTAGGAAACGATGCAATCTCTGTTTGGAGCAAGATGGTGAACATTTTGAACAGTTGCTATGAATTTGCTAGTCATTTACCGTTATTTGTTCTTACTGTTATTGTGTTTTGTTGTGGAATAACGTAACTCAATGCATTTAGTTTGTCCTTACTGTTGTTTCATTTTAGTTTTAGAGACGGAGACTTATGAATCGCACGGTATACTCTCTTTGAAAAAACAACAATCACTTAATATGCAACGAGTGCTTGTTAACACAGCAAATACAAAAGCATTCCATCACTTCATATTACAAGCTGTGCCAACAGCAATCTTCCCTTGATACGCTCATATTGACCGGAAAGTTGGAAGCGAAAGTCTATACGTTTCGCTACAGGGTGATTACTGATTCCACCTTTTCCTGTCTCGAGGCAAGCAACAGTAATTTCCCGCAAACGCATTCGTGGTTGGCAGTTTGATACCAACGAACATGTGCCGCGGTGAACGTGAGGTTGCATTTGAGCCGAGTGTTCTACAAGATCTTAGGGAGTTAAAATACAATAAACACACTCCATACCTTGCTTTTTTCGGTAATGACTTGAGGGTTCGAAAGATTGCGGGGGTTTGAGGGGGGAGGGGGAAAACTGGCTGGGGAGCGCAAAAAGAAGGAAGGTCAGCTGAAAAAAATTATTAACTTTGTTAGCAGCTGAAACTAAATCCTGTTTAGAAATCTGATTTTGACACCATTAATGTAGATGGCTAGATAAATCTACAGATAAACATGCACAGCCCATACAATGTTTATCGAAAAAGCGCTACCAATTCACCTACTACCATTCCTCAATCTCTATTTATACATTGCTTTTATTACATGAAAGTCGGTTCAGACACGAACAACTGTTTAAGTTTCTTTTACTGGGTTTGAAGTTCTTTCAATGTCGGCTTTGCTTAGTTTTATTGTAAATCGATATAACAAGACATCAACTCACGTTTAACTGGGGAATCTTGGCCGAACAGAGGTTTTTCTAATTCTGATTTTAATTTCATTAACGTGGAAGAGAAAGTTCGATGAGATGCTACAGTATTTGATGACTTGTCACGTGATCCCAGTTGGTCCTCGAAATTCAAACCGCTTTGCACAGAGGCGGGTGAAGATTTCGTACAATCAGCTTCAGGAAAAACCATCTGCTTGCGAGTGAAATTCGTTTTAAGCTCATCTTTCCTCGTTCCGGATTCTTGAGACTGCTTTGAGCAAATGGGGGCAACAGCTTGGTGGATGTGGGATTTCGTGCTGGGAGAAGCTTTCGAAAAATCAAGACTAGGTGCTTTCGCTACTAGCGTTGTCAAGTCATCGCAAGGGATTTTCTTCTGCTGCAATCTTGATTGTTCAAGATGAAGCGCAGATACATGAGGAGATGCGGAGCCCACGAAATTCACTTTGTTACAATTTACGTTAAATGGAGAAACGGAGCTAAAATCAACCGAGCGTGACGGCCCTTCAGAACATGAAGCGGGGGAACACATTTCTGTTTTAAGTATTTCGTCCCATGATGTACAAAGACTGTTGGCAGTGGATGCTGCCTTATCCGGTGCTGCTTGAAGGGCGCGAGTAGAAGCGCAAGGAAGCTTGTCACTGGTTGTAGGCAAAAGCTTGTCTTTGAGAACGGCTCGCTTTGAATTGCGCACTGAAAAATAATTTCAATTATATTCGTGTGCTTATCAGCACTACGTAACTCTAAAGGCAGATGTGTATTCAATATACGTTTTTTTTTCTCTTAAGCATTTTCTTAATTTTCATTCACCTGGTAAGAGATTATGAAGTTACAGAATAAACGTTGTTGTTCGAATACCTGGTTTTGTCCACGAAACAGATACTAAAAGCGTTTGATACGTTTTTACCTGTAAAAAACTTCCAGCAAGTTTTGGCGGGAAGCAGCGTGTGCTATAAAGCACCATACAAACAGCCAAGCGAATGAACATTTTTGTGCAAAAACGAGTCAGAGAAAAAACGTTTTCAGGGCACAGTGCATCCACCTTAAAGACACAAATTCAAACAGCTGTGAAAAACATGTTGACCATTTATTCTGTGTAAATCAGCAAAAATGGCTATTTACACACATGAAATGACATCACCATTCATGTGTGTGTAAACAGCCATGTTTGCTACGATTGTGGCAGTGATGTATAGTTCAGGTGCCTTTAAATGCGGTGATTATGGATTCGATTCTTCGCTGGCAGGGTACTTGGACAAAGGCAGTGCACACTGCAGGGGATTCCCTTGGTATGTGAACGTATGGGGTAGTGTGCACTGGAGGTGCAACATATTTTAATTGGTCGATTGAAATTGACCAATCAGAACCGACCAAAAGTCACATGTTTGATACTGTTGATCTTTATAATTGACCAATCACAAATGTCTGACGGTAAAATAGCCTCCAAAGATAAAATGCCATTGACGGCAAAATAGCCACTGCCTAGCCAATTTAATAAGAATTCTAGGCTACATGCATTACGCCAAAAACCATGAAGCATCTAGCATTCGAATTAAATCGATGCCGATAACCGTTGCAAGCAGCTTAATTTATAAACTCAGAGCCTAACTAGCAGCTAACTTTGACTGTTAAACAAACGCAGTGATGCATATTGTTGAAAATGACCGAGAGATTCGCATAGAATCTTTACAATAAGCATTTTATGGTAAATATTTCATTTTCATCCAAGGACTTCTCGATGGACTACTTGAAAAGCCGCATGAACCACACTGGTTGGAAATCACTGGACCAATTCAAAAAGATTCGGAAACTTTTGAAAAATAAGCATTAGCCTATATTAACTTGTTTTTTGTCAGTCCTATCAGAATTCGCATCTTTTACATACATTCGTGTTCGCCTGCATAGACTTAAACTTTAGTCGCCTGTTCGCCAAGACTGTCATTATTTCATAAAGTCATTCCACGTTAGAAATAGCTTTAGAGTTAAACAAATAAAAATTTTTCCAAAAATTATAAAAAAATACTAAAACAAAACAAAGAAACTTGTCCTCTCATGATGATCGTATGAGCGCAAAAGTAACATTAAAAATTAACATTGTCTAGTGGTAAATATAAAAAAGCGTCGTTAACTTTTCAGAATTACCTCCCTTTTTTCTTAAAGCTTGTCATGGTGAACCCGTCGTTAAGAAATTTAAAGCAGGAGTGTCTTTTATCATGATTTTAAGTAAAATCCTTGAGTACAACCTCCTAGAAGTTTAAAAAGTTTCCAAACTCAGCATTTTGCTCGTTTATAGTGACAGTCGCAAAGTTGCAATAAAACTTGGTCTGTATTGTCCCCACACAATGCCCAAGGCGTAAGTTGGCCCCATCATGGGGTTCTAGCATGGACGAGGGTCGCAGAAAAAAATTACAATTTTCATAAGATGGCGACATTATAGGCCAACTGCATTGTGCTGGGAATCTCCTAGGACGAAATTTGTATTTATTCAAACGAATGATTTTTTATTAAAAGAACTTAATTGTTCTAAAGCTAAGCACATTTAAGACACTTCAGCGCACTCGCAAGACATTTTGCGAGCACAAGATGAGCACCCTTACACCGCATTGAACGCAACTTGGAAGATACTTGAGGATAACTGCGAGAGCACGATTGACTTACTTTTCTCCTGGAATGCATTCAATTTCGCTTTTTGAAGTTGAAGCTTCCTCAGCTCCTCATTGATCCTATCGGTCTCCATTGTGATTTCATCAAAGTCTCTCTTGCATTTCTCATCTCCATTCTCCCGGATGTCCTTTACGGTTCCCGGAGTCAGGGGAAAAAAGGATGGAGCGAGTTCCTTCTGCATGATCACAAAGAAACACATTATTATTACCACGTTTTTCCGAACACAAAACGAGTTCTAGTTGAATACGAACTCGCACATCTCAAGCTATCGATATCATTAAGATCATATTTCTTGCATCTGCACGGCGACCTTGACACCACAAAAAGGTTTTGTTCCTCAACAAATAATATAGGGAAGCAAATGGAAAGACAAACCAAAAGCACAAAGAAAATTTATGCATACAATGTATGCAAAAAATTACTTTTAAGATTATTTGAAAAACAACTCGTGCTCAGACAAGCTTCGATGTTGCCAGTACTGCTGTTACAGTGCATTCTACCACTAGCAGTGCAACCAAGCAAGGTAAATTAATTTAGTCTTTCCAAAGTGAACAGCAGCGTAGAAATGTAGCGAAAATTTCCTGGTCAGTCCAATGCCCTTTACTCTCCACAGACTGCAATGTTAGACTGAAGGAATTTGAAAACGGTGAAGTCAAGAAAATAAGAAAGATCCGCCGATCTAAAATGGTCAAACGAAGGCTGATGATGTAGCTGCGAGGCAATGGCCGATTAACCAGATATGTTTTGTCTTACGATGATATGCTGCAACGTTCACGTACTATCAATGCAAGTTCGTTACTCGAACGAATTATCGCAGCACTTCTACTATCATCCAAGTTCATTGCGTAAATAGTTACAGAAATGCTACAACCGGACGTTTTTTCAGATGTCAAAGCAAAACCAAGGCGCCACTTTTAAGGTAAACCTACTCTGATAGTTATACATGCAAATAACTGGTGGGATGAGATGCGGAAAATGAGAGAAACAGAGAGAAAGAGAGAGATCCAGATTTTTAAATCCGGTTTTGTCCACGTTAACGAAGGTGGCCGGATTCACCTCATGTTTCTCGACAGTTCGTAAACACCATTACGCCACTTCACTCTGTCAATGGCATCCTTCCCCTTTTCAGTCTAATCTGATTGATATGTTCCTCCACTTGTCTCTTCTACGTCATATTCGGTCGCCCACGCCCTCTTCTTCCTGTCACTTCAAAATCCAACGCTCTTCTCAAACATCATCATTATCCCTTCTCAAAACATGCCCATGCCATCGCTCTCCACTCGCCCTGGCTAGTCCACCCAAAGTATCCTTTAAACCCAGCAAATTCATAAAAGTTCTTGACTCCTTTTCTCAATGGTCTTAACTCCACACATTGCTCTCATAATGGCTTTTTCAGTTTTTTCAAAATTGCCATCTCATTCTTCCTTAGACATCACGTCTCGCTCCCATACAGCACTGCTGATCTTACGCAACTCTGATAAATCCTTCCTTTCATTTTTAACGAAAACTCTGTCTAATAAAGTAACTCCCCACATTCTCTAAATTTTATCCACCCAATTATCGTTCTTGCTTTTACCGCTGCTCCACTTCCACCACTGGCGTTCAACCTGTCCCCCAAATAACAAAAGCTCTTCACAAAGTCTACCGGGTCAAAAAATGATATTTCATCACCTGGTTCCACAATTCCTTCCTTCGTATAAACACATACTTCACAAACAAAACCTTTTGCCAGAGTTGAAGTCACCTTCTTCATTTTTGCGCATCTACCATGTACCTATTTATCACACTATGCACACATCACTGAATCTGCCATCACCCTCTTGCCGCACTTGGCACATGGAGAAAAATTTAAACCAATGTTTTAAATCCGGTTTTGTTTCCGTTAACGCTGGCGAAAATCACCTCATGACCCTCGAAAATTTATAAACAGCATTGCGTCGCTTCGGTGTGTCAATGGCATTTTTATGTTTAATCCAATTTGCTTAACTACCAGCCTTCTCTCTCTGCCATCTTAGGTCGCCAAGGCCCTTCCCAAGCCTTCCAATCCTTTCCAACCCGTGACACTCTATCACTCTTCTTGGCACCATCGTCCTTCTTTAAAACCTGTCCATACCATCGCACTCCGTTTGCTTTAGCTAGTCTGCCCAAAGTTTCTTCCGAACCCAACAAATTCATCAGCTCTTGGCCTTTCCTTTTCTCAATTAATATAACACTACACATTGCTCTTTTCAGTGCTTTTTCAGTTCTTTTCAAAATCGCTATCTTGTTCTTCAAGTCACGTTCCCATACAACATTGCCAACGTCACAAAATTCCGACAAATCCTTCCTTTCATTTTCAACAAAAGCTTTCTTTCATGAAGCAACTCCCCAAATTTTCTAATTGCTATCAATCAAATTTTTGTTCTCGCAGTCACCAGTGATTTACTTTCACTACTGGCATGAAACCTGTCCCCAAAGCAACAAAACCTCGTTACTAGTTTCACCGATCAAAAAATGATGCGTCTTCCTCTGGTTCCACTCTTCCTTTCATTGCTCCAGCATGTCTGTCACGAATAAAACCTTTTGCCAGAGTTAAATTTACTCTTTTTATTTTGGCACATCTACCACGCACCTATTTACCATATTTTGTGCACAGCAATGAGTTTTCCATCATTCTCTTGCCGCACTTGACACATGTTGTTGTGAACCAAGGCCGACAAGTTGACGCCTGGCTTTATTCAACTAATAAAGCACTTATCACAGTTAGCAAACGTATAAAATAGCTGTAAAATAAAACGTTATAAGGAAACCAAAATATAGCTTATCAAACTAAAGATTCGTTAATACAATTAATCAGCTGACTGTCATTGCACTACAGCCATGGTTACTGCAGCAAGCTAATTGCTTGCACAACGCAGATAGTGCAACTGATTGCAAGGCTCGAAGGCACAAGTAACTACGCATTAGCAAATTGGGCACGCGAATAGTTGTAATACCAACATTTACTACACATGTATTAACTTTTCTCTTGAGTATTCCTTCTTTCGAACCACTCACCATCACTTTGGTTTTGTTGAGATTAACTTTTAGCCCCTTACTCTCAAGTCTCCCCTTCAATTTCAAAAACCGTTCTGTCAAATTCTCCATACTTTCACTAACTAAAACCAAGTCATCTGGGTACAAAATTATATTCATCAATCCTCCTCTTATATTCTGTCACATCCACTGGAATTGCAAAAAGTAGCGGCAATAACACAGATCCTTGACGTATAACAACTAGTACCAAAAAATCTTTAAATAACTCTAATCCCACTCTTAGTTTTGTCCTTGCCTGTTGTTGTTGTTGTTGATTACCCGACCCCTTCCGAGGGATGGGGGCATGGCGGAAGACCATGGAGCCCCAGAAGCCGGGCAACTCCCCAGGGTCTGGACCAGAGGTCATAAAGAGACAGAGAGTCGCCAAAGAGTGAGCAGCGCAAAGAGTCCGTAGCTGGACGGTGCAGAATGAGATGAGAGATGTCCTGGGACGGGTGTCCACAGGCGCTGCAAGAAGAGTTCTCGATTCTGCCAATCCTGGAGAGATAGGAACCTAAAAGAAGGCTGTGTCCATTGCAGCGAAGACGAGAGAGGACACAGCGAGCATGACGAGGGAGCACATGTTCCTCAGTGGAAATTGAGGGAACCTGTGTGTCAAAATACTTTGAAGAGACAGTACGCCTCCAGTCCGAGAAAAGACGAGAGTGGATACGAGACATAATAGGAGAGAGACTACAAGGGATTGCGGAGGGCGCAAGCAGTGCTCCCCGTCTGGCAAGCTCATTAGCGGTGTCAGTCCCCGGGAGAAACGAGTGTTCGGGGACCCATTGTAGCCTGATAGAACAGGAGGAGAAAAAAGACAGTTCCTGCCAGATCTGCCACAGAGTTTGAGATAACAGGAAAGATGGAGGAATAGACAGGGTGGCGAGGACAGAACGAGAGTCAGATAGTAGGAGAAAAAGAGAGGAAAAATGGCAGACTTTATGGTGTTGCCGAGACCAGCAAAGAGCGTGCAGAATGGCGCAGGCTTCAGCCGAAAAACTGGAACATACTGGGCCTGCCGAAAAGGAATGAGTGGCCTCAGTGCCACAGAGAGAGCAGTTGGCAAGTACGCCGGAGCCGCCCTTGCCAAAAGGAAAAGGAACAGAGCCGTCAGTCCAGAGTACCAGATCATGGGGGGGGGGGGAGAGAGTCAAGGTGGGCGAGAGCCGCACCTTGGTGAGAGTGGGGGGATCAGAGCGAGAGCATGGAGAGGAAAGGGTGGACTCGACCGTGAACAAAGGCAGATTCCAAGGAGGACAGGGAGGGCAAGCAACAAGAGCCTCCCTAGAACAAGTAGAAGGAAGCATGAGCGGGTGAGTGGATACAAGAGCTCTCCAGGACGATCTGCAGAGTCTTGGTTTCACTCCTAGTCTGGCCAAACCTGAGATGGGAAAGGAGGTTGGGAGACAAAGAGCCCGCTCATAAGAAAAATGAGTGAAGTGAGTCAGAGTGACTCGTAGGGGAGGTAGAGAAGCCTCGGTGAGTAGTAGAGGGATAGGGGAGGACAAGAGGCAGCCGGTGATGGCGCGACTGGCCGCTCGGTGAAGGCGTTCCAATTTGGTGAAATTGGTAGCGCTTAGGAAAGGAAACCATCTGGGTGAAGCGTAAGTGAGAAGGGACCGAAGAAAAGATTTATACAGAACAGAGAGGGACTCATTAGAGGGCAGCCATGAGGAAGCAGAGATACAGCGTAAGGCCTTGAGACGTGGGAAAAACTTGGCCTTTAGCGAAGATACATGCTTAGAAAAGGAAAGAATGCAGTCGAAGGTGACCCCAAGAAAAGTTGGAGTGGGATTAAAATGGAGGCGGGAGCCGAGTAGGAGGAGGTTGGGCTGGAGGTTAGCCTGGTGGGGATCCACTGAAAACAAGGAGGACTCACATTTGCTCGGATTGAGAGGATGACACCAGTACTCAGACCACCGCTCCAATTGAAACAGAGCTCCTTGTGTGGCCTCCACTGCCGTAGGGACAGAGCGGGAGGAGGACCAAATGGCCAGATCGTCAGCGTAAATAGAGCAGCTCACGGAAGAAGGCAGAGAAGCCGGAAGATCATTAATGAAGAGAGAGAAAAGTCCCATCCTTGCGGAACACCTCGGCGGACTCGAAAGGAACGGCTTTTGTGATTTTGATAAACCACACAAGCGCGCCTATCAGAAAGGAAAGATTGAGTCCAACGAGCAAAGCAAGGAGGGAGGCCGGCCGAAATAAGTTTGTGGAAAAGGGCGGGTTGCCAGACAGAGTCAAAAGCTTTGGAGAAATCGATAGTAGACAGGATCGTCCAAAAGCCCGGCCTGGGTTTGTTAAAGCCATCCGAAATGGACTGAGAAAGGTACAGAATTTAATCGAGTGTAGACCGTCCAGGGCGGAAACCGGCCTGGCGGAGAGAAAGAATGGAATTAGATTCCAGAAAGAAGAGAAGACGAGATAGAATGATGCGTTCAAACAGCTTTGATAAGCAGGAGGTGAGAGAGATAGGCCGAAAGGAAGCAGGAGAGTCGAGACATTTTCCCATCTTATGTATGGGAATAATAGAAGATGTCTTCCAGATGGAAGGAAAGGAATGTGAAGGTCAAGAAAGATTGAAGATGTGAAGAAGTAAATCCATGCCAGAGCGAGAAAGGTGCTTTAGCATAGCATAGACAACTATGTCTGGACCAGTGGCAGTGGATGAAGAGAGGTTGGAGGCAGCCGCAAGAAATTCAGCGGGAGAGAATGGAGAGGAAAAGGACGAGTGAGACTCCACAGAGCACGTGGCTCGGCAGAGCTCAGTGAGGTAGCCTCTGGCTCTGCTGCGCAGGGTCTTTGGCTGAAAAACGGAAAAGTGAGACCTCAGGTAAGCGGCATAAACCGAAGCTGATTCCCTGGGAGAAGAACAGTTAGGAAAGTTAGGAGAGGAAGAAGACGAGGAAGGAGAGCCAGCGATAGAGCGAAGAAGAGAGTGCACAGATTTAGGATTAGATTTAGGTGAAAGAGAAGTGCAGGTCGTCTGCCATGCCTCAGCCTTGGCCTTGGCAATGACTGACGAGCCACGTCGAGAGGCGGAGATGTAAGCCTGGCGATCTTCATCACTTCTGTGAGCAGTAGCGAAAGCCTTGCGTCTTTCACCAACCGCTTCTTCCACCTCAGCAGACCACCAGGCTTTAGGAGGGCGTTTGATGCGGCCGAAAGGAATGGAAGATTTGGCCGCATTCATTGCCAGAGAGGTAAAGAGAGCAGCTGCAGAGGAAAGAAAAAGAGACGAGTAATCCTCTGCAGAAGGACAGTGAGAGTCAATGTAGGAGGCAAAGTCATCCCAGCGAGTTTTCTGAAAATTGAAGGAAGGGGGACGCTCATTGGGGCGAAAGACCGGAGAGAGAGAGGGATAGATAGAAGAATTGGTAGGTGGTCAGAACCCAGGTCCTGAAGCACCTCCCAGGAGCAAGAAAAAGCAAGAGTAGAGGGAGCAAAGGAGATGTCAGGAGAGGAGCGATGGAGAAGGGTGGGTGTGTCAGGGTCATTGAGGGGGAGGAGGTCTGAGGAGATGACCCAGTCGAATACTTCCTCCCCACGGGGGTCGGAAGTAACTCTTGAGTCCCAAAGCGGGTGATGGCAATTGAAGTCCCCCAGAATGAAGAGATTTCTGGAGGATGGAAGAATTGAGGGAGAGAAGAAATCGGTTCTGCCATCCGTTGGGGAGGAGCGAATAGGGGGGCATACACATTAAGAAATGACACCGAGGAGGATTTGTTTAGAGAGATGTTGACCCCTACATAATCAGAGTAGGGATCGAGCGAAGAAAGAGAGGTGATAGAAAGTTCAGAAAAGGATAGGCCCTGTCTGACGAAAATGACAACGCCGCCACTGGCATGCGAGGCATCAGAAGAGAGAATGCCAGACCGGGAGTGGGTGCGATCAGAACGCAGAACAGAGAATCCAGGAATCCGGAACGAGGAAGATCAGTTAAGATTGGATTCCTGAATGCAGATAAGGTCGACAGAATGGGATGAAAGAAAGTGAAGTAGCTCAGTGCTCCTGGCTCGAAGACCTCCAGCATTCCATTGAAGAACCCTGAGAGAGTCAGGGGGAGGGGAGGAGGCAGGAGGTGCAGAAGTATAGCCAGGAGCAAGGGACGGTGGTGGGAGGGCAGGGGAAGGAGATGTAAGATGGGCAGATGGGGGATAAGAAGTTTGGAGACGAGGGTGGGGCGAGAGTGCAGCATTAGCAGAGGGGGGGCCGGATTCCACAGTGGAGGTATACGTGCCGGAGGAGTCCGAGGAGGGGGGAGTCACAGTGTTACGGCAGGTGGGGGGGGCAGCTCCAAGAGTGAGAGCTGCCAAGAGCTCTGAAATTAGATAAAGAAAGTTGTGAGCACCTTAGATGGACCCATTTGGAGCAAGCGCAGCATTGCACTGACTTGCCCCGCCAGGTCACATTTCCAGCGCACACAGAGCAAGGGAAGATGGGGCCAGGGTTAGGATGAACGTTACCGCTGATCAGGAGAAGAAGAAGAATGAGGAGACGAAGGAGTGCAAGAGTAAGGCAGGAGAGAAGAAAAAGTGAGAACAGGCGACCGATTTTAAAGATGCTGTGTGCTGCCCTTCATGGGTCGTTCAGGGGGCAGCATAGCGAAAAAATGAATGGGGAGTGCCCGGGGTAACTGGGACCCTCGGGAAGGCCAACAGCCATTTCGACCCAACCCAAACGGGGCCGGGGACCGCACCACCACGTTGAGGCGGCTGTTGATTGGTGCAGCTGTCCTTGCCTCGTGATAGAAGCTTATCACTGCAATTGCTATTAATTGTGGTAAACCTTTCTTCCTCATCGTCCACTTCATCACCTTTCTTGGAACTCTATGAAATGCCTTCTCAATATCCACTAAACACATCTACTACTTTTGCTCTTTATCCCTACATTCTTCTCGCAACAAGCAGCGAGTCTGTCGTTCCTCTGCCGCGCGTAAAAACAAAGTGCATTGCTTCAGCATTTATTATTTCTCGAATCGATTCAACACTCTTTCAACAGTCCTCATGGTATGCCCTAACAAGTATACTACTCTGTATGCATTAGAAGTTCTTACATCTCCTTTTTCTTTAAACATTACCACTAATAAACTGATTTGCCATTCATCCGACATTCCTTTTCCATCCAACACACGTTGGCAAAGTTCAATCACCACACTAGTGAAGAACTTCTCCACTGGCAGACATCATTTTCGCACATACTTCAAGGGTTAAGATGCCTTCCTGGTTTATTGCTATCACTATTTCTTCTTGGGTAAACTTTCCAAGGGGTGTCTCTACCATACTAGCTTCTGTCAAGTGATCCCTGTCATTTCCTTTATTCATGATCTCCATCATGTGACTTTTCCATATTCTTTTGTCTTTTCCACTAAAACCTAACTATCTATCTTTCCTCTCACGCATCTTCCTCCTTCAATATTTTTCTCATCGTTTTTCATCATGAACTTTCCCAATTTAAAAACGTTGTTAGGTTTTTTGTCCAGTTTTGTCATTTCTTTCTCAGTTCTTTCCTCATAGAATTAGCAATGGCTTTCTTTGTATGACTTCTACATTCTTCCACCCAGCCTTATTTTCCTCCGATCGATTCACGTACATCTTATTATATGCCTGTTTTCTCGAGTCGTATTTCTTCTTTCATCTCCTCATTCCAACACCACGCACCAACACGATTTCTTCTGCTTCTCTTCTTTCCACATACTTTACAAGAGTATTTTTCGAAAACTCCGTTCAATGGGCGCAACATCAACCAACTTTTATCTTCTTTGAAATCTTGCTCTTACATTATTTTTCCTTAACTTCCATACACATTTTCTAAGTTCGTTTGCTCTTCACTACTTTCTTCAACTTTCTTTTTATCCATGTCTGTTTACCACTAGCCGATGTTCCAATTCCCAAGGGATTGCTTTCACGCTTTTCAAATACTTTCTATTGCTTTTACCAACCAATAAAAACCAATCTCAGTTTCATTTGTACCCATACCGTACGTTACTTTCCTCTGCTCCTTCTTTTGAAACCAAGCGTTTGCTGCAACAACTTATTTTAATCGCAAAACTTGAACAATTCTCTCTTAACATTTCTTTCGTATTTCCATTTTCACCATGCACTTTACCCTCTCAACCTGTCCATTAAAGTATACCAGACCAAGGATCATTTCACCAGGGATTTGAAAATCCCACTCAGCTGCCATTTCATTATAAAACTAACCCTTTTGCAGTCTAATCCGCCCACCTGGGACCCATACGTGCATACGACTTTCATAACTTCCTCCTCAAAAACCAACAGCATTGTCATTACTCTGCCACTTTTTCTTTAAACTTTTACATTTCTGGATAGCTCTTCCTTCACTAAAAATCCAACTCCTGCTATTCAATCATTACATTCCAGGCCACCACAGCTCAAATCTCCTGCACTTGAAACCAACAAATCTTGCTTCTTGTCCTCCCCACCTTACCTATTGCAGACGCCTTATTTCCACTTTCTCTTAATTGCTCACATACTTCGCGCCTTTTCTACAAAAACATCCAACCTCAATCTTACCTCAAGTTTTTGTAACTTACATGGTGTAATATGACACTATAAGTTGAGTGTGAAGATTAGCCAGCTTAAAATAAACGCAACAAACGACGATAACTCACCATAATTGGAGATTGCGAATATGAAAGAGGCTTCGAAAGTCGCTCGGTTGTAACCGCGGCTGATCTACAAGTAATTGAAGCTGATTGAAAAACGTAGATTGGTAGGTGCCCCCCAGGCGAAGTATAAAAACATTTCCTACATTGCACAATAAAATATCACTGTCCTCACAAATGTGCCGTATTTTTGCGACCATAAGGCGGACGTTCCGTTTTTGAGAAAATTAAAGGGCTATAAGGGCGCCTCATGGTCTAAAAAATGCGGTACTACTAGTTTGTCGCCAAACGCTAGTTTGCTATTTTGTCGCTCGGTTATGCTCACTGCAAATCACGTGCGTACCTTGCATCACTTGAAGTTACTTCCTCTTCAATAACGTCTGATGGCACACCAGATGCTTTCAAACTCGCTGTTAAGTGTTTGACGACATTTGAAAACTCAGCCTGAACGCTCCTTCGTTTCACTTTACTCAGATGTTTATTCATAACATCAAGAACGTGGTCGACTTCGACCACATTTACATTATCAGGGTGTTTTTCCTTCTTTACTTTCGAAAGACTGTTGAGCACGGGTGATGTATCAAGCAACACGCGAGCTTCTATTTCATGAGTTTGTTTCGCAATAATCCCAGGACTGACTTTCCGGATGGAACCATGCTCATTTTTACTCATCACATTCATTGGTTCGTTCAGCACTCGTGGGTTAACGATTTCAGTTACTCCGTTTTCATCTAAAACAAAATATTATGAATTTAACACACTACCGAACAAACTGTTTCTCCACTAACTTTCTTCTTCAAGAAACCTATTTTTTGAAACCCTTCTAAGCTATTCTGATTCCAGACTGCAATAGTACCTTTATTGCTTGAAGGCGATACTTAAACCCGATTGCACAAGGTTATTACACTAATGCTTTGTCGTACAACCGCTATAAAATTGATAACAATCGTCTATCCTTTCTAAAGATGAAGGAACCGTGAACGGAACACCCAGACCTCAAACAACAAAACTTATCAAGTAGGAAAATGGAGATACGGTGAAAATAAGCAGGCAGCCGTAAACGGCGCCATCTCCAGCAAAAGTCGATTCTTGAGACAAGCAGGGTAAACAGCTTCACTATTTTCACTTGGAAACAGAAACGTAAACTACTTGGCGTGCTTTGGTGACCGCGAAGTTAGAGCGCCGGTGTTACCAATATCTGGCTCGCACTTCAGCATAGGCTGATACGAAACGTGGGTTCTAATCCCACCAAAAGTCAGTTTGACTGATGTGTCAAGGGGGTAGGTCTATCGACGCATTTGAATAGTCTTCATCGAAACCAACAAATTCAGGAACACGCCTAGGTTCTGCGGGCCCTTTTAGGATCTTTCTATTGCACTTGCCGTCAATTCTTTTATCCTTCTTCAACATTGGTGGGGTTAATGAGTTTCGTTTAAAATGTTTCTTCGATTTAAGGATAGAAACTGGAGTTTTTGTTGATTTGCTTCTTGCCTTCGTAGGCGGAGGGGAGACGTCAGTGAACAGATTCTTCACGACCTTGTCCTAAACAAACGTTTTCAAAAAAGTATATCTGCTCTTCATAGGCGCCGAGTTTGTGATTTTACCGGGTTTGCGCAAACTCTATGACGTCAAAATTAACACATTACCGTTTGATTACCTATGACAGGGGTGCCAAACATACGGCCCGTGTAAGGATTTCGTGCCACAGTGCGAATGCCTGATCTCCGAAGTTGGCCGGCGAAAGTTACGTGAAAATGGCTGTGAAGACTCCTTCCAGAAGTTGCGGTTGGCATGACGAGTTACGGTGAGAGAAGTGATGACCTTCTTTTTTGAGATCACCATTTCGGGCCACATCTCATACCTCTCGGAGATCGCTTCATCAAAGTTTGGGGACCATTGATATACAGTCTTGCCTGCTAGTGTTGTTTTTCAACTGACTCTGGCCCATATCTGGCCTGCATGTGTTAAGTGTAGTCGAATGTGCGGGCACGCGTGGCATGCCGTAGTCGGCGCCCCTGCTGCTCTTATCAGAAAGGTGGTGAAGCGGATTGGATGTTATCTAATGCAGCTGTGGCCATGTGTTCGAACCGCACAATGACCGGATTGTGAATTCGAATGAGGCACACCACGGCAATTTTTCATGGCGTGATGTAAATAATCGTTCCATTCCAATTTTTGAGAGGATATTCAATTTATCAGACATAACAAACCGAGAAATACACAAATAAAACGCCAAAGCTTTTAGTTCCCTGTTTCCCCCTTTCTGAGATCACAGCATCACCCACAAAAAAGGTTTCCCATAACCGGAAAACGTTAAAACCGAGTTCAACTTAGTATTGGTTCAAATGATGGATTTTTTATCCTAACCGCTTTCTTAGCAACGGCCTTTGTCAAGCTTTTATACCACTAACTTTTGCAACACACTTTGCAAGCAAACGAGAAAACTGCTTTCCTGGAAAATATAACTTATAGCAAATACGAATTTAAATCAAAGCTGACATTTAAGTTCATTTTATGAATGAACCAATTTTTTACCAATATGTCTTTGCTAGTAAAAAGGTCATTTTCTGATAAATGACTCAAAATTAATAAAACACAAACAGAAATGGTTAGCTTTTCTCGATTTAAGATCAACATAACAAAGTACCTGAGAAAAAGGTGAATTTTTATCAGCCCATTTCACCACCTTTTGACAGCCTGAAAATTAAGCAGTGTTAATATCACACCCACTGGCTACTAAATCACCAACCAGAAAGAGCACTGATGGCAGGCAATGCGTTGTTCGATCTAAAAAATCTCAGCAGCTTCTTTATTAAAAACGTTAGAATTTATCAATCAAAACCTCTTATAATTTCTACAGATTGGTGCCCAGCCCATCTAGTAACATGTCTAGTTATAAAAAGTGATCATAATTTATTTGTATCTCATATCAATATAATGATCCTCACAAAACATAAGAATTGGATTTACTTTGAACTAAGCAAATTTAGCATGCCAAATAGAGCAAAGGTTAAACTGGAGGGGGAAGGGGCGTAAAAGGTTTAGAAGAGGGCACGGAGTCTTGGCCCTCTTTTGGTTCCAGCTGCACAAAATTTAGTCAAAATCAGTGCTATGAAGAAGTTGATTTCCCCAAAAATGTTTTTTTGGATTTCTGGGCTAAATGCCGTAAACAGTTTCAAAGTTATACTCCAAGTTTATAAACCTCCGTTTTATAGTCTGAGCAATTTTATTATAAAGGCCATACCAGTTTTTACTCCTACTTAACTAGCTCAGAATAATATCGTATCCAATGAGCTTAAACAATAAACATTCATACACTAAGTTTTCCAAAAACGAGTACCGGTAATACTTGTGACGAAGTAATAAATTGATATTGCTGCAAAGCACTAGTAGGATGGAGTCTAGATTTTGAGTTGTAATGATGGGAATTTAAGTGAATGCGCAAAACACATACATTTTCAAGTTGACTTGTGATTTCTAGCAGCATTCCTCGTGTGAGAGTTAATTGTAGAACTGACGGTAGTATCTACACTTCTGGCGACACCCCTGAGTAATGGCACAGTGGCTGGGCACCACTGCGTAAAGCCATTGGCTTTAGGTTGGTTGTGTTCTATACCTAGTGATGCGAACGATCATTGTGCATTTGATTGGCATCGATGTGGGATCAAATCCCACTTCCATGCTCTTATTTCAAGCAGATTGGAAGTTTTCGGATGTAGAGGTATACCTGGTTATTGATTCTACTAAACCATTGTTTTGTTGAAAAATCAAACTTACGCAACTTAAAATTTTAATTAGCTTTCAATGCTTACTTTTCTTAGCGCTCCTCTGTGGTCGTGGAGTGATCGGTCGCTGTGATTTGACTCTCAACGCAGGAGAAGCGGAAACCCTCACCTCACAGGGAACACGAGCGGCCTGCACATCAAACATACCTGCTCTGTTAACCATTTCAAAAAAACACAGCCGCGATCAACCTTTTACAATCATTATTAATCATCCTTCAAATCTTTTTTTCACTGTTTGACACGTTGCGGAGCTTGCAACAGTAGTTAAGAGCCTATCCAAATTATCATAGTGATTTAATGTCGATAATGACAACGTGTGAACCTAAACTCAGTACACTGTACACTTTATTCTGCAAATGCAAAGTAGTCGCAGGAAAAAAACACTTAGTTTCTCTTTGAAATTGGTTAAGCATGCAACACATAACAAAAACAGCGAGTTTGAGCAAAATGGCCTAACAAACTTCAACTCCGTAGCAACTCAGTCACCCACATAGATCACAGCAATTAGAATAGGTCACATAATTTGAACCAAAACGGGAACTTTAAAAGCAAGGCGATTGCAGTCGGCTAACCGATCGCAAATCTTACGCCTTAACCCCTAACTCGCAGGTTTCCAACTACAAGCTCGGTAAGCAGACCACCGTGTCACGGACCAAAGTAGTCCAACTCAATTTGCAAGTCCACCTTAATTGCAAGTTTTGTAGCTTCAATAGCGACAGTTACAACCAACCAGAGATACACTTACCGGGGAACATTTGACAAGAGTAGTCTTTGAATCCAAATGCTTGCCGAGCTTTGGTTCAGTGTTTTTATCTGGAAATAATGCACCATGGTTAAAATGTAACAACATATAATCCGACTCGTGTAAACTTATGCTGTTACCAAGTAGTCAGAAACTTCCGCAATTATTAGTAAAAATAAAGCCAAAATGCAGGTAAGCTAACCGCTGTTCAATGAGTATCTGTCGTAGCCTAGCCTTAGGTAACTATTTATTTGACTGATGATGCTTTTAGTGTAAAAAAGAAACGTTTCAATAAAATGCTTACCAGCATTTTGACTTTATAGAGGCATCGTCAGGAGATAGAACAAAAAATAATTTTCTATGAAGCTTTGCAAATCTCTTTGTTTAATGTGTCTAAAGATGGTTTTAGTGATTTGTATAAAACCAATTTACTTAATAAACAAAAATTGCATGTTACTATTGATGATGTAAGGCTCTTCACAAAATTTACACAAAAATATCAAAATGGTAAAACAAACACAATGTTTAACCGACTAGTAAGTAGTCGTTATTACGAGATGTAGTTCGCAATGAATGACATTTTACAGAGAATTTAAAATGTAGTAAATGAACTAGGAGCCAAACAAAACGTTGAACAAAAAAATTTCTTCTCAATACGTTATAGGGAAAAAAAGCAAGTAAAATTTTGCTCCAGCCGGATCCGCAAGTTTGCCTGTGGCAAGATGAAATGCGTTACAGACGAAACATGCTTCTGTAATAAAATTGCATTGCACGCTGAAAGCATATAAGTAGTGGACGTTAAAACCCACTTGCTGGCAATGAGACTCTTCTTTCAGCAAGATTGACACCAGCATTACTGAATCTGCCCTGAACAGCTGAATACAACGAGTGGCGGGAATTAACATCAAGATTTGATTGAAGGCGACTGCTGTGTTGTCCAGTCATGGATAATCGACTGCTTGGTCCTAAGAGTATTTGTAATTGTTGTAATAACAAAGATATCTTAATCATAACGAAGTTAACTGTTTATGCTTTTATAGACAAGTGAGAGTACATAAACTTCCAATCTCAAGAAGTAGCAAATTAGCTAAACCAATATCAAACATTGTCGTAAGCGCAACGGCATAGGATTCAAATAAATAACAAAATGATGTGCACAATATTTCTACAAAACATAACGCACTAATTACGCCTGTAACATATCGTAGGAGAGAGCCACCATTTATCCTGAATTTGACTTTCTATCTCGTTGAATTTTTTCGTACAGAATCGTCGTACGAACGTTGCATTGAGTGGAAGATCGATGCATTGTACACGAAAGACCTTGATTGCCAACGCCTGTGGATACGGCGCATAAAGAAGAATCTCGGCCAAGGTATCAACAAGCGTGAATTCATCTTGTTTGGCCTAAAGTGAGAGAGAGATCTACTTTCTATAATCCGGTTTTGTCTGCGTTAACGCAGTTGGCCGGATTCACCTCATAATTCTTGAAAGTTTGTAAACACCATTATGCCACTTCGCTCTGTCAATGGCATCCTCCTTTTTCAGGAAAATGTATCAAGATGTAACATTCAGCACTTGTTGTTGCATAAAAGCGTGGTGTAGTAGTTAGAGGGTTATGTATATGTATCAAGATGAAACAGATGTAAAATCCCAAGTTTACGATAAGATCAAAATTAAACAATAATGCATCAATCTATAACACTGGATTAAGAGGAGATGTTTTTGTTTGAAAAGAGCTTAATAGGCGCCTATTGCAATACGTTATATGACTTCAAGAAAAGGTAGGACCCCTTTTCATGCTATAGCCGAATTAAAGCAAATAGCGCAAGCAAAAATCTTGATGTCTCCAGTATTAATACGAAAGCAGGCCCACCAAATAGTTGAACATGCCTACCACCATTTCTTTATCAGTCAAAACGACCACCATTTGGGCGACGCCATCAATTTTGACTATGTTTCACATCCCCTCCTCCCCTTTTCCCTTTTAAAAATTACGAAATGTAGTTTCTTTTTGAATACTTCCAGTCTTCATTAATAAACCAACATGATCACCATTACATGTACAGAAGCTATGGCCTATTCAGTAAACATTTCTTTGTGGCTCTAACAAATGTTTGTGCAGATAAGCTGGCGCAGCTGCATTACTTGATACGATTGAATGGGCATGGGTGATAGTATGTCCTGCCGGGGGAAAATCACACCATACTTAGGAGATACATTTTTTCTATTTTGCTTGATAATAGCTTTATAGAGCTACTGGGGTCAAACCAAACATTTGAGGAAAACCAAGGACACTTTAAACTTCCCAGGGCACGTCAAGCAGATAGAAAAGAACATGCTACATAATGCGTAGCCAGCGAGGACTTGAGAAAGTTCAAGGGAAAATCAAAAGAAAACAGCGTCACTGTGTGAAATGGCACCACAAAAAAGACATTTTTGCCCTTTTGCTATAAAATAGCTTAATATCAGAAATGTAGCCCCACTTCCAGACTACGGGAAACGCAAGGCTCCCTTGGGTTCGTGTCAGCAATCAACAGAGCACATAGACCTAAGGCATAGCCAAGATCTTGAAATGAGATATTCTATTGGGAAACGAAGCACAAAAAGTCGTGAACATCTTATGTGTACAAAACACATAAACGTTTGGCAACTCTTCATACAAGAACCTGATAGGTAAAAGCCGGCTCGGCCGGCTGAACTGACACTCTCAATCCTGACATTACTAATGGGGTCTCTGAGGGTGACGCCGTCATATATATAGTCACCTGGGGTAATTGTTGGACAGTTAAAAGTATGGGGTAATAGACAGCTTGCTGGTGAAAATATCACAGCACTTGCTTGCATTATCTTTCATGAAATTTATAGTGGGAATACTATTGCTTGTGTAGATACTTAATTATTGCCAACTCTCATGATATTTCTGCGGCTACAGGCACCTTAGCAACCTCTTGTCATTTTCTGATATTTCAGCTACCTAAGTAAAAAAACTGATATGTTAAAATCAGCATCAATTTTGTTGAATTGAAATTTAATTTTGAAAACTCTATCAACAGTAGCCCTGAACCTATCATATATGATGAACATGCAAACCTATCTCCTACAGGTTTGGTGTAATAGCTGTCCAATAATTACCCAACAGAAAACTTCCTTTGATGGGGTAATTACTGGACACTTGCATTTTTGGTTCTTTTGACTTCTGTTAGTAGTGTTGCAACTATGCACCAACTTAAATGTATATTTGACACCAGAGTGAGCAAGTTGTAATGTTAAGCTAATAATGCCAAGAAAGTACAACCCTTGGCCAAAAAAACTGGAATAAAGACTCTATCGAAAAAGCTATCATTGAAAATAATACTATTGGAACTAGTGTGCAAAAACTATCTAAAAAGTATTCAATTCCAAAGTCTACCATACAATTTTATATTGCATTGCATAAACAAAAAGTAATACCAACAGGCCAAGGATGTAAACCTGTGCTAACAAAGGAACAGTCAAAAGAATTGAACAAATGTACAGTGGAATTGGCAGAAATGGGATTTGCACCTTCCATTAAGGATGTGAGAGACATTGTTGGTAGTTATGTGCAATATAATGACTTGGCTGATACAAAAATGAGGTTATGATACAAAGGAAATGAATGGTATCCTGGGCCTGATTGGATATCATTATTTCTTGAAAAGAACAATCTGTCACTGAAAGATGCTACTAAGCTCAATGTCGCAAGGTATAATGCTACTAAAAATCCTTTTATCATATATCATTACTATGATATACTGGAGGAAAGCATTCAAAAGTTAGGTCTGCAAAATCGTCATGATTTAACATAGATAATGGATGAAACGGGACTACCTAATGAACCTAAAAAATGCAAAGTCATATCTGATAAAGGACAAAAGACGTTGCTTATTGTTCCTAATTCTGGTCAAGAAAATACAACTGTTGTTGGTGCCTGCTCAGTTAGTGCTATTAAACTTCCTCCCATTAATAACACTGGTCAACAAAAAAAAATTTTTTTTTCTTGCATGGACTTTGAGAACTGATTTAGGGTAATTTTGGGGTGCTGAATCCGAATCTGAGCTCAGATTTTCTCTATCACATCACGTTTTTGCGCAATTTGCATGTTATGTAATGCTGCATTCTGTAAAAGTTGCCCATTCTCTCGCATGTTTGATGCCATTAATCATGCAGAAACGCAACTTCAAAAGCGTAGTTTTAAAACCAGCTTCGCGAAATGGAAAAAAAGGGCCATAATATTGTTTATGGCGCCGGAAAGGCGTGAGAAACTCATGTTCTTGCTTCAATGTTTGATGCGAGATGTAGCCATGGAGTTACGAAAATTGCACTTTGCAGACAAAGTAGTAAGGTTAAGAAATGTTGTCATTCTAAAGTATATATTTGTATGTAACAGCAATAGTTTCTAAACAGGAGTGTTTGCTATTATGTTACAGGTTCAGCAATTATTTACAGTTCAGTGTTTTTAAAGCTTTTGCTCTGTTTCATCTTACGCTAAGGTATTAGCATGTCTACGACTTCCAAGCGAAGAAAGTGTTGCAATGACCCAGATATTTTCTGTTATATTTGCGGTTGCTTTACTTTACCACCTCAAAGACGTAATATCAATAGTTTTATCAAAAGAGTGTACCTTGCTTATTTTGGAGTACCGCTTGGTGACCAAGACAAAAGTTGGGCGCCTCACCAAGTTTGCACAACGTGTGTCGAAACATTGAGATCCTGGTCTCAAGGAAAGAATGCAAAGCTCAAATTTGGTGTACCAATGGTATGGAGAGAACCGAAAAACCATGTAGATGACTGCTACTTCTGTCTCGTAAATGTCAAGGGATTTAACAAGAAAAACAAACAACACTTGCAATACCCAAACATACATTCTGCTATGTGACCGATTCCCCATAGTGATGAAGTACCTGTACCCATTTTCACCAAGCTTCCAGACATTGATGAGGACCAACTTAGGTCTTCCACATCTTCATCCAATTCTGATGATGATGAAGAAGAGGATATAGCGCACGAGGCATGGAATGCTGACCGAGTTTCTTTCTACAATCAGTCTGAATTGAATGATTTGGTACGAGATTTAAATTTGCCAAAGCAATCCGCTGAACTGCTGGCTTCCAGACTACAGGAAAAACATCTTCTCAAAACTGGTACAAGTGTTTCATTTTATCGTAACAGGGAGGAGAAATTAAGAAAGTACTTTCACTCTGATGGCCAGCTTGTTTACTGCACAGATGTTAAGGGGCTTCTTCTTGCTATGGATTTGCCTGCATACCGTTCAAATGACTGGAGACTTTTTATTGATAGCTCGAAAAGAAGCCTTAAGTGTGTCCTACTCCATAATGGTAACCAGTATGGATCTATCCCTATAGGACACTCTGTCACTCTAAAGGAAAACTACGAAAACATCAAGGTTATGCTTGAAAGACTGAAGTACGCTGATCACCAGTGGTTGATATGTGTGGATTTAAAAATGGTGAATTTCCTATTAGGACAACAAGGAGGTCATACCAAGTATCCCTGCTTTTTATGCTACTGGGATAGTAGAGCCAATGAAGAGCATTGGGTAAGAAAAGAATGGCCACCAAGGAATACAATGAAACCTGGAGAAAAGAATATCATCAACGACCCCTTGGTTGATCGGAAAAACATCATTTTACCGCCACTGCACATCAAACTTGGACTAATGAAGCAGTTTGTCAAAGCACTTGATCGTTCTGGAGACTGTTTTGGATACATTTGCTCAAACTGTCCTGGCCTTAGCTATGAGAAGAAAAAAGCAGGGATATTTGATGGACCTCAGATCAGAACGTTGCTCAGGGACCACCAGTTCGTGACTACAATGACCGCCGTTGAGACTCGAGCATGGAAAGCATTTTCCAAAGTGGTCCATAACTTCCTTGGCAATAAGAGAGCTGATAATTATACAGAGTTAGTGGAGGAGCTTCTCCTCAGCCTACAAGACCTTGGGTGCAGAATAAGCATTAAAGTGCACTACTTGCACAGCCACCTCAGCGAATTTCCGGAAAATCTTGGCGATGTTAATGAGGAGCAAGGAGAGCGTTTCCATCAGGATGTCAAAGTGATGGAAGAACGTTATCAAGGTCGATGGAACTGCAACATGATGGCAGATTACTGCTGGAGTTTGATGAGAGATGTCCCTTATGCAGTTCATAAAAGATTAGCAACAAAAAGATAGTTTTTGATGCCATAACGTGAATTCTTTTGTGCCAAACTATGCTTTAGATTTGTACATTCGTACTGATTGTTGTGATGTGATATTGTTACTTTATCATGCAGTTTTTGCTTGTTTTTTATTGAACCTGCTAATTTAATTCTCCGAGAATGACACAAAACGAAAAAACTTAGCTTTCATTGATGCCGTACCTGTGATGAGCATAATGCTCCTGATTGTATATTTTCAATGTATTTCACCTATCTACTGTTTATATATAATGTGGTCAATAATGCACAAACGCGGTTCAAGGTTACAAATAGCATTGGAAAGGTATTTCAAAGGGAGATGCTGCCTTCCATTGTAGACATTATTCCACAGAAGGGCACTTAAACGCAACATGAATTTTTCAACTTTTGGCAAAAATTAGCAATTTTTTAAAAAATTATTACTTCATATCTCAAAAACGTGACGTGATAGGCAAAAACTAATACCAGATTCGGATTCAGCGCCCCCAAATTACCCAAAATCAGTTGAAATACTCCATGCAAGAAAAATCGTGTTGACCAGTGTAATCTTTCAGGGTCAGCAAGTGTAGTCTACATGGAGACCAACAATGCCTGCTAATGCCGCAAATTACCCTTTGATCTATGCCAATAAGTCAGGTTGGATGGACAGTAAAGTATTTTTCCAAAACATTCTTTGTTTCCACCTGTAACTAAAAGGCAATCTTAGTTGCATTGAAAATCTGTCTGGTCTGAAATAAATCCTCCAGTAGCTAAAAATCAACTTGTGGGTAAATTTTTTGCAGAAATTTATTAATCTGATAGTCGTGGCAAAAAGCTGGACTTTACGTTGCAAAAGTGATGCAAAGATTTCTGCATGACTCTGAAGGTCCAACAATTTCCTTTACATTAAGCTGTTTAAAGCCAGATATTGGTTATGCCACAGTGCTTGATGAAACCCCTTCATATCTTCCACCAGATATTGATGATTTCAAAGCTTCTAATTTAATAGCGGGGTTTTTGGAAGCCACAGCAGAAAAAAAGCAAAAAGTGGCAAATAATTGATTATCCAAAAGTTTGACAAACTTTTGATAAGATCGTGAAACTCGACTGCCAAAGCAAATACAACAGACTGTTTCCTAAGCTGTAGTGTTTAAAAGATTTTGCTTATGTTATAGTTTGGTTTTATTTTCCTTGTATTTCATTTTTGTGGTGAGTTTTTGTGTTATAAGTTTATTCATTAATTTATTGGGTGTAATATAACCAAGGTGTGCAACTACACAACAGTATTAGATTGCAGAAGGCAAAAGACTTCATTGTTAAGGTATAGGATACTAATAATACCGGTAGTTAAGTTTTGAATGATTATGAATTAATTAGATGTTGTCCAATAATTACCCCCTACATGTCCAATAATTTCCCCAAATGCTGGGGTAATTATTGGACAAGAAAAAAGCTTAATAACTTCTTACAGGAGAAAGTTGCAGCAAAACTTTCTTTTTTAACTGAAGCAGTAAACGCTGACCTATAATTACCATGTGCTAAAATTATAGAAAACTGTATCTTACATTAAAAAATTTAAATGTTTTTTAATTTTGTCCAATAATTACCCCAATTGACTATACTATAAAGCAAGAATTTTTTCTTGTGCTCATATGCTGCCTGTTATGCTATTTATGTCGTTTATGTCTATACTCTACATCAGTGTTTCTTAACCTTTTTGGCGCTTGTACCCCTTAAAATTTTGTGAAATGTTTTTGTACCCTAGACCAGTGTTTCCCAAACTGTGTGCCGTGAAGATTCGCAGGTGTGCCGCAAGTCTTTTTAAAGTGCCTTCTGTTGATACCATTTTTCTACCAAAATCGAGAAAATGACCTTTTTATTTTTGGAGATCCCCATCAGTTTGGGCCAGAGCTGGGGAGTCGAGGCATTTTTGGGGCTTCAGGAGTCGTAGTCGGAGTCAGCAAAAATTGACCGACTCCTCAAAAACCCTATATTGTTTCTTTGTCAAAACAATAGCAGGTAAAGTTTGGTTTTCTAGCATATCATGCAAATTCGCAACTGAAAAAGAATTAGTTAGGAGATCAACAAAGGGGCGATTTGGAAAATGTACGCGATCAGAGCAGGATTGCAATAAAATTATCTTACTTTTGTCTTTATTATGGCGAGAACTATACTGAGTGTGTCATTTAAATTGAACTATTGTGAAAAATAAATACTGTTGGAAGACTTAGACGAGTGAAAATATAAGAATATTTGCTATTAGTATTAACAAGCAGGAGTCAGAGTCGGACCTTTCATATTCCCAGGAGTCGGAGTTGGAAGTTCAGACCACCGACTCCCCAGCCCTGGTTCGGGCAGCATGAAACGATTTCCACAGATTGCTGACCAGTCAAAAAGTCACCTCCAAAATAAAAGGTCATTACTAGTCTCGCAGATGCTTGTGATGCCACTTGCCATTGCTAAAACTACATTTCACTGGTCGGTGTACTGCGAACGGTGATCAACCACTTTCCTGTACCAGCAGACAAAAAAGTTTGGGAACCGCTGCCCTAGAGTTTAAAATAACCATTATTCTGATGCCTCACCTCGTACCCCCTGCTTTGGTGTTTTGTACCCCCAAGGGGTACAGGTACCCCCAGTTAAGAACCCCGGCTCTACATCATTGTAACAAAATCCCAAGTTTAAGAAAAAATCAACATAAAACCATAACCATAACATTTTGTAAAACTGGAGAAAAGAGAGAACAATAGCCGCTTTTGTCGCTATGCCGAACACAAGATCAATAGCGCAGCCAAATTAGGAACTTAATACCACAAATATAAATAGGAAAGGGGAAGCACCAATTGGGAAAATAAGCTTACCATTAAATAGATTTTTTTCTTTAATTGTTAAAGCAACCATCATTTTGCCGCTACAATCAGTTTTGATTTTTTTCAACCCGTGCTCCCTCACAAGTATTAACGATAATTTGTGGCAAGATTCTTTGTGAGCATTGCCAGTCATGATTAAGAGAATACGATGATCACAATTTCGTGTAGAAGAATTGTGAAAGTGCATAAAATTCATTAAATTTTCGCTACTGCTCACACAAGAGCCCATGGGTGAAGCCGGCTTGGCTGGTTGAACCGAAATACTAAACCCAGACATTATTGATGGAGGGCCCCTGCCGGGCGACGCTGGCTAGTGTGTAAATAAATTAGGATTTACCTACGACTGGCTGTAATCATCTTTGGAAACTTAAAACATAAGAATGAAATTTTGTTATAGCAGTAAAGTGAACAGTGCTTTCTAAAAGATAGCAGCTACCCATTTAAAAGTTTACTCCCCTTGCTTTCTGAAAACTACCGTAACCCTGAATTTATTCATTGTACAGTTGTGTTCCATAAACCTTTTTCTGATTTTACTTACCGTATGCACTTCTAATTAATAAACTTTAGCTGTCAAAACGTTTAAATTTGGAAAAAATAAAAAAACTTTTGTCAAAAAAATATGTTCAAATTACAGCTACACGGCGGTACACCGATTGCGGAGCTCTGGATTGGACAGAAATTTAAGTAACTGCAAGAAGCAAGCAGTCTTGCTGATTACAAGTATAAAATACGGTAATAGATGGTTGTAGGACACGTACCTCCCGGGCACTTACCCCCTAGGACAATTACATAGTATAAAATAGAGATACAATAAACTAAAATGAATTACACAATGAAAAAAGCTGTTGATCACAATTACATTTATTAACCACACAACACGGCAAAAACAGACTAAGACATCATAAAACTACAACTGAATATTGTAGTTAAACCCGAACCCTAACCCTAATATTACTCCAGTTATATACTTCGTAGTTATATAAGTGTCCTATGTGACTGGGGGTATGTTGCTTATGGGGATAAGTGCCAAGGGGTATGTGACCTAGGGGTAAGTGTCCGGATGGTAACTGCCCTGTTACCGTATTAAACATAGCTAAAAGACAAGATCTTTCTTTTAATAGTATGAATGAACAAAGTCTTTTAATAATTTGAATAAGTTTCTGTTATAGTCGTCTATGAGAATCCGAAAACTGTTTCTTGTGACCCACTTCAATGCTTTGGTGCTAGAAACACAGCATACATTTCGCATTTGGGAGGAATCTTTACCTTAACTAACCCCAACGTCTACTGCATCACACAAATATTTGTACTCTTTGCAGCCATTTTCACAACTTAAACTATACATTAGGCGTTCTAAACTTTTTTCCAATACCCCCACGGGATGTTGAAGTTAGATTTTGAGAGTATTGAGTATTTTCGTTTCAGAATAAAAGATCCATCAAATTATACAGTACTTGTAACAGGGGCCATTCAGACTTACGAGAATCCTTAAGGAGATAATTAAAGTTTAAAAACTTTAAGGAACACAGCATTTACGTATGTAGCTTACTTCTTTTTTTTCTGGCCTCACAACTAAAATATCCAATTACATGTTTATGTTTATTTTCCGGGCTCTAATTAGAACGAAAATATACTGGAACTGATTACCGCGTATCTGTACTTATTCTCAAACCTTTAACAGAACTACAGTATGCTGGTACTACACGTCTGTACTTGTTTTCTGATCTCTGACTGGAATAAAAATATATTGGTACCGGACATTTGTACTGTAGGTCTACTTATTTCCTCACCTGTAAATAGGACTAAAAACCTCTATCTTTGCTTTTCGTCAACTATCGTTACAAAAATATTGACTACTACACAACTGAACGCATACTTACTTGTTGGCGTCCAGTTGAAACTTAAACATGCTCAAAGCGCACTTTTATTACTTTCCAATTACAATTAAAATATACCACTACGACACATCTTTATATTTTCTCTGACACCTCACGACTGTACTCGTTTTAGCTTCTAATAGAACTAAACTATACTGCTATTGCACAGCGCATGTTTTCTATCTTATCAAAATCAAACCGCACTGCACTCCTGTTGAAGATGTAGCTGACATTGGATGAAGCTTGTAGAAGCGTAACCAACTACAATAACGTCATAAATTAGCTGAAAGACCTTCCAATCTTTTAGTGGCCTTGTCTTGACGCCATGGTGACTGATAATTAAGCAACAAATATTTTAAGGCAAAAACGCTATATCTGTTATAATCATTCACTTTAAAAACATACCTTTCTTGGCCAACACTCGTTTTGGACCTGATGTTGAAGACCTAGAAGGTCTTCCCCCACTAGTCTGGTGGGGTTTTGACCTTTCAATCGGTACACGGCGACAGAGGGAAGGACGACCATCAAGAAATAAAAATGTATTGTTTTCAACCATGCTGGGCCGTGCCTAAAGATATTGCAAAAACACATTATTGAACAAAGCTAAAAATGTAAAAAATATCATCGTAACGTTCCAAAATCTTTTAATGATAGCAAATTAAACAAATAGTTGACTTCTCGCAAAATTTTATTTTTGTTAAATATTTGCCAAAGCACTCCTACAAAACTTATTAAGTTCCACCCTTCGCTTTGTTTCAGGCTGCATGAAACCAAAACTTACAAGGCATTTACATGTCTTGTATGGTATAGTACCTCTGCGAATGCTTGCTTTAAACCTATTTTCTAGACCGCAGTGAAGTTCCCTTCTAACCCTCGCTTATGTAATTGGACTCTACAACCAGCACATGAAAGCATAAGCATGTGTCTCTCTCCAAATCGGCGTTGCCCTGAGAATTGCTTCAACTACAATTGGCTACCGACTCTTCCGTTTTAATGCACAAAAACCTGTTTTGCCACAGTGCTTGAAGAAGGCTGAATCGTCTCTACACACGGGTGGAAAGGTTCCAGCCCTCGTTTGGGTTGTGGAACATGGCAGCAGATCCCTAATACTTATGCTGGTCTAGTGATCCCTAGAATGCTGATTACATCACATCTGGAAGTGTATATGCTAAACACTTAATCCCCCGCAGTATACTAAACACCTACAGCTCAAAATTCCTAAAAATGTCGTCTTGCCATTAGCATTTTGGGTAGATAGTAGCAGCAAACTTTGCCTGACAACAAGTAATCATACGAATGATGACCACCCTATCATATCTTTTGCCAACTTTTGTAAAGCTAATAGCAAATAAAATGTGAATTCTATTTTTTAAGCAATAAAAACTTACGTTCTTAAGAGCGTTTTGCTGCATCAGCTTATTGGTGACGCCTTCATTGTTGAGAATGCTGGCCAGTGCATTCGGATCTTCTTCAAACTCGATGTCTTGTCAAAATAAAATTATCAAAAAAAGTGGTACTAGAACTGAGCAGGGGTGCTTAAAAGTTTTCACATCTCGGGCTCCATTTAGTTAATCTGAAATCTTGACAGGCCGTATAAAGAATATTTTCTTGGAGTTCAACTGGTCTTTGTGACAATGCTTTCTTTTGAAGATCAACTTTCTGAAGACAAATTTCATTTCTTGTTGGGGATCAACATTGTGAGCTCAAATTTGGAAGCAAACAGCTTTTTCAAAACCAGTAGCAGGCTGCAAAAACTTTTTGAGTAGGCAGTTGGCATACACGCCATTCTTAGAGCACTAATAGAACATGTAATCTATGCCGGTGTTTGTCAACCAAGTTATTTTACGTTTCTGAGCCCACCAGAATTTTCCAAGGTTGTACCAAATGCGCTGAAACTAAAGAGCTTTTGTTCCAACATAAATCTCCAAAGAACAGAGTTTTTAAACTGGACATATATTTTAATGATAAATTCACATAAATGGAGTTTTATAACTGAATATCTTTTCTTTGGAGATCAATCTCAGAAAGGGAAGAGTTTCTAACCACTGGCATACACTATTTGATAACACTCAGTGAACATTTTTATGCTTTGCGTGGTTTGGCTCTACACATAAACTTAGTGTGGTAGAACTTTATTTAATATAAATATGATTGAAATAAACAATTTTTTTGGAAAAAATATCTGGAGAATTGTTACAAAAAAAGCTCCGATTTATGCTACTATTATTAAAGCTATGACAACTACCCTTAACACAAAACGACTACAAGAACATGAGCAAATCCGCTGGTAAAATAAATTCTTGTGCAAAACTTTTCATTACTATAGTTTTACCACCAATCTTTGTTAACAGAGCTTCAAAGCTTTGAAATTACTTCTGCCATATAAACAAATATATTTTTGCATATTCACATAATAGTTAAGCACAAAACATCAACATTTAAAACCATATAAAGTAAGACAAAAACTGGCCGGTACCTTCTTTTGTAATAGTAGGCTTAGAGGCATGTGATTTTTTTTCAATTCTTGGCAAAGGTGAGTTACTCAAGTTTCCAAACACTTGTCGACACTTTGTATTCAGTGGAATCACTTCTTTACAAATTGGTCCATTACTTTTTACACAGCTAGGTTTTGTGCTTGCTGGTTTGGAAATCTAAAAAGCTTTTCTACATCACCACATTTGACAACCTTTGATTTGTCAAAAATCCCCTCAATCATAAACTTAAGATTAAAAGCATTCAATATCGAGGAGGACCTTACAAATTTGGAAAAAAAGTTTTTCACGAGAACGTTTTCTAAGTTTATGACTTTTTAAATAATTAATTCTTAACACCAAAACTTAAAGTCTACAACTGAAAAAGCAATACAATCTTTCAGCTTTCTGGATGTCATGATAAAAATTTTGGAAATGTTGAAAGTGTGGTGTGGCGCAAACCATCTCATGTAGGAATTCTACTGAACTTCAGTGATATCTGTCTTAAGATGTGAAAATCAGGTTTAATTGCGAGTCTGTCTTGCATAGAGCTAAATTTAATGTTCAAGCGTGTTTTTCTATAATAATAAAGTTAAAAACCTAGGAATATGTTTTTGTGTACTGGATTTTTAAAGTATTTCTCAGATGTTGTTGCAAAAACGTTTGAAGCTGAGAATAAACCCAGCCATTAAACAAAAATCAAGAAAATAATTTTTCATATACACTAGGTGTACTGAATTTGTGAAGAACATTACATAAATTTAATTGTAATGTTGCTAAATCAATTCAAAATAATTTCAATGTTAACATATTTGTATTTTATAGAAGTTTAAAAACTGGATCATACTTTCAATTGAAGTCAAGTATCCTACCACTTTGGTGTCTAATGTGTTTAAATTATCTTGTTTGCGTGATGTAATCAGGTCATACATAGGTATGATTTCCAGTCACTTGGTCACCAGTGGACACGAGCCACTTAAATTTGAACTTTAACAAAACTGCAATAACCCAACCCATCAGTTCATATCAACATCACAAAGCCAATAAACTTCATGGTAATTCTTTTAAAATAATTAGACAGCATAACACAGACTATAAAGTTAAAGTTCAAGAAGCGTTACTAATTAAAAAAACAAACCATGATTAAATTCTCAGTTATATGCAAATGGGTGTTCTTTTTTGCTCAATGTTTTTAGTTTATTAGATGTTACATAAATTTAAGGTTTCATGTGTCTTTATGTGAATGCATTTGCATCAGTACATTGCTTTTATCCTTACTTTGACACCATCTACTTTTGCCCACTTTTAGTGCAGTATACTAGTAGCTTCAGAAATCTAAAAAACAACTTAACTTTGGAATTTGCATACCGCTTTTCATTTGTAAAATTTGCAGATACAGTAAAGATCAAAATATGATTTGCGACAGTGCAGTGATTTGGGCATCAGCTTTGCAATCAGTAGACTTGGGTTTCATTTCCCTTGGCAAGTCATACTAAAAGACTTTAAAAAATGGTATCCATGGGTTCCATGCTTGGCACTCAAAACAAAAGGTGTATAGTGGAGAACAAGCTGGCAAGATCGCTTGTTGTGTCCTAGAGAAAGACACTTAACAGGATGCCTCCATCCTTATGTGACAAACAGATGGTGGGGCCAAGTAGTCTGCATGTTGCAGTGGCCCAATCTCCCTCTAAGGAGGGTTGGTGGCAGGAAGAGCATCTAACCATAAAAATATTAGCAAAAAAGGAACAAACGATGTGAATATCAACACATAGAAAGACTGCTTAAAAATAGAGAAAAATAGAAGAATGGTGCTTCAGAACAAGTGGAAAGAAATGGAAAAATCTGCACAGGCAACCCCACCTAAGTGGAAATAAAGCCAGAAGAAGTACACATCAAAAAAATGAGAGGGGCAAAATGAATTGTTGAAAATGTTTAAATTTTCTATAAACACGATTACTATTTTTCTGTGACTTGGTATGCCAAGCTATGGTTTGAAAAAGCTTAGAAAGTAGCCACTTAAAAGCTAAAGTGAAAATATTTAGCATTAGCAAAAAGATATGAATCTGGGCCTGCTGACACGTAACAAGACTTAAAGTTGGCATGTGTTAAAATCAATGTCAAATCTGCTGATGCCACTTTTAGTTTAAACAAAGCAGCACTCCAACTCCACTAAACCAACAAATTTTCCCCAACCCCGATGCAAAATCAATCAACTATTGCAGAAGCTCCACAAGGCTATATCGAACTAAAAATCTGATGTTTTATTAATATATTTAAATAAAGGTAGCTTTGCTTTGCTGCAGTCAATTTGAGATTAAGAGTCAAAATAGTCAAATGAAGTGACCATACGTGAAAAAATTTAAAAAATATAGGAGCAGTTCTTGCTAACTGATTGTTGCCAAAAAACAGCATCCCACCTGTTTCATGCTGCTACAAAATAAATGTCGTGCAACTCCATACACTGCTCCAAAAATGGAGAGCTTTCTAACCTTCCCGAACTGTGAACAACCATTGTTAATAAAAGCACCATCATTAGCTGATAATGACACGATTGTCAACACTAGAGATGGTACTAATTTTTAGTTTTTCATGATGAAATATAAAATTTTAGATCAAATCAATAGGTTCAAGCATTCAAATCACCTCATCTTATAACAAAATAAATATACAGCTTTGCAAAAAATAGAATGGCTGTGGTGTAGCAGCAATAAGTTGTTACTTCATAATGAATTGCCAATACTTTGAAAGTAAAACAATATACACTTTGTTGCATATGCAAAAGATCAGATTACAATCATAGTAAATAATGCCAAACACACACTGAATTAGTCTGACCAAGCTCATCAAAGCAAGGCAAAAAAAGTATAATAAAAAAAGAAAATATGGGAAACCACTAAACATTAGAATCTTACCGTTGAAGAATCACATTCATTTCTGTATCTTGGAATGGCAGTTTTTGAGAAGGTAGCTAGAAACAAATTAATTTTGTGAAAACAACAACAACAACATTGTTTTCAAGGTCCAACATACAGTACATTAAGAGTAGAAAACATAGCAAGACAAAATAGTGTCAAACTTGTCAAAAATTAAGCTATGTTGCTTTAACCTTAGTTTACCTTTCTGCATTTTTCTGACAACAAGCAAACATTTTGTTGCAACTCAATAAAATCAGAGCTGCTTTGCCTTGGGGTTGCTTTCCTAGTGCAACCACAAGTCTAACTAATTAAGTTAACTTTAGATTTGTTTGAAAATAAAATCACATTCTATAGCAAACTTGGAGTTCCAACATTTCCACTACAAACTCAACTTAATGCTCATTTAGTTCACATAGATTTAGAATCATGCAAGTGCCAGTGTGCGAATAAGGCTTCAAACAAAGCATTTAAAAAACAAAAAGCATGCTATTTCAATACAAATTAGTAGCTAAATCTTCAGACTTAAACAGTTTAATGTTAGTAGATTCTTCACTAGATTAGTAGTACTAGCACACTGGTTAAGAGTATCTGCTTGGTAATTGGTAGGCCTTAAATCAAATTCCTTAATTAAATCACTCCAACTATCTTAAAAATGGTATTCACAGACAGTATTCCTTTTAAAATTTTGCTATGTGTGCACCTACCAGTGCAAGGGTTAAAACACTTACAAATGTGTGAAATACATCCTATAAAGTTTTGTGAAAATTGATGGACATCATTTTATAACCACAATCACTGAAAATTTTATGAAAAATTTGACATATAATTTTACAAAACTTGCTGAAAATAACTTTGCAGATATTGAAGAACAAAGCTTTACACCACTAGTTTTTTTCTTGAAAACCAAAAATGAGAATATTTTTGGTATCACAACTCATTTAGTAAAAACGCAAACCTAATAAATAAATTAATGGTGCTGATCTTCAGGTAATGGAATTCGTGATGGATCATTAGTTCCATTGTTTAGTTCCTTTCTTGACTTATTGCTCAGCCCACAGGAAGAGTAGTAATGTCAAGGATGCAATATGAAACAGAGATAAGTTGATCATGATCAAAAAGAATGCAATGGACACCTATTACTTGAGCCCATAGCCTCTGTTGGCACTCCACAACAACAAAACAGAACGCACAAAAGTATACAAGTCTGAAAACTTACATGTGGTGCCTCTTGTATTGCCTATTGATTGCCGATTAAGCTTACGAGGTTTAGCAATTTTTGAAGCATCATAAGTTTTCTTTATCAATAGGTGAGAAGAGCCTGGAGATTTAATATTTGTACGTGTCATCAGAAAAAGTTAATAAACTATTACATAATAAACTATTACTAAAACCCAATAAAAAAAGTCAATTGCAATCAATTGCTAATTTCATTAATCTGTTAATAGAATATGTAGTGCATGTTGAAACTGCTTAGAATAAACTATAAGTTAGAGGCTATATCTCTCAAAGCTCACATTTTTTTGATAAACAGATGACTAGGATTTTAATATTATGATAGATAGGTAAATAGGCCCTTATTATTTCCACTAATAGCATATTTGATCAGTCTGTAATTATTACGTGCTAGTATCAAGCAGTACAACCATACCTCTATCTAGCACTACATTTAGACCTAGATAAACAGATGCAGAAAAAACTTAAAAACTGTTGAAAGAGCATAACTGCTCTAAAACTTGCTATTCTTCTATTGACCAATCAGTAGTTTAATTTTCCACTTTTTTACTTTTCCTCAAATAGAAGTATTTACCATCAAGTTGTTACTTTCTAATTTTAATGGATTGGATTCGCAAGTAAGTAGGCTTATTATTAACAGATAACAATAAGCATACTTTTACACAAGTAATCTTTCGTTAACAATGCTAAAAATCATTGCGTACAGGTCTGCATCAGTTACCGGAGTGGCTTGAACATCAAATTTTGCTGCAAGCAGGAAATTGCCTACTTGCTGAGAAGTGCCAAATCTAAATGCATGACAACATAACCACAGCAAGAATTGAACGCACTTTTGTCTGCTTGGTTTTTGCAGTTGATAAAACAAACATTTGTCTGTCCCTCTATGATAATATGCTACCGCTCTACTACTTACACACCAAGTTAATGCAAGAAGTGTAGTAGGTTACAGCTGAATAGAAATAAAAAGGCAGTGGCTATTTCGCCGTCGACGGCAATTTGCCCATGGAATCTATTTTGCCGTGATCATTCACGTGTGTTTATATAGCCAAATTTGCTATAATCGCACCAGTGACTCTGTGGTGTAGTGGATAGAGCGCTGGTCTTGAGATACCATAGTTGTGGGTTCGAATCTCAGCTGGCCAGGGCTTTAAAAGAAAGGCAGTGTACACTGAAGGGGCAGGCCCAGTATGTAAATGTACGGGGCAGTGTACACTGGAAGGGAGTGTACAGGGTGGGGGATAGAGACCTGGGGGTGCAAAATTTTTTTAATTGGTTTTTAAAATTGACCAATCAGAGACGACCAAAAGTCACATGTTTAGTACGTCATTAAAATTGACCAATCACAAATAACTCACGGCAAAATAGTCTCTGAGGGTAAATTGCCGTCGACGGCAAAATAGCCACTGCCAAATAAAAAACTGAATTTGTCAAGAGCAAACAATTGGGATCTTTTGACGATTCTCAGCAAAAAACCAGAGCCAGTATACTACTGCACGTATTTTAATTAGAACGTTTCACTAAACGCTGCTAGCACCCTGAGCTGCTGAGCACTGTCGGGCAAAATAGTGCAAATAAATTGATTAAGTTCTCTTTTCTCTCTTCAAGTGGGCACAATTCAAAAGACTGATGATATATTCAATATTTTATTCATACGATTTGACGCTCTGCAGTTTCTATTTACTTGTACGTGAATAAACTTGACTTCATATTTTCTCCATTCTAATTGAGGCTATATTTGAAAAACTAAACAAATCAAAAACTAAACTAAAAGTTTCTGATATGCGTGATTAGCCAAGCCTTTCAAATTACCTAATTGCTTGGGGGCGCTAACGTTCAAAAACTTAACAAAAAACAAAAGGAGCTTTTGTTGTGGCAGTATTCGTCAATAGAGTAATTAACAGAATTGCGTAAAGGGTAACACAACTCTGTCTTTAGCTCATCGCTTGTACTACCACGACGGAGTATATACCAGAAAAGAACAAATTTGCAATTTCAGTTAACTACAAACATGACATGTGACCTTATTTTTTACCCAGATTTCAAACTTTTTTTTAAATGACGGAGTTTAATTTATGTACATCAGAAAATATATTAGGACTATTTGTACATTAACTTCTAGATTTCACAACAAAATAAACATATAAACTCAAGAAAGTTTTGCGGACGACAAATATTACCACGTGCACAAAAGACATGAGCAAATGCCATTATAAAGTTTCGGTTTACCATGCTCTATCAGCAAGTCACAGACTTTACGCGCAAGCAGTCTAATAGCCTCCGCCACTAATGCAAAAATGTGAGATTAGAGAAAAACACCCCAGGAACGTTTTAAGTACGGCAGATTTTAGGATTAGGATTAGGGTTAGGGTTGTCACAAAATATTAGCTGACATCGCTGAATTCAGTGCTGAATTCCATCAACAAATAAAAATTTTAACTGGATAAGAGCGGTGGTGGAGTCGTTTTTTTAGCGGGGCTTTCTACAAAAGATCCGTCCAGTATACATAGCTGTTTCGTATCATCTGTTGACTGGTGTAATGTCAAAAACAAAGTTTGGTAACGCACAATTTTTAAAGAATAGTCAATAATGAGAGCCCCAAAAAATAATCATTTTCAACAGTACCTTACTTCAAATTGTGACAACACAACAATATTTTCTTAATCATATGAATAGGTTGCTGTGCCAGCGAAGACTTGCAGTTTATTCGATTGATTGCCTTCCATTCACATGAAAGCGAATTGTATCGCGGTGTTTTTGACGGGAGGTCCGCACTCGCTTGAAAGTTGCCGTTGACGAGGTGTTTCTTGACTTATCTTGTCTTTTCGTTAATTTTTGAAGCAGATTCTCAGATTACGAGCTTTCCATCAGCCCTTTTTGCCAGCATTTAGTTTGACTAGCCCGCCGCAATGAGCAGACTACATGGTTTCGCCACCTGTCTTCCACATAAAAATGAAGGCATCCCGTTAAGACACAACAAGCAAGCTTGCCAGCTTGTGCTACACACAATCCCTTTTGAGCTAAACGCCAAGTAGGAAAGCTGTGAATACCATTTTTTAAAGTCTTTTAATATGACTCGACTTGGGATATAAACCCCAGGTCTAGCGACTGCGAAGCTAACTCTAGAAAGTAGAGTATTCATTCTCGAAGCTTTTCGTCTGACACTTTTTAAGAGAATCCGTCAGAAATAGAGTGAAAAGGTGAAGTGAGTCACTTACATAGAGACACAGTTGACGAAAAAGAAAAAAGGGAAAAAAGGCTTTATCATGATTGGTAAAAACTCTATCATGATCTGCGCTAATGCTCTGTATGATGGCGATCTTACTCCGCCTCCTTTTCCTCGTGCAGTTTTTGTTGAGCTGATGCAAACGGCTACTTCCTCCGTAGAATTCAGTTTCAACAATATAATGCACCGACAGATTGATGGCGTTGCTATGGGTTCACCTCTTGGCCCATCTCTTGCCAACATCTTTGTCGGATATTACGAAGCTTTGCTTTTCAAAAGAGTCAACAAACCACTTATGTATTATCGATACGTCGATGATACTTTTGCAGTTTTTAACGACGAAGACGAATGCAATGAGTTTTTCTCTCTTCTAAATTCTCTCCATCCATCGCTTTGTTTCACTTTTGAAAAGGAATGCAATTGGACTTTGCCCTTTCTTGACGTCCTGGTAGAAAAGAATGATCACGAATTTGTTACATCTATCTACAGGAAGCCGACTTTCACTGGCCAATACATTCGCTGGAACTCTTTTTGCCCCATGAAGCGGAAGACTAATTTGATTTCAACTCTAGTCCACAAAGCTCTAGTTATCTGTTCGAAATCCACTCTTGAAAATGAACTTACTAATATTCGATCAATCCTTATCAACAACGGTTACCCTGAAGCTATAATCAACACTGTTATGACCAAGAAAATGAATCAATTTCGCAGACCAACGCAATTCGGTCCGAAGAAATGCCCAGTTTATCTTCACTTGCCATGGCTGGGCAATGTTTCGCTGAGGTACGAAATGCAAATTAAAACAGCCTTCAAACGCTGTTACTTTGCAGTTGAACCATGCATTGTCTACACCACCAGACAACTGCCTGTAACCAAAAAGGATGTACTACCCGCTTTTCATCAAAGCAACATTGTTTATCAATTTCTGTGCCACTGCAATAGTCGGTACGTGGGTCGTACGTCTCAAAGGCTACATTAAGCAGCACGTGCCGAAAACGATTCTCCAGAAGCATATTTCTCAGGACCGAAGCACATTGGCCCGCTCTTGCAAGCCAATCAGAAGCTTTAAAGCTGAAACTCCCTTTTCTGCCATAGGACAACATCTTTTACAAAACCCTATATGCGCACACGAATATAATGACAACAAATTTTCTATTCTTGCCCGTGGCCGTACTTCTTTTCATCTTTCCACCCTTGAAGCCACGTACATTAAAACATCCAAACCAAATTTATGCAAACAAAAGGAATTCGTTTATGGTCTAAAAATCACACATTAGTTTCCGCTCCTTCTATTGGTCGCTTCTTTTTACCAATCATGATAGAGCCTTTTTTCCCTTTTCTCTTTTTCGTCAACTGTGTCTCTATATAAGTGACTCACTTCACCTTTTCACTCTATTTCTGACGGATTCTCTTGAAAAGTGTCAGACGAAAAGCTTCGAAAATGAATACTCTACTTTCTGCAATTTTCAAATTCTTTACCACAAATCAACTCTTCGAAGCTAACTCTCTAACTACTACACCACGCTTTTATGCTAAAACAAGTGCTGGATGTAAAAATTCTGAGTAGAAATTTATCCTCCATCTTCAAGTTAAGTTCGTACGATACAGAGTGCAAACGACGCTCCCACACCACTACATCTCTGCTTGTGACACATTTTCAAGTTATACCAAAACAAATTGAAGTTTGCAACTTATGAAGTTATGTCATTAACTTCACAAATGCCCGACACACACTCCAAGCACGTGGAAAAAGTAAATAAAAACAACCAGGCCTTTTTGGCGATGAAAAATAAGATAAGCCGCTTAGCGCTGAATTAAATTTGTAAGTTCAACAAAGTTGCTTTCCAGCAATATAACACTCTAAGGATATAAATATTTTAGGAGAAATCACACCATTTATACGTTACACAAAAACAGTATAAAATTGACGATACCGACAGGCTTCTTTTGCCCTTTAGAGGCTCAATAAGCGAATGAATTTGTTGATTTCATAACGTTCGAACAAGGTATCAGAAGTCAAAAATTACCCAGCAATCCTGCAATGCAATGCAAGGTGAATCAGATTTAAGGATCACCCAACATGTAGCTTACTAGGACAAAATGACTGTTACAGCAAGTATTCCCTCTGGATTGAAAGGGTTAAATCGTCATGAGTTTGAACCCGGTTTACATTCTTTATGACCTAGTTTTATGTTTACTTTGATCGATGCTTCCTTATTTGGCGTGGTTTCTCGCACGCCTCGCCTTTTAATAATAGACCTTTAGATAACGTTATAGCCTTTTCGTACCGAGCCTTTGCCTCTGATAACCTTTGCTTTTAGATTAATTACTGTTACCTCTCCAATATAGCTAACCGTTGTTGCACTCGTAGGCAGTTTAGAATTTGAGTGAATTACTTACTGTTCGATTGACTTGTAAACTACTATTATTTGAGCGCTTACAAATTACTGTTTGATTGTTTTTGGGTTTGATTTCCGGCCAAGCTACAGTAGGTGAGTGCTTTAGTGAATTTACGTTTGTGTATTCGTGTTAAGTGGGTTAATTACTTTGCAGAAAACCGTACTGCATCGTTCCGTATCGTATTGTAGTCTAAATTCTTCAATCTAACTAGTCATTCGTAACCCCAAAGTTTCAAATTTATTTCAATTCTACTGTATGCTCTGTGTGGAACCTGTTGCACGCGCGATTCTAGATGAGAGCTTTAGGCGAAACAACAGGTCAAAAGTTTCTGTGACAATGACAATGGCGTCAGTAAAGGGGTGTGGATTTCTTTTTCTTATCAAAAAAAGGAAATGATTTTTCCCATTCGCCACTACAAAATATGTGTGAGAAGATTAGCCTATATCAGCCTATATGTGAGAAGATCAACCTAAATCAGCCTATATAAGGACTCAGGTTCAAAAACTATTTCTTCTGGCAGTTTAATCAGATATAAAACATATTTGAAAAAATCGATCCAATCAGACGCTAAACAAAAACGGTAAAGAATTAACAATCCGCGACAGGCTTCTTTTACCCTTAAGGAGCTCATCAAGCGAACGAATTCGTTGACTTCAGAATGTTCGAATTTGGTAACAGAATGCAAAACTATACCGCAATCTTGCAATAAAATGCACACAATATTGTGGATCATATTTAAGGATCACGCCACATATACTCGGACTAAGTCACAATTGCAAGTGTACATGGGAAGGAATTTTTTACTGTTGTGGCGATTCAGTGAGTTTGAGGACAGGGATTTGATGAGAGTGACGTGAACATTGACGCGAATTTTGAGCCACCATTTAATGCTTTAACATATGAGCAATAATTGGATTGCCTGTGTCCGTTTACCGAATTATAGATTTTATTGTCATCATTCACACGGGCACCGCAGGTATTATGCATACGCAGCTGGGTATTGCTTGTAACGTAAATCCGTTAGTGTTGATCATTGAAAAAAGCGTAATCGAAACCGGGAGAAAGATTTTTCAAAGTATCATGTACAATACCAAAATATTCGAACAGAAAAATTGTTAACACGTTGACTGCCACGCATTTTTTCCCTATATGGAATTGCCTTATCTTAGGTGCCAACAATGTAATTCCCCGAAAACAATACCTAAAGTATAGTTTTACTTGTCTTTTGATATTTTAACATAAATTTACAAACATCAATTGTTATAAAAAATAATTCATTTTTGAGGTGCCACACAAAAACCTAATTCTATTCTCTGTGTGCTATTTTAATTTATAAGCCATTTCCAATGGAGGTGCCAGTGTATCACCGGTGATGCATTGGCACCACATACAAAAGTCAGCATGTATCACCGGTGATACACTGGGCAGCCAACGTGTTAAATAGTGATCTCGCATTTTATTGTGTTGCTACGTGTGAGTTTGGAAGTCTTGGCTTCTTGCTTTATTTTATATTTCATGGTAAGTGAAATAATTTATTTCGGCCATTATGTGGCCTGCTTAAGCTGCAGACCATTGCGGTTATACAATAGAACGCCGATTATCCAAACTAATTGAGACCAAGCGTGGTTCGGATCATCCATTTTTTCGGGTGATCGAATAACAATACCAATATTGTAGCACACTGCCAGAAAAGAAACCCTCACTCAAATTGCTAGTTGATCTATAGTCTCAAGCTTTGTCTCAATCGTCACTACATTCCGTTTTCTTTTTCATGGAAGAATAGTTCCTAGATTAGTTTGAAGCTTAAAAGCTTTTGCGCATAAACACAGTCCGTTATCAAGCGCAGATAGCTTAAAATGGTTTCTAAAAACGCACAGTTACAAGTTTGAAAACAAAAACAAATTTATCATTAGCGGATAAAAAGGAAATTAAAACACGTGTTGTGCTGCCTTATGTTCCAAGATACTTTAAGGCTTTGTCAAAAATTTTAAGAAACGTAGGAATTTTGGTTAGTAGCAAACCGTATTTAACTTTAAAAGACATTTTACCAAAGGCAAAAGACTCGGTGGAAAGATCATGTAGACCTGGTGTAGTTTACCAGATTTCTTGTCGAGATTGCACTGGTATCTACATTGGGGAAACTGGACGGGCTTACAAAACAAGATTGGCTGAGCACAAAAGGGATTTAAAGCCAGCAAATCTGGCAAAAGTTGATGACAACAATTTTAATAAAAAATGGCATTGGTTAAGCATGTCATCACCAAAGATCACCGAGTTGACTGGGATCATAGCTATGGTTACCATATCTGGAAAAGCAAAAAACGGGACACTGGATGGCCACTTTGCACCAGGCCAAAAATATATGGGCTTTTCAATTATTTTTAGAACAAAAGCGGGACGCTCCAATTAATTTCTGGACTTAGATGGACGAGCCTCTAAAAAATAAGAAAAAAGGGGTGATCTCCAAAAAAAAAAAAAAAGGTCAACAGTTGCTTCGAAGCACGTTTTGTGTCGTTTTCAGGTCGCAAACTGCAAAAATCCTGCGTCTACACAGGTGTTGACGTTTTTTTTTTCTTTTTTTTGGAGATCACCCCTTTTTTCTTATTTTTTTGCGGCCCGACCTGGATGATCACTGAAGTTTGCACACCTTTGATCAAACTAATTTGGTTGACTGCAGCAAAAAGCGGGACGAGGCCTGAAAAAGCGGGACGTATGGTAACCCTAATCATAGCAAAATTTTAACCTTTCAAATAGATTTTTCCAAACGCCGATTTCTTGAATCTTTTTTATTCATAATTCTGAATATTCAATCAATGATAAAGAAAATTGTTTTTATTCTGAAATTTATAATAATAATTTGACGTAATCTACAGTTGCTTATTATTCGCTTTTCAACTTTTTGTTTTGCCTTTTTCTTTCGATTGCGTAGCACACTATTTATATTGCCTCACTCGTGCTTTCGTTTATTATTAGTCCAGATGAAGAACAGCTGTATAGCTGTTCGAAACGTTGACGGATATTGAAGTTTTTTGCATGCTCGGTAAGAACTTGTATCAATTTAAATAAACGTTACATTACCAGAAGAGCTAAATAAAATGAATTTATCAAAAATACCTGATAGCCAGAACAACAGTAAAATGTAGCTTTCCTGCAACTGGCAATTTTTTGAAGCCTAGAGTAAAAATTGATATTTTGGCCCAGAACTGAAAAAATAGGGGTTGGAACCATACTTCTGAACAATCACTATGGGACCAAGATTACATCTAACTATCTGTCACTATGTTGAAATTCAACACCAAAATTGTAAACGTTTTTGACCGGCACAAGAAAATGACGGAGGTCTTTGCACCAACCTTTTGATCAGATAAAATTTACACGATGAAGAAAAGATTAGCCTACATAGGCATGTTTTTAAGAAAAAAATTTCTTTAATATTTTTGTAAAAAATTTATGAAGCATATTTTGTCCTTAAGCGACAATTTGTTTTTCTAAAAATTTTAATTTTTCATCTCATAACATTTTCAATCCAGAGGAGGGTAGCGAAACCGGTATTCAGGCAAGCCGGCGTGTTGACCACATTGTTCGCTTCGCAGTCGGTCGTCCTGGGTATATTTTTAACGTAAATATATACAAGGCTTTAAAACTTCCTGCTCGGCGCAAAGTGATAGATAAAGATGAGCACTCCACAACATAATGCAATTTATATTTTCACACGTGACTGATTCCGTTATATTCGGTAAAAAGTTAACTTTTACCGGCTCATCGACTGCAAAGAAAATCTCTACCTGTTGACAATACTAATAGTTTGCATCCTGCTTAGAGAACTTATTTTAGAACATGTTAATTCTCAGTTATTTTGCAACATCTTATTTCACTAAATTTTAACGTGTTGGTTCAAAACAGACAGCAAGTACGGTTTTTCTTGTATTGCGTTGTGAACAACTGCAACCAACACACACCATGCATACATTTATCATTTGAGTAATTACAGCGCAGGAGTGCCCAGTCTTACCTCCAGCTATTGCCACATGCGACGCTGGCAAATTTTGAAAGTACCGGACCGCAGGGCACATTTCTAATTCCTCCAAATTGAAAGTGAAAACCTGTCTTGGAGATTAATATTAGCAAAGCCTGATTTGACGCAATCGGAATACAAAATGAAGAGCTTCTTGGGGGGAATCACCATTTTCAAAGCTTAAATTAAGGTACTTTGTAACCAAAATTGAGGTGTAGACTTTTATAAGGCGTGTTAACTGATACATTAAGCTACATCACTGATAATAAAAAAGAGCCGTGGTTTAGCCATCCCTGTTAACAGCACACAATCGCAGCATAATACACTTTGTTCGTGAGCAGGGTAACTTGGATTTTCTGTCGCTTTGATGACGAATCGTGCCGCCTAAAATATTTTTTCTTGAGCCTATCCTCACGCGCTACTACAAAAAACATCCGATTTCATGTCTTTTTTTCCCGCGTTTCGCAGGATCAGACTTGGCTATTCGGTGATGTCTATCATGACACGTTCGCTTTTGAATCAGACTTTTTGCTGAAACAACACAGCTTCAGATGTAAAATTCTTAACTTTGAAGCCCGAAGAATTGCAATCCACCGTCGCGGTTGTTATTTAAGTGCGAGACAAGTATTTAAGGCACACAATCGGTGGTACATTTCAGAGCCAAATTAAGAGGTAAGGAGCCTGGCTCTATCATTGACAAGGCAACCTGCCACTGCATGGATTTTTCTATCTGGAAAACGTGAAACATTAATGGAGGAGGGCGAGCACTACGATCCCATGGTTTCGTTTTAAAACAGGGGGCCAAAATCAGCGTTTTATGTCTAAAGGATTTTACGTAGTAAGAGGGGAAGGCGGCAGTTCAAAAGTTTAAAAATTCTTGTGCTGTTGCACTAAACCCACACGGAGGCAAACAAAAAACTATTTTGAAGTACTATGCACACACACACCATGAACAAAAACAGTGCAAAATAAATTACTGCATACAGCAACACTTGTAATATACTGCTAAATAATTTTGTCAACGATAGTAAATTAGCAATCCGAAGCTTGTATAACAAGAAAATTTTGCAACATTTATTACTCATTCAATCGGTTATTTATTTGCCTGTTTAGTTAAAAAAACGGATTAAAATAAAAGAAAATTATTTTCTCATGACTGCAATCAGCTATGAGCTGCAAGGACTGTTCAGTTGCTTTTCGGAATCTGTCTGTCCTATAAAGCATTTTAGCAAAACAAATTGGCTGAATCCAGAAGAAATCAAAAAGTGGTAACGTGAAGTAAAGACTTCAATTCATCAACTTTCAACATGACGACTTCCACACAAACTATTCGAGCCGCGCAAGAAACGTAGTTGTGCACCTGGACAGCATTATCTCAAACTTGTGCAGCAATCGACGTCATTCAATGCACGATCACTACCATCCTTTTGCTTTTGATTCAGAGTTGAATGGAGGATTACAGTGCTATCAACTCCGGCCCCTTTCCCGACGAATACCAAAATTGTTTTAGTGGAGTTTTGAAATTTAGCCCTTTCTTCAGTACTGCACTATCTTGGCGGCTGTGTCGGGCATTTATTCGCACGGCCTGAACTCTGGCAAGTAGCTGCGGGCCTTTTATCTCTGTGCAAGTACGAGGGTAAATAAACTCACCACATCAACAGGCCTCATTATTATCAATAAATTACTCAAGTCTTCTCTTCGAAAATCGTAGTGGAAATTTCGCTAGCTTGCATTTACAATAAAAATTTCAGAGTTTTCCGTCACGTATTAAAGGCAAGAATTGCAATTGAGGCCTCTGTTGTGCACTGAACCACACAGAAGCAAAACTACAAGCTCGAGTCGTGGTGCAAATAAAGGTGTAAAACTGTGAATTGTGAAACATATTTTCGTGGCCTTTAGTAGTGCGTTTGCCGTAAACAGCAAAACAGATCTCTAATAACGAAAATAGCTTAACTAGAAGAATCAATCACGTACATTTCAATGTCCTTGCGATAAGCTAAAATTCTTAATTAATCAAAAGCTTTTAGATACATCTCTACTGAAGGAAATGCCATTGGATCAAAAAAACTTGCTTCAGGCCTTGTTTGGGCCGAGAAAAGTCAATAGTTTCGGGAAGACAATTTTTGCCATGGCACAATTTAAAAACTGCATTTGGTCCAGAGCCGCAAATGCCAATTTCGGGTCGGCCTCGGCGACCTTTTACAATCCATGCAAACCTCTAATGCAAAATACTCTTCAAGCGTATAATATCGATCAAGTAAACGTGAGGTTTGTGGAAATTATTGACTGCATTTACAACTACAAAATAAGGCACCAAGACTACTAAATCGTAACACATTTAAAATTATAATCTGTACGGCTTAAAAATTTCCTAAGATACATCCAGAAATTCAATAATGCACAATTCAATAAGATATCAAAATTATTTAATTATTCTTCTTTGCGATGGGTTTTCGACCTTGTTTTTGTCTTTGCAGGTGTTGGTTTTTCTTCCGATAGTGTAGCTGATTTGGTTCCGAAAGCGGAGTAATCAATCAAAACGCTGCTCGCGACGACCTCGAAAGGCCTAAATGGATCCAACGGAAAACCAAGCTTACCGGAAATCTACAAACAATAGAAAAATACAAATAATGCAGCATTGCACTCATCAAAAAACTGGACAGAGAAAGTAGATGTCGACTAGTGTGCCAGCACCCTCACTTGCAACACAGTATTTTCTTCCGGAAGCACAGCGTCTAAAATGCCTTAGTAGTCACCTTTTAAGTTGTTAAAAAAGAATTCAAATTGCAAGTAGCAGCCATTTTTTATCAATGTCCGCCACTCAGCTTACAAAGTTTACCTATTTAAGTAGGATATTCACATGCTACATGTTGCTTAAAATGCACAATATTAACTAGTGATGATGGAAAGCACTAATCTAGTACTACCAAGGACATCAAATAAACCGAATTTTGTAATCAACCGATAAAGCGAAAAGCAAAAAATGCTGGTGTTTCCTCGGGTAAACGCCTCGTATATCAACAAACAATACATTTTGATAGCATTCAAGAAACGGTCACACCGCACTTATTGTTGCGCCGTCAATCGATTTATCCTACGTTTAATAATAGTTTATTTGCACACATTGGCTAGCGGTGTGTACACTCTGCTTGAAGTTGTGCGTTAGCAAGCATGAAACTCGTGACTCGTTTTTTATCCCACAATCTTTGTTTCAACAAAACCGCCTCTTAACGCTGATATCTTGTCCTGAGACGACGCAACTTTGCCGCTTGCTGGCGCTGGATCTCAGTTGGTATTAGAGGCACGACAGCAGTTCGTTAGCTACAATAAGTTACGGAGTTGATAGAGTTACCGCAAATTCGCACTTTATTTTGTTGTGTCCAATGTTATGTTTATGTATATCTACAGATATTGCGACTAATTGCTCCGACATCACAATAATGATTAACAAAATTCAGCTGAACTACCTGCAACATTTAGTTGGTAAACTTTGAATTCCTGCATTAATCGTTAATCATCGGGTCCAACTTTTAGACTGCTGCATATTCTTCATAATAGAAACCAAATCACAAAACCGCGTTTCAAAGTATCTTAGTGAGGGTCAGCTTGGGTAGACTACGCTGTATGGCGTTACATTTAGTATAGTCGGGAAAAACTGAGCAATGTGTTAAGATAAGCCATTTCTATAACTTTTTAAAAAATATCGCTGGCATTTAAAAGGCAACATTAAGTGTTGCATGAGAATGCATTCTTCGCATACAAAACGTGAGATCATTTTTCGTTTGCGGTGGGAAGAAATCACGGTAGATTGTTTTGCGCTGTTTTTGACCCACGGTAAGGAGTGCATGTTCTATCAACTAGTTTCAACGTCATGTGTTCAAACTAATAGTAAACATAATGGCAGGATATAGCATAAACTATGGGTTCTTTGAGCCACATTGATGTGCTTGTACAGCAGTATCTTAGCCGAATTGTTAGACTTGATATTTGCTATGATGGAGAAAATGGGATACATTAATTATAACCGGCGGAGGTAAATTGATCTAATTGCTTAACCCAACCCAATGTATTTCAGCTTTTCAGCAGATTAAATACGCCTCGATAATACCGGCAGACAATCAAACCAGGAAAATACCACAAGCATTAATGGAGGAAGCAGCAAGAGGTTGAAAGCGGAAAATTTTGAGCGCAGTCTTTAAGAGAATTCGCAATAGACCGCATGACCTTGCGTAAATACATTTCTAAGTACAGTCTAGGAAAAGAGCGCATTTAGTTATCAACAAGTTGCTTTAATGTATGTCAGTTTTTTACAAAACTTTTTGAAAAAGATCTGGCAGAACTAATTAAACAGCTAGCTTCTCAGTTTTACGGATTACCATAAATCAACTGCAGCGAGCTTTCACTCGAATTCGCAGTTCAAAATAAAGCGAAAACACTCAGCAATTAAGTAGAAAACCAGAAAGCAGGTGAGCTAGATAAAACGTATGGTACTTTACTATTTTATGAAAAAAACAAGCCACTCAAAAACTTATTTTACGGACAATTTTATTCCGGTATTCTAAAATTTAATATTTTTATGCAGATCTATCCTTATGACATGCAATCAAACCATTTCACAATGTAGTCAGTTGCTTGATAGGTCTGGTTGGTTGCTTACATTGTAATCGCAAGGCTATAAGTTTAACATTTGTACTGGACGTTGCCCTTTGAAAAGGCACTTTAAGATGATTACCTCGGTTGGTTTATCAAAGTTCCATAATCAACCGTCTAAGGGACCGCCATATGTAAATATAAGTTAGATGTTTAAATATCGGTCACCTTACAGATGTTTGACGCTTGGATTGTTGTCCCACAAATGAGGATGATACAGATGTAAAGTAAAACCAAAACAAAATAATTCTATACCTGCGTAGACGTAGGCCTGCCGACAACTTTGTATTTTTCAGGTCTTGAATGGTTTTTATACTTTAAAAAACGACATCACTTGTCATGCCGTAGGTCTGAAGGGACAGTTCAGGTACGGGCGACTTTTATTATTTTCAAGCGTCATGAATAAATGAGGTCTACTTCAAGCTTTCTCGAAATTTATTGAAATGGGTACAATATTACCAAACAAAACGTGATTTTTTTTTCATGAACATCCAATATTTTGAAGATTTTTTTTCTTCGAAAAATATTCAAAAAGTTGATAAAGGTAGAATAACAACAATTCAGTCCCCAAAAGAGATGATTTACTGAACAGAAATAGAACACGGTTTAGTAATGTCAGTGTGTACTGTTATAGCCACAGACAATCCCATCTCTCCTGTTTCATTTTTCGTAAGAGCGATTTTATCAACGGATTCGCTGTCGGTTCAATAAAATTGCATCACAATCAGGTAGGAACAATAGAATTGCATCACAATCAGGTAGGAACAACAAAGATATTTTCTTCATGTACTTAGAGAACACCGGGTAAAAATTACGCATAATTCAGCTACTAGTTCTATTTTGTTGATTTGTGATAATCACGAATCTCACGCGTGTTTCATGGCTGCTAACACTGCAAAACACTTTGGGATAGTAATAATTACGCTTTCACCCCAAGACATCCCACCAGTTGCAGCCACTTGACGAAAGTGTATTCGAACCTCCAAAACAACTAACCAATTGACGAATGAATGAGAAGCAATCCGTTCTAAATATAGCAATGCACAACATCTCGTCATTGATGAATATTGGCTACCTTTCAACTCTGACACAAAGAAACATTTTAGCTGGTCTAAATAAACCGGCGTGCTTCCTTACAAGAGATGTCTTTCCAAAGAAAGATTTTGCTGCGTTAGCAGTCAGAGATCGTTGTGAAGATGACTCCGCAAGTGGCCAGAAGGAAGAGCTATGCTCGTCGATAACTGTCAACACCAACCAGTGATGCACCACACTACCTTTCAAGTTTGACAACAACCCTAAATTGTCCACCAATCGCCTACTATAATTGCGGTAGTCCATTACGTGATGTTATTCCAAATTGTTCTTCAGCGAAACCGGATTACCAAGCATCAGGAGGTTCAAACTACAACTTTTGTAACGGGTTCGTGGAGCAGAGACCCTTGGGGTAGTCTCCGAACCCGAGACAGATTGCCGTGAAGCTGAAGTTGTAAATAGATGAAACGCGCTTTTCCTCTCGTCACGCTGTTATTGTTTGACTTTCTTGAATAAATCCTTTGATAAATTTTTATTGATAATACGCAAAACTGAAAATGGAAATAATAAGTGATAAGCAGATAGGAAAAACAGATGGATTGGCGTAGCGTCGTTGGCTTCGGCGACGTTGGCGTTGTTAGCGGTGTAGCAATGTAGCGGTTTCAAACGATTTTGACTCCCAAGTACCTTCTCCTTTACTACAGCTCCAACACAATAACAATCGACAAAGAAACAGCTCAACCAACTTTTCTTTACGTTGGAATCTACGAGCTTTCTTTGATAGTCCTTTGACTTCTACTCAAACGTGCAGGTTTTACAAAACAACGTAATCCTTCTTGCAACGTGTCTACTTGAGAATAATATAAAGGTGTGTTAACAAGACAGTTACTACTGCGTCGCTTGAGGGTCAATCTTGCCAATCCAACGACTAATCAATAAAAAACGATACCTTGAGTGAAACACACATAACAACGACACAACGCGGGTTCGAATCACAGATTGGCTACGCAAAAACTAGATTTAAAGCATTAGATGTTGCCAAATATTGTAACAATATTTACAACTTTAAATTCCGTTTCCACATTAAAAGCCTTCACTGAGTCATGCGTTTGTATTCCTATGTCACAAATTCTACCGTTGCATAAAGCTCAGCGGGAAAGTAAATGTGAAAGAAAGCGAACAAAAGCAAGAATAGTTTATGACAGCACAGAAGCAAAAAAATTAAGATAGTGTATGAGCGGCGCATGCAGCAGTTGAGACTTAAGGGGCTTGAGATAAATCTGCGAGGAGTAGGCCTAAAAGAAGACAGAAAAACAATGTGAAATAAGAGAAAATTTCTGATGAAAGCGAAGCGTTAGAATTGAATTTGATCTTTTGGATGATGTGTGGGAAGATCTGAAGAAAGTAGAACCATTGTGGATTTTTTGCAGTCACTATTTCTTCGTTAGTATAATAGATTCGGCAGATGACAAAAACTATGAAGCAACTTTTTTAAGAAAACAGTGCCTTGATGGAAAAGTGGAAACATAATGTTTTGATTTAAAGATGATTGGGAGTGTTCTTTTCCAAAAGTAGACCCTGTCAGGGAGCTGTTCTGACCATTAACTATAAGAGGTACAGCACGACGAAAGCACGCACTGTTACCATCTTGATTGCGACTTGTTTAAGTGAAGCATTCAATGACGTGACTATAGAAATGGTGCAGCCTTATATTTAAAAGTTGCATGTGCAGATAACTCATAACTCTAGGCCTCCTCCTTTGTTGTTTGTTTTGCTCAGTAATAAAAAATTTGATGTTTGATTATGAGGAATTACAACTTTGTTATCCGCTTTTCCAAAGTTACTGCTGTTATATTTATTATTGTCAGTTTTGCTTTTGTACATCGTCTTAATTATTCGATCAAATACGATCTCGTACATCAAAATGGTATCAACAATTTATCATGTAAATTAAGTTCTTATTTATAATTATGACCATTTATATGAAAGCTCTGATACTTGTACAGAAGCGGCTGAACATAACCGTAATGTGGAAAAATTTTCCACAAGACTGGGGTTAGTTGAGCAAAATCTTTTATCGATTTTAAATTTTTATTACTTTCGCTCTGTCATTCCGATATAAAGCAGAGTAATACCCAAAAACATCAAGTTTGATTATAATAAAAAATGAGAACGTCAGTCGCTGACAAGAAAACAATCAATTTTATGCCATTCTTAGATCAACAATCAAACCAAACTTGACGCTTTAGTTTTAACATCTTGATACAACAAGATTGTTTTTAATGAGCTGCTACTAGAAAAGAGCCAACATAGCTGCCAAATTTTCTCGCTGGTAGCCTATATATAACTCACCACTAGAGCGTAGAAAAATGTGACCTGAAGTAACACAACTTCTTTTTGGGAAATTGGTAAGATACCATCCCGTTGAAGATTGTACAAAAGTGAAAAAATCAGACAGCATTTCGTAAGCCTGGAAATGCAATAAAACACAAAGTCAATTGAGTTCGCATACAAGGTTAAAAGCGCAAGTAACCGAAAAGGTCAACCAATTAGACGCATAACAACAACCAATCACGTTCAAGCGTTCACACAACCAAAAGTAATATTACCCCATTAAATCAATATCGTGAAAAGCAACGGTAACCGCCAACGCGCAACGGTAATTGTTTCAAACTTGGGATCGAAAGGTCTGGAGTTCAAAATTCTATGAAAGCACCATTGATGTTTGTCTGGAAGGGTATCCAGAATATGGTTTGAAAGCGAGTGTGTAGTGATAGAGTTGCACCGAATCAGCACATCTCAATCAGCCAAACGCGTAAAAAAGACTTAAAATCGACAATACATATTTTAACGTGTAATAATACAGACTGCCATTACTCTTCATTCAGCCGTCTACGAGCACTTCAATTTTTTGTGAATTTTACCGCAAGAATACATACACTGCAAAATATAATTCCTTTATTGAATTTTTATTCCATGGGGTAATCATTGTTAGCGAAATGGCTTTAATAAATCCACCACCGCATGCAGACAACATTCCCATGATTGTGCATAGAAACAATGATGATGGATAAACACTTCTCGCAATCGTAACTCCTAAAGCATAATGAATATCAATAACCTTTTTAAAGTCTGCTAGTGAAGAGACAAATCTGTTGTCATATAAAATTTATTATCTATGTCATTATTTCCTGCCTACCAGAGTGGAATCGTGTGGCGGTTCATCGACCATGTCGTAAGAGGCAACTTTTGGGTACAAGCCAAAGTTTTAAAATAAGATCAGAAAACACTCAACTGTGGTTGTAGGTTAAGTAGGAGCATGATCTCCGCTCATGAAGACTTAATTAAAATCTTACCTCATGAAAACGTTTGACCAAGAATTGATTCCCAATCCCCAGACACTCTTTTTGGATAGGGGGTACAAAAATCTATGCATCACATAAAATTTAGGTACAAATTGGAAATTTGAAGTTTTTGTGGAAAAGGCGAGAAATTGTGTGAGCGATTAAAAAAAAAGTGAATATATGCTATCTACAAAAGGGTGATGGACAAGACAAGAAACTAGATTTGTACAAGCGAGTGGTAAGAGATACCTGTAGTGGTCTAGAAATAATGAAGGCATAGGCATTGGAATTTTTGTGAAAGATGAACTATTATCTCAGAAGATGGTAGAACTCCAAAGAAAAAGTGACTGATTGATGGCAATGGTGATGGTTTTTCAGGAGGAAGTTATAAGAGTCATATGCGTGTATGGACCTCAGGAGGGCTGGGCTGGGCTGCAAGATCAATATTACATGTATAATGAAATGGGATGTGAGATTTACAAATGAAACTATTTTTGGTCTGATGCACTTTTTAACGGACATGTTGGTCGACGGATTGAAGGCTTTGAGGATGTGCAGAATGGTGGTTAGAATATTGGTGAAGCAAATGTTGATGAAAGAAGATTGCTTGAGTTTTGCGATAAAAAGAAGTTGTATGCAGCAAACACGCGGTTTCAAAAGAATGAGCAGAGGAAAAAAACGTAGTGAATGGGAACCGAAATGAAACTGAGATTGGTATTGCGTTGGTTGGTAAAAACAACAAAAGGCATTTAAAAGAAATGAAAGCAATCCCTTGGGAACTGCAACATCGGTTGGTGGTTACAGACATTTACAAAAGAAAGTAGTTAAGAGCAAACAAACTGTTACAAGATGGGTATGGAAGTTGAAGGAAAGCAATATAAAAGCACAATTTCAAGAACGAGTTTAAAAAGTTGGTTAATATTGATGCACCCAATATAAGGAATACTTTTAAAAATACAATTTCAAAGGCTTATGAAGAAGTATGTCGAAAGATAGAAGTCATGGTGATAAATGAGGAGATGAAAGAAGCAATACGATGCAAGGAAGCATATAAAAAAATGTACGTAAATAGATCAAAGGAAAACTAGGCTAGACATAGGAATGTAAAAAATTAAACAAAGAAAGTCATTGCTAACTCCATGACAAAAGAAGCCGAAAAAAATTAACCACATTGAGAAAAAAACACATAATAATGCTCAACTAATAAAGTTCATAAAAACGATGGAAAAATATTGGAAAAAGATGTATGAGAGGAAAAGATGGATAGTTTAACTTAGGTTTTAATTATAAAGAGAGAATATGTATTTACACCTTCCACAATGAAGAGTATGGAACCTAAGGAAAATTATCATTTTATGACCATGTTAAGTTTGCAAAGAGTTTTTGTAACATGGGGAACAGATTGAATGCCAGTGGTGGAAGTAAAGCAGTGGTGATAGTAAGAACAAAAATTAGATGGATAAAATTGAGAGAATGTGTGGAGCTGCTTCCTGGAAGCAAGCTTTCATTAAAATTAAAGGAAGGATTTATTGAAGTTGTGTAATGCACTTTATGCACTACGAAAGCAAGACCTGGGGCCTGAGTGAGAATGACACGGCAATTTTGAGGACTGAAAAAGCACAGATAACCGCAAGGTGTGAAATTAAATTGCCTGAGAAAAAAGTAGCCATGGAGTTATTGTGATGACGTCTTATAAAAAGCGCCAGTTTTGCGTGGTTGGAAAAAGAGGCCACGGGCTACTGAAGACGACATGGAGAAGGCAAATTGTAATGAACTGAAACAGGAAGATGCAACAGACAAAATGAGGCAATGCAATAGTGAATATAAACTTTCTATAAACACAAGGTAAATCCAGCCACCTTCATTAATGAAGAGAAAACCAGATTGAAAAAATTAGATCTCTCTCTCTCTCTTTATGCTATGCTACAATAGCACACAACCTTTTATGATTTTCCTTGTCCGAATCATTTCTTTTAAAAGTAGAAGTGTAAAAGCAATAGGTTGCATTTTAACCAGTGATCCAAATGCATTCTTTGGGCAATAAAATATCAGCCACCATATCAACGAGGCAAACACGATAGACTGAAAAACAATGCGGAGTGATTTTTTTTTAATTAATTTTCTTATGGCAAATCAATCTCTACGATTAAGCATAAGTCAACTTGTATTCACACCAAAATTTCGCTAACATATCCAATTCTGATCACATATTGCAATTTAACCACAAATACTATGAAAAACCAGAGAAAATTGCTGTAAAGTGGTATTTTGAAAGATACAAGAATGCAGAAGCCCTTTTCTTGAAAGGACGTTGAACGCCATATTTCCTTTATAGAAACATGACACCTAGCAGTGGTGTGCTGTTGGTATTTCAAAGTATTGTGGCACCAGTACTAGGGTACATAGCTAAAAAAAAGTACCATAGTTTCAGTACCCTTACAGTCAAAATAAACCTACAGCAGTACTGTAAGAAAAAATAGTTTTGCAGCAGCAAATTAAGGAAACGTTTAAAGATTTATGATCCCTAAGAAAGCTATTTCAAAGCATTTGAATGCAGTTTACAAGCAATTTAGGAATTACCTGGGGAAAGACACTGGCATAATCAGAACTTTCAAAACAGAAAAGGATACAAACTGTTAATTCGAAATGAATCTTTATTGAGGTGATTGTATGTTTGAAGCCCTGATTAAAGAGAAATTTGGACCTTTTAAAAATGAAGCCAAACAAAAGGATGGGGTGTTTATTATGCTAGAAATTTAAAAATTATACCTAGATGATCACTTTACAGAAAAATCTAATTCTACAAAATTGAATGCTTAGAAATGGTTTAAACAGGTGTTCCCAACTTTTTTGTGCAAATATAAAGCTGTAAATTTGGTAGAAATCGTTAAAAACCTGTTGCAAGCCTATCACTGTTTAGACTGTCAAGTGCCAAATGTCATTCAAGCAACATTTGATCCAAGCTCATTTAGACTTTTTTTTCACCAAACTTTGAGACAATGGAGTGATGAGCAAGGAGAATTGTTCCATCAAAGGATTGCATTGATTGAAAGCGGATATAAAGGAAAGTCTAATCCAAGCATAATTGATGACTAATTACTGATTTTGGCAGGGAAAAATTGATTCATCTTATATCACAGTGCTAAACATTCTAAATTGAAGTACAGTATTTATTCAAGTATAATACGCACTCATGTATAACGCGCACACTCGTAAAACTGTTTTTTCTTTTTCTCGACTTGCACTCATGTATAACCAACACCCAGAATTTGAGTTTTTATTTTGGTAGAAAATTTTGCGCGTTATACTCGAATATATACGGTAGGTATTTAGATAGGGTTGGTTAAAAACAGGCTTAGTACAGGTACAGTAGAGGAAGTATGAGACCAAAAAACTATCATTATGCTTACCATGTCTACTGTACCTGTGTTATGCCTACTATGCCTGTTTAGTACTACAACTCAGGTAGCATCAAGACATATAACTTAGGCCAGTCGTTAATTAAATTTTGAGTGTGTTCCAATTGACTTGGTTCTTGTGATTGCTAAGTATTATCATTGACTACTTAGATTAATTATAAAGGTAATCCCAGTGATACCAATGGGTAAAATTCAAATGAAGATATACAAAATGACAGTTTTTAATAAGAGTGTACACAAATTGAAACTTTCTAAAACCTCAGAAATTTGACGTGGTAGAGAAAATCTGGTTTTAAATTTAAAAACATGCTTCAAAAATCAGCCAAAAACGGTTGAAAAACCCTCAGATACAAAGGAACTTTAGTTTGTTGTTTGGCATGATTGGTTAAGTTTCTTTCTCTAACAATTTACATATTAACAAATTTGATTAAAATTTATTCTAGATTCCATTGCAGAACTGAAATTTTTAAATGAGTAAAATTTTCTTGATTTATAGTTTTCTGCTGTTGTTACTGTGACCAAACATTGTTGTAGAATCCAAATTGATTTAGTGATATGGATCTAGCATAAGATGCTTTGCAACATCTGATTCTAGATTGAGCTTTTTATTTGATACATGATCTTGATTCTATGTGATTAAGTTTGGCTGAAGTAAGATTGTAATTAATTTTGTACTATAAACTAAATTTTATAAATTATACAGTGCATTGATGTAAAAATTATGCATACTCAAGTATTGTACAAGAGCATCTCGGAAATCTTGAAATTTGAAGTATTTGCCAATATTGTAAGTGATGTAAACTTAAATAAATTAACATTTTGTATGAAGGTTTTTTTAATAAACGAAATCACTTTTTTTCAGAATTTCAGACTTTTGCAGCTGTCATTTATTGGATATTGCAGCTTTAACATAAATTTATGCTGCACAATTAAGATGTAACACATTTATTAGTAGATGCACCAAAGAGGATAATTATTTATTCTTGGTATAGAATATACAGTATCTAATTTAGAATACTTTTAGGTAACTACGTATTCAGCTGATCATGCTCTTGATGCAAAAGTGAAATGTTTTTACAAAATGGTTACGAGTTTGTTGGCTTTAACTTGCTGCTGAAAACAATACCAACAAATTTTTAATATATTAACCTGAGTGTTAAGCAAAGAAGCCAAAGCAGGTTTTCCGCAAAACAAGTTCACTAATGTACTTCCACCGAAGCAACATGACAGAGATGTGAACCAAGTTGCAAATGGTTGCAAATGAGTGTGCTCTCCTGCATAATAAAACCAATTGTTAGACTTAAAGCTAGCATTGCTGTGCAACTTTCAAGTTGCTGAAAGTAACTATTTCTGATGAACCAAGCAACTAAGTCCAAGAATAGGATTGAGCAACATTGAACTACACTGAAAGTTTAACAATTAAATACAGTGCATTACGTTGCTAGCAGCAGTGCCAAATGATCAAATGAATTGCTATTTGTTGTAAAATTAGTCCACGCTTTATGCTAGGACTACATTTTCTAGCTTATTTATCTTTTGTTTGATAAGCTAAATAAGTTAATTATCATTTATGCCAGTAGTGTTGTCAAATATACATTTTTTCTGCTTGCAGAAAAACTCAACATCGCAACATCAATAACCATATTTTGCAGCAAATAAAATGCACTTTTTCCTGAGATTTTGCTCAAAAAATTGCCCTCCATTGAATATGCAGAGTTAAAACCTCACCTAGGCTAATCTGATCAGTACTTCTACCTATCCCCAACTCCATGCATCAGTATGTTAAGCTGGTATTACAGTAGACAATATCTAATAAATTCACAGATAACAAATCTGCTGCTCATGAAATTGGATTGAGATGAAATTTTATCATTGAAAAAATACCGGTTTGTAAATCAAATCGACACTTTATAAATCCAATGTTTGGTCATACTATCCATTTCGTTTTCTCAAATTTGGTTGCAAAACTGCTAGAAATTTTTGGGTAGACAGTAAAGCATCTATAGAGATGACATGTTATGCCTGCTGAGCCTTTTCTGAGAAGTGTAGCATGTAGTGATTGAACAAAGCATTCTGTACATTACTGTTTGCCTTTTAAAAAATAGACTTTTTTTATTCAATAAAAAACAAAATAGATGATCACATCAGAGAAACATTTCCACCAAAACAAATAGTGATGCTCCCAATTTTTTCATGCTATACATGAGTCTTAATAAATGTGCTGTACTGTACAGCATTTTCCATTTATTTAACTCAATTATGGTAGCATTGGTTATAAAGTCTGCAACCTATTAAATCCAAAAACGTTTTGTATTGAGATGGATTTATTAAGTGGGGTCTACTCAATCAAGAAATCTCAACATGTGGGAAGCTTTACCATGTCATCCAGCATGCTTTTTCAGTTCATTTTTTTAACAACCTGAATGATGGGATCAGACAGATCTTGAAGAAATATAAAACTACCCAGGCATATTTTTTAGCTTCAGGAATAAATCAGGCAAGAGGTCTCAGGAAATGGTACCACTTACAAATATAATTCAGTGACTTTGCCTTAATAATAGTTGCAAAATGAGGTTGAGTAAAAATTGAACTTGCTGGAGAGTTAAAAATTGAACTTGAGGATAATGATATACAAAAAGCCCACAGACGACTTGGGAAGAGAAAGAAGTCTGCAACAAAAGCAAGACCAATTATTGTGCGTTTCATTTCCTACAAAAAAGAAATGAATTTCTCTTCAATAGATCTGTGCTTAAAGATAGCAAAAGCTTGAAAGATGTGTTTGCTGTTGAAGATCTGACTTTTTTGAGGCAGAAACTGCTCTATTATGTAAAAAAACAGAATGCAACGGTAAGTTTGTTCAGTGTCACAAGTATAATGGCAAAATAAGAATGAAAAAAGCTTTGGATAATGGCAATAAAAACAAAGGAATCAGTGATTGCATCACAATCACCTCTACTGAAGATCTTTTCACACTTGGTGTCAATTTGGACTTTGAAAAATTAGACTACAAACTGTTACTGTTTAATTGTGAGTTAAATACTGATGCAAATGAATAATCTTATCTAGTCGTGTGCTTACTGTCTGTCCAAAAACATTTTGATTTAAATATTATAATGGCCAACCCAAACCCTTTTATTGGTGTTGAATGAACTAAACAGTGTTTAAAAAATGAAAACTACCTGAAGTGCGTGTTTTGCTTGCTCTATCTTTGCATGGACTGCTGTGTTACTAAACAAACAATACCAAAAATTACTGCTTCTGACAAATCCAAAGCCATTTGTATGCCTTGCAGCACCAAATGTAATGTCAACAACTTGGCAGACATCAGTGTACCTGACTTGATTGAATCAAATACCAGTACCGAACTAGACAATGCAGTTTCAAATCCAACATGCAAGGATTTTTTGACAATTGCACTAATCACAATCAAAAATCACTTAACAATTTGTCAATTTCTACAAAAGGCCTTTTCATCACGCACTTTAACATTTGAAGCTTGCAAAAAAATTTGGAAAGCTTAGCTTATTATTTATCAGAACTTGAGCAACCACCAGACATGATAACTATTTCAGAAACTAATATTACTAAAAGCATGCTGCATCTTAACATCAATTTATATCACTATTCATTTCTTCACAGCGACAGCAAAACCAAAGCGGGAGGTGTAGCATTTTTACTTTAAGGAATCACTTTTGTTTAGCCTAAGGAATAATATAAAAGTCAAACTTCCACTGTTTGAAGACATGTGGATTGAAATTGAAGTAAATTGTGGTTCAGAGTTTATAGACACCCAACAAACTCCACTTGCGACTGTGAGAAATTTTCCAAAAACCTCTTCAAAATTTTTTACAAGCTCAATTTCAAAAAATTCAATATTTATGTTCTTGGAGATTTAAACATTGACTTTTACAAAGTTGGGAAGAGCAATTTTGTCACAAAACATGTTGACAATATGATAAGTTTGCCATGTAAATGTGCCATTGATCTGCCTACACACATCACTGATCACTCTAAAATATTGATTGATCACATCTATGTGAACAATTCTAAACATTCTTATATTAGCGGGGTAGCCTTTTCGGATTAAAGTGACCACTTTGGCACTTTTGTCATAATGATCGCAAAAAGCAACCACATCAGATAAAAGCAAGCGATATCAAATCCAAGATATGTCTAAATTTGATCATGAAAAGTTTTTGCAAAACTTAGCAAATGATGTAAATACAAATGCTCCTCATAATAATGAAAGTGTACACAACAAATTTCAAAAAAATTTTTGAAATATTTAGTAATCAGTGGTGGGATTCAGCCGGTTCGCACCGGTTCTATAGAACCGTCTCACGGAATTTTATGAGATCAGCAAACCGGTTAGCATTACTGGTTACTGTCAATGGATTTTTGCATCTTATCTGACACACCAATTTTTGAGATCAAGTAGCTTACGTGTTTTTTCCAAAATGTGCAATGGTCAAGTTTGCACGTAACAGTTATACATTGTGTTAATTTATATAATTGTAGTAATTTTCCTTTTGTGATTGTTTGTCTGAAAATTGAATTGTTGCGTCATAAGTACAAGTCATGAGACGACTGCTGCTTTTTAGTGTGGTTGTTAGCAGTGATGGGATTGAGCCGGTTTGCACCATTTGCTGGAACCTGGGGTTGTATCCTGTTCTTGCAACTACTTTAATCTCAAGAATAGGTTGTTAGATAGTTTGCTTTTAAAGAATGTGATAGTGAAAGAAGCTGTTGTTAGCAAGTCCTGGAATGAGAGAACCTATTCCTAAAAAAAATAAATTTTACCACTAACTGTTAGGATAATTGTGCTATTGAATTGCGTTTTTTTTATAGACTACAGCCCTAAAATGAAAAGACAAAGAAATATACTAAATTTCTTGCATAAAATCCCAAGAACTGAAAGCTCGGTGGAAGAAGCATCTGAGATTGCAACAGATAATATACATCCATTTTCAATGGATAATGCTGATGCAACGTCTGCTTCTGATATGCCTACTGTTAATACTGTGTCACCAGCAGATCAGAAAGATGCAAAGGCTACATCTGATAAGTGTATTGCAAATACTGTATCACCTGGAGATCAGACAGATGCAGCAGCATCTCTGCCAGACTGCTGGAATACAATGCAATACGAGAATTTTCTAAAAAAATATGATGGATTGATTGCTCGTAACAAAAAACTTGGTTGTGATCATTGTACCAAATGTGACTCTATGAACATAAAAGAAATTTGAGTTTCAACTGAATGAGCAAACCGCAGAGTTGAAGGCTCAGGAAAGACTACAAGCATTATGCAAGCGTCTCTCAGGAAAAAAATGAAGGAACACTTTTCATCAAAGGCACATAACCTATGTGTAAAGCAAGATGAGTATCATGCATGTGATGCAATTACAAAAAGCATTGATAAAATGAATGAGAGATATATTGCCTCGATTTGCAGAGTTTTCAATACAGTCTACAATTTGGCAAAAAGATGTAGGTCATTTTCCGATATTAAAGATGAGATTGAACTTCAAATAAGAAATGGAGTTGATATGGGTGTTGGACTTCATTCTTGGAAAACTGCAGTAAAAATAGTTGATCACATTGCAAAGAATATCAAGAGTTAAATATTTACCAAAATCATTGCACAAAACCTAAAAATTTGTGTCATTGTAGATGAAGCATCAACCATATCTAATAAACCAATTCTTATAATTTTTTTGAAGATTGTGATGCCTCACCACTAATTTTCTTTGATTTGGTCAAATTGGAAGGACAAGGAGCTGAACAAATATACACGTCTCTGTTGAAGAGTTTGCATGATGGAGGGTTTGATAATTAATATTTGACAAACAATTTGATTGCTTTCTGTTCTGATGGAGCAAATGTAATGCTTGGTCGCAATTCCAGGGTAGGCACTAGACTTTAAAATGATTATCCTAACTTAATCCTATGGTATTGCTTAAATCATCGTTTGCAACTAATTTTGGACGATTCTGTCAATGATATAAAACAGGTGAATCATTTCAAAATATTTATGGATAAAGTCTACACAATTTTTCACCAATCAAACAAAAACAAAATGCAACTTTTCAAAATTTCAGAAATGCTTGGGCAACAAATTTTGAAGATCAGTAGAGTTTTAGGACCAAGGTCGGCTGCTTGCAGTCTAAGATCTGCGCTTGCTGTATGGCGTGCATATCCAGCATTGTACAAATATTTTTCTAGTGAAGCAAAACATTCAGGTGTGGCTGCACGTCTTTGCAACAGGTATTTCTTGGAGAATTTGGCACTAATGATAGATATACTTCAAGAAATTTCCTTACTATCTGATGCTCTTCAAGCCAGAAATTTAACACTGACAAAAGCTGAGCAGCTAGTAAAAAGGACCATTAAGGTATTTGAACTGCTTAACCACTTCCCTACGGTATTAGCGCGACGCGATCGTGTGCACGTAAACGGCATTTTTTTGCAGAAATTCTCTCTGTTTGCTTTGACTAACTCTTGCTGCTTTTTTGCGTAGTAGTGTCTTTGCGATGACAGTTAGGATCAATAAATACATATGCTGATTGACATTGGGCTAGATTCAGTTTTCGCTATTTAGAGTTTATTTACAAATACACAAAAAGGTTCTAATTTTTTTACTAAATAGAATGGGGACGAGTAAATTCAATAGAATTACGTTTTAACGCAAAAATTTATGGCATCTAAATACAAATCATCTATAATAATACATGAGTTTTCGAAAACACGGAGAAAATTTTCATTATGATTAAACATAAATAATTCCACAATTGCAAAATATGGTCGTGAGTGAATCAGTTTCATTATGGAGTTAACCTTGCGTGGGTGCCAGTGCGTATTTCAGATATGAAATCTGATCTGAACAATCAACTCCTCCCATGCCTTGATTGTATAAAATCACACAAGAAGGTTTGACTATGGGATATCCATCTGCATTAGTTCTTCCCGTAGAAACCATTTCCGATGTGTGCCATGTTGAGAGCATTTTTATGTCTTTCTTGCAGTTTTAAATACATGATCTCCCCTTACCATCCTTTTCCCTGAAAAATGCTTGGCATGTGCTTGCGGTTTAGCCTAATGGTACCTACAACATATGTTTTATTTTGGAACAAAATGCAAAACAGTTGCAGGCTGCAGTACCAGTTATCAAAACAAAAATAGTAACCTTTTCCCACCAAATCTCTGCATAAGTCTAAGGCTGGCATACTTTTATCTCAATCGTGGCTACTATAAAACTTGAAATTCCAAGTGTATTCACACAGGCCCTAATATGCTCTAAATTGTTGTTTATTTGACTACCTGTGCCCAAACTAAACAATGCTTTTATGAGTCGAAAGAAGTGGGTTTTATGCCCACGTAAGCTGGCAAGAACTAGCAGAAAAGACTGAGTGACAGCCAAGTACACATCTTATATTGCTAGGAAAGACAAGCTAATATGAATGGAATGCAGTAAATTTTCTCAATACTGTTCAGCAGCTAACAAAATATCTAACCCATGCAACAATATCCTAAAGAAAACAATGATAAAGTGGTGATTCATCCCAACTTTACTGCTGGTAACCGAGTCTAGACGATGGTAAAACCTTTGGGTGATTTACCACATTAAAACGTGTTATATGCGGGCATGAATGCTTTCCGACACCAGGTCAAGAAAAATTTGCGGCTATAGCCACTCTCCGTCGTATGGCACAGAAACGCTGCGTGGCTATAGCCACTTTGCGTAGGGAAGTGGTTAAAGAAAACAAGGGAACCTATGAAAAAAAATCGATGATATTGCTGCTTCAGAATCATTTAAGGATATTCATTTTGACGGAAATAACAAAGCCGTTCGCCTTCCTCGTCAAAAGCTACTTGAAGCAGTAACAGAAAATATGAAAAAGAGGCTGATGAACTGTGACAATTTAATATCAAAAAACAATAAACAAGATGATATATTTCAGGATCTGATTAATTTTCTTGATCCCAATTCTTGGAATATTGAGAAAGTAGTTGTACTTCGGTTATCTGCAGAAGAAACTGAGGAAATTCAGTAAAGTTTTACATCATGAAATCAGTATCAATGAATTTCGAGACTATGTGGAAAATGTCTTGCAAAATTGTAGCAACCTTGTAAAGGCTGAGGTTCCTTCAAGTGTACAAAAAGCTAAAAATATTATCAGTGCTATTGCTGTTAGTTCTGCAGAGACAGAAAGAGGGTTTTCAAAAATGAATACAGTCAACTTCGGATATAAGAGATCTGCTGGGACCAGCTTAATCAGTCTCTTATAACCGACTGCCGCAAAGTTTAATCCAATACATTTGGGATCTTTTGCGTAGTCACCTATAAGCAAAAATCCCTTAAATCTGAAGTTAACTGTATCTTATATTCAGATAAAAGGAGTCACCTTACTGTTGAGAATGTAGCTAATCTTATGATAATTAATCTCATTGGTCTCCTGTTTAGCTCATGGGAGCCCACTCCTTCGGTCAAGAAATGGCTTAGAAGAAACCACTCTGCTGATGACAACAGGATAAAAAAAAGACATAAAGAAATTGATGACAATCAGGTTGCCCTTTGAAAATACTTGATGTAAAAATTGCAAAACTTGAGTTTAATTTCAGTAAACCTTTTTTTCTTTGATAAAGGTTTTTTGTGTTTATTTTTTTATAGAATAACAGCATTTTTACAGAATATCAACATTCAAGCATGTGTTTTCAGTAGATCATACACCTTCAGGTTTTTAAGTTCATTATCAACGAGTATATAATATATGCAGCAATATAGACAATCCTCAACATCATCAAAAATTTTGACATAATGATGCTTACTTAATCATTATTTTGAAATCTTAATTAGGAAGTAATTAAAAATAATCAGTTTATTTGCTAAAAAATATGACTTTTTGTAACAGAACCGGCTGAAAAATATGACTTTTGTGATGGAAACTGACAAAAAATTTGAATCCCACCACTGTTAGTAACAATGTAAATATCAGTGCTCCATTTAAAAACGCCTTGTGAAGAGAAACGACTACTTGCAAAGCCATGGCTTTCACGAGGCTTAGTAAATTCAATCACACAAAAAAATATATTATTTATTAAACTTCAAAAATGCTTCGACGTTGCTGTTTAATGATTACCAAAAATATTGCAACTCCCTCAATCAAGTAATTAAAACTCTCAGTGAATTTCTGTTGTTTCTTTTTCCTACTAAGTTTTGATTGTGATCTTGACCAGACTTAGTACCAGTAGGCCTACCTAAAGCCTCTGAAAAATCTATTTTTAGCTATCATTACCACAAAACCAAACACAACACAGCATAAACAGAATACACACTTTAGACCACAATTTTGACCGACTTTAGGAGCGGTTTTTGTGATGTCACAATTGCTGCAGTAGTGTATTTCTGTGCATTACTTTCTGATTAAAAGCTGTGCAGTACTGGTATGGAATTAACCAATTAAATCTGACAAAAGAATAAGAATCCTACTACGTACTGCTTACCCCAAGATTGCTTTATTCCAGTGATGACAATTGTGAAATGAGCCAGTTGAGTTGCATGAGCGAGAGGGGAGGCTATCAAATAGTCTAGTTGTTCTGCTAATGACTCCATTGATGCAATGAAAACTATGCTAAGCTATTTCACCACAATATAATAGACTTGAAAATACTATATATCATAATCTAGCATGGTACCAGTAGTAAGTTAGTAAAAAAGACACGTTCTAGCAAAGTAGTAAGCCAATTAAACCAATTTATTACCAAGACTTAACATTTAAACTGAACACCACAACTTAAACTGATTATTTCCTTTTAGTGATTTATTGGAACCCACTTGTGTATGATATTAAAGCACACTCCTTTCTACCAACATTACTCGATTAATATTTTTGTTAGGTGACATTATTTTGTACAACATGTACCCAGTAACAGCTAATACAACTGGATGAGTTGAGGTTTAAGTTTCCTTAATCCTGAGTGTTGACATCAGTGTTGCCAAACGTTTGACATTAAAAAATAATTTGATTAAAGCAAGCAGACAAGCGTGTTACAAAAAGATAACTTCAAAAAATATGTTACCAAAAGCTAAATTTTTATGAAGTCAACACAATACCATATTGTCACAAATATTGCTTTTACAGCAAACAGTACCATTGAACAGATTGAATAAAAATAATTTTCACTTTTTTTTACTTGCCTATTTCGATTAAATTACAAAAATGTGTGTTACAATTTTATTATGAGAGGACGAGAACATGCTTCGAATGAAACGTTAAAAATTTTTTCTGTATCTGCTTGATCCATCTGATAACTTTCAAAATATGTCATTTTGATTCACTCTTCAATTTTGGGGTAAAAATGAACAGCTATTTAATTTGTAAGATACTATTCTCTCATTTTATTTAGCTCTTCTGGTAATGATAACTTTATTCAAGTCAATACAAGTTCTTACCGAGCATGTAAAAAACTTCAGTATTCGTCAACGTTTCGAACAGCTATACAGCTGTTCTTCATCAGAACTAATAATAAACGAAAGCACGAGTGAGGCAATATAAATAGTGTTGTAGCGTGTCGCGCCTCGCTCTTCATCAAGCTGCCATGCCAAACATCTTTTTGTCTTTTTTTACATTTTTTTTGTTAGTTTGCTTTCGACTGTTGTGTGTGATTCTAGTTTTTACTATGTGCATTTGTGTGTTATTATTGTATGCGTCTAAAATCACACACACCTATTTTTATTTCTTTATTTGGGCTAGATTATGTTTATTTTTATCTTCTCTTGGTAGCTCGGTGATCGGCTTACCTTTCCCGCCATTAGGTTGTTTATCCGTTATTTTTTTGTTAATGTGACGTGTGCAGTGTCCTGTTTACATAGACGTGTGCAGCGACCTAATTCCTGGTGTCGCGTGCAGATTTTGTTACCGACCATGTGGTTGGAGATATTGTGCTCTCTTTCATCGTTGGATTTCGTGACGGACGGACGTAATTCAATTGTTACCACAACCGCGTAAATTGGTGGAATAAAGTTTTGCTGTCGTGCCTTCCTCCTTGTGACTGCTAGTTCCCAGCGATTGGATTCAGTCAGCACGTTATTGCTCGAAGGAACTTGTTCCTACATTGGTGACCCCGACGTGATCTCAAGAAGGAAGAAAGAAGACAGCAAAAGGAAGGAAGAAGGAGCTAATTCATTCACTGATTTTTCAGAAGAAATTTTGACTAATCCGTCCGCGAATTTAAAAGTTAAGTGTTTATTTTTCGTTTGCTTGTGTATATTCTTTTTCACCCAACACTTTTCAGTATGATAGGCCAGAAGTCGGCCTACCGCATGTCCTTAAGACGCCGAGGCGCCATAAGGTGGCAGCAGGTGACAAGAGGCTCAAGTGCGCAGCCTTCGGTGTTGCCGAATTCACCGGCAGAGAACCCTGTCAGCGCGTCCTACAGTGATGCTGCTGAAGCCGTCCCGGCATTTTCTTCGTCAAGGGCCCCTGAAGTTCTTCCGCCACAGTCAACGGGGCCGCCCATCCGCGTAGGAGCGTCAAATTTTTCTGAACCTTATCCCGCTGTCGCTATGGGTCATATTACCATTAACCTCCCCAAGTTTTGGGAAAATGACGTCAGTCTGTGGTTCCTTATAGTAGAGAACATTTTTTCCATGAGGAAGATTGATTCCGAGTGTCAGAGGCACGAGCTTTTATTGAGTTCTTTAGATCTGCGACATTTACAGCGTGTCGAGCACGTGCTACTTGACTTGGACCCTGTGTTCCCATACTCCTATTTAAAGGCGGCACTTATCAAGATTTTTGACCAAACCGAGGAGCACAAGTTGGATCAGTTGCTGCATGCTTGTGAGTTAGGCGACCGCAAACCTACTGAGCTGCTTGCTGAGATGCGCAAGCTGTTAGGGACTGAGGGCTCCCCTGTTCTGCTAAAAAAATTATTTATGAATAGACTGCCCTCAAGCGTGAGACGAGTTCTCGTGGCTGGCCCCATTGACAACTTGGATGACGTAGCACGTCGTGCCGATCGCGTATTTGCAGAAGACCGATCGTCGACCTCTGCACCCCGTTTTGTTGCTGCTCCAGATAAACTCCTTGTGGAGAAGGTTGATCGACTGGCGGAGTCGTTCAATTTATTTTTGCAGCAATCCCCAGCCCCGCAAACAGTCACCTTACAAACTAATTCTTTTGCTACACCCATGGTATCAACCAATCAAAATAGTACTTTTCAGCGCCCTTCATTTTCACGTCCTAGATTTAGCAGTACTCCTTACCGAGGGCCTCGTAGGGGTCGTTTTTCGCCTGCTCCTCGCCCACCGTTGGGAGATTTGTGTTTTTACCACTCAAGGTTTGGCGGCGATGCTTTTCACTGCATATCGCCTTGTGCTTGGAGGGGCCCTGTTGCTCGCCGCCCAGCAAATACTGATGCTACTTTGCCAAAAAAACGAGTAGCTCATCCACGCTTTGTAGTGGGGGGTCTGGATGCTATAGATCGCAAAGCGCTAAGGACGGGAATGTTAATTGTACGCGATCCTAAAACCCACATCGAATTTATAGTGGACAGTGGTAGCCGCCGTTCCGTGATCCCATGCCACAGGCCTGCCACACACCCGAGTGTAACTGGATTTATGTCATGCCTAAACGGGTCTGAAGTACCCACTTTTGAGAGCGTAGAATTGGAATTATCATTAAACTTAGGTCGTTCATTCACTTGGACTTTTGTCAAAGCTGACGTCTTGTTCGCTACATTGGGGCTTGATTTTCTGACCCATTTTGGTCTCTTGGTCGACGCCCGTCGAGGCAGGTTAGTGCTACCAGACGAGAACCCTGTTAAGCCGCCTTACATTTTTGGAGACACGCGTTCCAGCGAGGCTGTCGCTGGCACGTCCCCTGAGATTGACTGTCCTTCGCCACCTGTTTGCATTGATAGTGAAGTCACGCCCATTCAGGACCCCAAGGAGTTGTTTGATCGATACTCTGAGGTTTTCGATTTAAAGAATTTTAAGAAACCTGCGCGGCATAAGACCAAGCATTTCATTAATACCCGGGGACCTCCTACCTGTCAAAGAGTGCGACGCCTGTCGCCAGAGAAGTTGGAAATCCTACGAGTGGAGCTGCAGAAGCTGCAGGATTTGAATGTCATTGAGCCGGCTAATTCCCCATACGGGAGCCCTGTTCATCTTGTCCCTAAGAAAGACGGTTCTTACAGAGTCACGGGTGACTTTCGGCTCTTAAATAAACAAACCGTACCGGATAGGTACGCATTACCGCTACTCACCGATTTTGTGGATTTTATGTCTGGTAGTAAGCACTTTTCGAGTTTGGACTTGTATAAATCTTACCATCAGATCGAAATTGCCGAACAAGATATCCCTAAGACTGCCATGGTGACGCCTCTGGGTAGCTTTTGTTTTCGTAAAATGCCTATGGGATTGTGCAATGCTGGCGCCTCGTTTCAGCGCTTCGTTAATGAAGTTTTAAGGGGACTTCCCTTCGTATTTGTGTATATTGACGATGTTTTAATTTTTTCCAAGTCACGAGAAGAACATATGAGGCACCTTACCCTTGTGTTTGATAGATTAAAGTATTTTGGTCTCATTTTAAATAAGGACAAGTGCATTTTTGACGTGGAAGAAATTGTGTTTCTCGGTCACAAGGTGAACCGAGAGGGAGTGGCGCCCCTTGAATCCAAGGTAACCGCCATTCAAAATTTCCCGAGGCCCAGTAACATGAAACAGTTGCGTAGATTTTTGGGCATGTTAAATTATTATCGGAGATTTATCCCTGCGGCTGCAGCCACCTTGCAACCTTTGAATAGAATGCTATCCCCGCGTAAGTACAGCCGACAAACCTTACGTTGGAACGAGGAGGCAGAACAAGCTTTTTCTGCCATTAAAACTAAGCTCGCCAATGTGACCTTACTCGCTTTTCCGGTGTTAGGTGCAGAGACACAGGTAGTGGTAGACGCCTCGACATCTGCAATTGGCGGGATCCTGCAGCAAGTTATTGACGGTCATGCTAAACCATTGGCCTTCTTTTCTAAGGCTCTTAATTCTGCTCAAGTTAACTATTCTGTGTTCGACCGTGAATTGCTTGCCATGTACTTGTCATTGCGACATTTTAGGTACTTTTTGGAGGGTCGCGCTTTCACTCTTTTTACCGATCACAAGCCATTAGTCAGTGCTGTGACATCTCCCATGAAACAAGCTACTGCCCGGCAGCTGCGCCAGCTTTCTTATGTAGCCCAACTGAACGCTGATGTGAGATATATTTCCGGTGAAAATAATGTGGTCGCCGATTGTTTGAGCCGACCACCGGATTTAAATGCCTTGTGCAACGCAGTCCAAGCTGTGGATTTCACCGCTATGAGTCGTGCGCAGCAGACCGATGATTCAATTATCACTCTATTGAGAACAGATCATTCTTTGAAGATTGTGAAGGAGTCTGTGCCTGGCTGTGACGAGCCCCTGCTCGGAGACTTTTCGCAAGGAGTTTTTAGACCGCTAGTCCCTGTTGGCTTCAGAAAAAAGGTCTTGGATTCGTTGCATGCCTTGTCACATCCCGGAGTCCGGGCTAGCCAGAAGCTTGTTGGCCAGAGGTTTGTTGGGTTCGGAATGAGGTCTGACATCAGAGCTTTTGTTCAGACGTGCATTAAATGCCAACAAGCGAAGGTTATAAGACACAATCGAGCACCATTGCATTCATTTAAGGCCCCTAATAAAAGGTTTTCACACATTCATGTTGACATCGTTGGCCCCTTACCGGTTTCCCATGGTTACTCTTACCTTTTGTCCATCATCTGCCGTTTCACCAGACACGTAGAGTTAATCCCCTTGCGTGACGTAACTGCGACGGAGTGTGCTAACGCGTTCCTTTTACACTGGGTTGGACGTTTTGGCTGTCCCACTCAGATGACTACCGATAGAGGTCGGCAATTTACCTCTTACCTATGGGAGGAAATGTGTGAGTTCCTGGAGACGAAGCTGTCACATACCACAGCATACCACCCCGCTGCCAATGGGATGGTTGAACGCGTCCATCGTACGGTTAAAACAGCTCTTAAGTGCAACGATAATCCCACCGCTTGGTATGAAAATCTCGGGCTCGTTTTACTTGGTATCCACTCTACGGTCAAGGAGGATATTGGCTGCAGCTCTTCTGAGCTCACCCTTGGCACCACGCTGCGCTTGCCAGGACAATTTTTTTCACACAGTGACGAAACTGTTTCGCACACAGCATATCGTCGAAGACTTCTCACTTTTATGAAATCACTCAAACCTTCCCTGCCTCGAGAGCCATGTCGTCGTAGTTCCTATTTGGAGAAGGCTCTACGCATTTGCACGCATGTCTTTGTGCGAGACGATGGTTCTACTACGTCATTGCAACCAGCGTACACAGGACCTTTCCCCGTTCTCGATAAGGAAGACAAATACTTTATTTTAGATCTTGGAGACCGAACTGATTCGGTCTCAATCGATAGACTTAAGGCCGCACACATGTATATGCCCCAACATCTGAACTGTCAGGAAGACTACGAAGTCCACGACGGGTCGACTGCCATTGAAATCCCTTCCATCGCCACTAACGTCGGCTTTTCTGCACACCCTGACGAGGAGCCGGCACCCGAATTTCGTTCGCGCCGAGGTAGAACTATAAGGCTCCCGGTCCGTTACAGGAGATCACTATACGATTAAGTTTGGCCCTACCCCTTTTTTGGTTTAGCCTTGCAGCTATGTTTCATGCTTCATTTCTTGTGGGGATCTTATTGTTTTCATTATTAGGCCTGGTTAGGACTTTAAAATTCGCCTGATCGCTGCCACGCCTCTCTAATTTGTGTTGTAGTGATGCTTGTTTATATTTTATTTTCTAGCTTCTCGTACACTGATCCTGTGCTGCTGCTCTCTAATCCTTTTCACCTTTTGGACGTCTGGAAGACAAGCCCGAGATCGACAACGATATCTTCCTCTGTCCTTTCGCACGTCTCCGCTGGCTGCGCGTGCTTGAGGGGGGGAGTTGTGTAGCGTGTCGCGCCTCGCTCTTCATCAAGCTGCCATGCCAAACATCTTTTTGTCTTTTTTTACATTTTTTTTGTTAGTTTGCTTTCGACTGTTGTGTGTGATTCTAGTTTTTACTATGTGCATTCGTGTGTTATTATTGTATGCGTCTAAAATCACACACACCTATTTTTATTTCTTTATTTGGGCTAGATTATGTTTATTTTTATCTTCTCTTGGTAGCTCGGTGATCGGCTTGCCTTTCCCGCCATTAGGTTGTTTATCCGTTATTTTTTTGTTAATGTGACGTGTGCAGTGTCCTGTTTACATAGACGTGTGCAGCGACCTAATTCCTGGTGTCGCGTGCAGATTTTGTTACCGACCATGTGGTCGGAGATATTGTGCTCTCTTTCATCGTTGGATTTCGTGACGGACGGACGTAATTCAATTGTTACCACAACCGCGAAAATTGGTGGAATAAAGTTTTGCTGTCGTGCCTTCCTCCTTGTGACTGCTAGTTCCCAGCGATTGGATTCAGTCAGCACGTTATTGCTCGAAGGAACTTATTTCCTACAGTGTGCTACGCAATCGAAAGAAAAAGGCAAAACAAAAAGTTGAAAAGCGAATAATAAACAACTGTAGATTACGTCAAATTATTATTATAAATTTCAGAATAAAAACAATTTTTTTATGATTGATTGAATATTCAGAATTATGAAAAAAAAAAGATTCAAGAAATCGGCGTTTGGTATAATCTGTTTTAAAGGTTAAAATTTTGCTATGATCCCAGTCAATTTGGTGAAATTTTAACAAGCCAAATTTTCACCTTTGAGACAGATTATACCAAACGCCAATTTCTTGAATCTTTTTTATTCATAATTCTGATAATGCAATCAATGATAAAGAAAATTGTTTTTATTCTGAAATTTATGATAATTTGTCTTAATCTACAGTTGGTTGTTATTCGCTTTTAAACTTTTTGTTTTGCCTTTTTCTTTCAATTGCGAAGCCCACTGTTTATATTGCAGGATAAAGGAAATTATTTTTATTCTGAAATTTATGATAATTTGTTGTAATCTACAGTTGTTTATTATTCGCTTTTAAACTTTTTGTTTTGCCTTTTTCTTTCGATTGCGTAGCACACTATTTATATTGCCTTGCTCGTGCTTTCGTTTATTATTAGTTCTGATGAAGAACAGCTGTATAGCAGTTCAAAACGTTGACGAATACTGAAGTTTTTTACATGCTCGGAAAGAACCAGTATCAACTTGAATAAACGTTATTATTACCAGAAGAGCTAAATAAAATGAATCTATCAAAAACACCTGGTAGCCAGAATAACAGTATATCCTATTCTCTCTTCAAACGTTACAAATTGGAACAGATAACATCAGTGGATGGGCTGCTTTAGAGTTAAATGCACTATAGTTGGTTAAGTAAATCACTGGTTGACTTTAGCATCTGTTTAGCAAACTGCTTTTTTACTTAGTTAATCTGAATGTATTATTCGGTGGCACGCACCAACGATTAGGTGACCAAGGTTAGCTAACCAGTAGTTAAAGAAGTAGGCTAATTGCTGTCATAGTTTACTTGTAAATAAAAACATTGTTGGCTACTTGTTTAGATGTTGATTATTTTACATGCAATTATCACTTTGTAGAAAATATGTTCCTTCGAGCAATAACGTGCTGACTGAATCCCAATTGCTGGGAACTATGGCAGTCACAAGGAAGAAAGCACTACAGCAATATTTTATTCCATCAATTCGCACAAGCTGTGGCAGATAATCAAAAATCACGTCCTTCTGCCACGACGATCAGCAACGAACGAGAAACATGGCAGACAACCAGAACACGTCCGTCCGCCACGGCGATCGACGAAGAAAGAGAGCACAATATCTCCGACCACATGGTCGGTAACAAAATCTGCACGCGACATCAGGAATTAGGTCGCTGCACACGTCTATGTAAACAGGACACTGCACACGTCACATTAATAAAAAATAACGGATAAACAACCTAATGGCGGGAAAGGCAAGCCGATCACCGAGCTACCAAGAGAAGACAAAAATATACATAATCTAGCCCTAATAAAAAAGAAAAATAAATGTGTGTGATTTTAGACGCATACAATAACAACAAACAATACGCGTTGCAATATCACGGCTAGGTTGCCGGAAAGCCATGCAGGCTAGATTCCTGGCGTGAGGTTACATCGCCAGGCGTGCGAACTATAGGAGCACGATGTACTTTAAACGGAGATAGCCGAGCGGCTACAAACCTGACGGTGTGTACTTCGTCAGTTAATATTACAGTAAAATTATAGGGTAAAACAGGAAAGGTGCGCGAGCTGGGCGTCAAACTGGGGACGCACGAAGTTGCAAATTAGCAAACACAGCTCTTGCAGTAAACAACTAGAATCACACACATCAGTGGGAGCAAGGTGCTAAGCCACTGAAAGCAAACTAATAAAAAAATGCAAAAAAAAGACAAAAAGATGTTTGGCGTGGCAGCTCGATGAAGTGCGAGGTGCGACACGCTACACAACTCCCCCCCTCAAGCACGCGCAGCCAGCGGAGACGTGCGAAAGGATGAAAGAAGAAAACGTTGTCGATCTCGGGTTTGTCTTTCAGGCGTCCAAACGATGAAAAGCAGCAGCACAGGATCAATGTACGGTAAGCTGGAAACAAAATACAAACACGCATCAATGCGGCTCATAGACGTTATATTCATGTGTTTACAAAATGGTAAGGCATGGCAGTGATCAGGCATATGTTGAAATCATAATTGAAGATAGCTTCTGACTAGGGCTAATAAAAAATTTCTCCCAAAAATGAAGCATAAAACATAACTGCAGAACTAAAACAAAAGAAATAAAAGGGTGTACCAGCACAAGCAAAAAAGTGACTGCAGTTTAACGTCATGCCCAGGATAAAAATGGGATGCAGTTTTACGTCATGCTTAGGACGAAAAAGCGGGAAGCAGTTTTACGTCGTGCTGAGGACGAAGGTCGGATGCAGTTTTACGTCATGCCCAGAACGAAGGCCGGATGCAGTTTTATGTCATGCCCAGGACCAAAAATGGGGTGCAGTTTTACGTCGTGCTTAGGACGAAGGTCGGATGCAGTTTTATGTCATGCCCAGGACGAAGGTCGGATGCAGTTTTACGTCATGCCCAGGACGAGAATAAATTTAAAACTCCGTCGATCTCCTGTCATGAACTAGGAGTATTATGGTTTTACCTCGGCACATTACACTTAGTATGGTTACGTGGAAACTATACAAAAAAAACACTGGAGAAAAGTACTTAACTTTAAATTCTTGCAACGATTTGTAAGTTTTCTTCTGCAAATTTGGCGGTTGAATTAATTCCTTTTTTATTTTTGCTGTTTTCTTTCTTCCTTCCTTCAATCACGTCGGGGTCACCAATGTAGGAAATATGTTCCTTCGAGCAATAACGTGCTGACTGAATCCCAATTGCTGGGAACTATGGAAGTCACAAGGAAGAAAGCACTACAGCAATATTTTATTCCATCAATTCGCACAAGCTGTGGCAGATAATCAAAAATCACGTCCTTCTGCCACGACGATCAGCAACGAACGAGAAACATGACAGACAACCAGAACACGTCCGTCCGCCACGGCGATCGACGAAGAAAGAGAGCACAATATCTCCGACCACATGGTCGGTAACAAAATCTGCACGCGACATCAGGAATTAGGTCGCTGCACACGTCTATGTAAACAGGACACTGCACACGTCACATTAATAAAAAATAACGGATAAACAACCTAATGGCGGGAAAGGCAAGCCGATCACCGAGCTACCAAGAGAAGACAAAAATATACATAATCTAGCCCTAATAAAAAAGAAAAATAAATGTGTGTGATTTTAGACGCATACAATAACAACAAACAATACGCGTTGCAATATCACGGCTAGGTTGCCGGAAAGCCATGCAGGCTAGATTCCTGGCGTGAGGTTACATCGCCAGGCGTGCGAACTATAGGAGCACGATGTACTTTAAACGGAGATAGCCGAGCGGCTACAAACCTGACGGTGTGTACTTCGTCAGTTAATATTACAGTAAAATTATAGGGTAAAACAGGAAAGGTGCGCGAGCTGGGCGTCAAACTGGGGACGCACGAAGTTGCAAATTAGCAAACACAGCTCTTGCAGTAAACAACTAGAATCACACACATCAGTGGGAGCAAGGTGCTAAGCCACTGAAAGCAAACTAATAAAAAAAATGTAAAAAAAAGACAAAAAGATGTTTGGCGTGGCAGCTCGATGAAGTGCGAGGCGCGACACGCTACAACTTCATGAAACCATTTGCTTTCAAAAGACTTCCTATTTTCTAAAGTTATTGGATATGAAGCTTTCAACTACTATTACCGTAACCATTGGTAGTTATCAAAAAGTTGTTGTAAGCGCCAAACAAACTTATCTAAACTTTTGAATTTGATACACTTGGGATTCGAACCAACTTCATTTAATCTTACCTCAAAATTCTACATAGTTAACGCCTGGCCCACAATTATTCAAATGCATTGCCTGCAAACAAACGCGTCTTTTCTTTTTCCATTACGAAATCAGCAATGCCTTGAGAATCCGCTTTGGTGTCCTTTGTTCATATAGTTTTTTGGTGTATTGAGTTGAGCAACGTTCAATTGGAAGTAGTGCGAATTCAAGTTAATGTGGTTGTTAGTTGACGCTGGTGTGTCGAAATAAAAGCGAATTTCCCCAAGTGACTGCCGGAACTGCCGGTAAGTAAATTCAACGTTATATCCTTCGTAATTGTATCGTATTTATTTAACTGTGCTGAAAATTGTGTATTTTATTTTTAGAAAACGGTGCAAGTTCGTACAAAATAAAAATTAGAACAACAATAAATCCGTGTGAGGCTCCACAAGTCACATCAAATTCCTATAGCCGCAACAAGAATCAAACGGCGGCTATATTAGTTTTCGGCAAGGCTTACAACGAAGAAACATTTTACAACAATCTTACGATGAATTCTCAGAAAATCGGCGTTGCAACTAGATCAATGTCAAAAGGCAATGAATTTCTTACTTCAAAACCTGCTAGCGAATCAGATAAAGGTTTATCTCTCGCTAGTGGGCGATCTACATCAGCAATGAAGCATAAACCAAACGAAACAGCTTCAGAGAAATTGGCTGTTAGATCGAACAGAGGTGAATCTCGTCCTGGTTCGCAAACAAAATCGAGCTCAACTCGAAAGTCGAAGAGCTCAACAAAAACAAAATCTAGTGGATCGGGTTCGACTGGTTCCAGTTCATCTTCTTACTCAAGTGCCAAAGCGAAAAAAGCTGTTCTTTTGGCTCGACTGAAATCCAACAACGAAATTGAATCGCTAAAACAACAACAAAGCAAAGAGAGATTCGATTTTGAAGAAGAGCAGTTGAAATACAAGCTTCTCCAAAGGGAAGAAGAACTGAAACAAAAACGAATTCAAGAAGATCAAAAACGAACTCAAGAAGAAGAAGAACTGAAACAAAAACGAATTCAAGAAGACCAAAAACGAACTCAAGAAGAAGAAGAACTGAAACAAAAAAGATTTCAAGAAGAACAAGACCTTCGTTTATCACGTTTGAGAGACGAGCAAGAAAGAAGGCACCAACAGCAACTCGAAGAAGCCAGACTTCGTGCGGAACTAGACGAAGCCCAAGCAGTGATGGACATACATGAAATCAACAAACAAGCCAATCTTTCTAGTGATGTACCGCCTTTTCATAACAACAAACATATCGTGAGTAACTTGTTTTGTAACAAATATGCGAGCAACGGCACAAAAATTGACGGCCCGTCTGAATTGACGGCACATCCTACGTATGATAAATGTAATCCTAGTGATGATCGTTTAACGAAGTCGATGTTTATTGCCGACACCAAGATTACGAGCAGTGCTTCCCAACATCACAACCTTGAGCAAAACGTAAATCCGGAGCCACCCTTTGAACATAGCGTAACGCAGGTTCCCGGCACTTTGAACGAATTGTGTTACCATCAGTCAGGTCAGTTGCGAGACGTTTCGAACCGACCATCTTTCGACTACTCCCAGGCTAACGCTCCCACGTGCGAAACCCGTTTTGCGCAGTCGACCAGGGGTTCAAACTTGGAACCAGTCGACTACAATCAAACTATCATGGTTCCAACTCAGCAACCCAGTAGTTACTCAAAAAGCAACGTAGACCGGCCTGAAACGTCTAATAAGGAATTGTCCACAAGCTCTCGAAATTTTCCTGTCCCAAATGCTGCTTACCAATCGCCTGTAATTATGTCGCCCTCTGCCACTCCTTTACTAGAGCCCGATGTTTTTGATGGCAATCCAGCGTGTTACCGTAACTTTATTGAGGCCTTTGACGCACTAATTGCCTTCAATGTCCCCGAACCTAAACGCAAACTGTTCTACTTATTGAGCTATACCAAAGGTCCGGCACACTCATTGGTGAAAGGCTGTCAATACATGGACGATGCTCTAGGATACCTAAAAGCGAGAAAACTTTTACAACCAACGTTCGGACAAAAATTCCAAATAGCAAAGGTCTGTGTTGATTCGCTTACCAACGGCCCCATGCTACACGTAAACGACAAGCCCTCCCTTATAAGTTTCTCAGCCGATATCAATTCTTGCATGAATACCCTAAAGGGCATGAACTATCTCCACAAAATGGACAATCTAGATGTAATTACTAAAGTTGCCAAAAGGTTGCCACACCAATGGTTGAGTGGTTGGCAAGCCGAAGTCGATTCACTTATCCACCAAAAGGAGCAAGAAGTCAGCATTGAAAATTTGGCCGCCTACGTAACAATAAAAACAAGGCAGACCACAAATCTAGACTGCAATTGGGCCCAAAGTAATAGAAAGCCTGACCTCCATAAACCCCGAAAAGAAACCACGCTTGCTGCCCAGACCGTTTTGTCACCGTCTAAGCCATGTTGTAAACTTTGCAAAGGCCCTCACTACCTGAATCAATGTAAGCGCTTTCGCAAATATGTTTACGAAGACCGAATCAAATTTGTTAACGAAAGCAAGCTATGCCGCAGCTGCCTTGAGCCAGGTCATTTTGCAAAAAACTGCTCCAGAAAATCCCCTTGTAAAAGGCCCGATTGCAACGGTTCCCACACAACGCTCTTACACCCACCTGAAAAGTGTACTCTTTCGACTTCTGCTACCAACCAGATGGACTCACCCGCCGATTCTGCCTTGTCTCACATCGCCGTACATAACGGACTCGTTGGAGTGCCCACTCAAACTCGCGGCTCTCTCCCTATTGTTCCCGTCAGAATCCGTACGAATAACTCGGAACAATCAATCATTACCCAAGCTTTTCTGGATACAGGTAGTACAAGTTCAATCATTACCAACGACCTTATTGATAAATTGGGAATACGCCAATCCCCTGTCGTTAAAGTTACTACCGTAACTATAAACCATGGCACCGACACCAGAAAAGCTAAAGTTATTTCGGATCTGGAAATTAGCGACGTTTTTGAGTCATCCCCTTACTCGCACCTCCAACCACTTCTATCAATACAACGACTTCCTGCTACAATCGATGATGCTCCAAGTCAGGAAGACATATCAGAATTCCCAGAGTTTGCCAATATCTTAATCCCACGTGTTAATTCCGACGTCGGCTTACTCATAGGAAACGACAACCGACACCTTACGAAACCTCACGAAATCATAAGCTCAGAGTCTGATCACTATGCGATCAGAACAACCGTTGGCTGGGTAGTTAATTGCTCAAAAAAGGGAAGTTCTACTAAAAGCAGCAAAAGCTTTTTTGCTAAGACAGAGTCCGGATATGTCCATCCTATGAGCACCTTATGCTCCAAACAAAATCCAGCCGACGATCCTAGTCGTGATCTCACCACTGACAAGTTCCTTCTTCGTGATCGGCGGAAACTTGACCCTGACGTTTTATGGAAAACAGAAGACAAGAGGCCCGATCAACCAACCTTGCTTCAAGAAAATCTTCCAGAGCAAAAATTCGACATACAAAGGCATTCCTGTCTGACTGTACTTTGCGAATCGCCTCACTTTCTGGACGATCTGATATCACGCTACTCTAGTTGGCAAAGATTACTACGGGTATGCGCGTGGATTTTGCGCTTCAAAAACCTAGTTTCACCCACAAAATCCGAGTATACCGCCACTGTAACCAAACCCAAAGTTCATGTGTCACAAAAACGTATAACCTGTCTATCGTTAGAGGAAATATCAAAGGCCGAAATGCTGATAATTTCTTATCTTCAACACATATACTATAAAGAAGAAATAGATGATCTCAGTAAAGGAAAGCCTGTTCGAATCTCTAGCTCATTGATCAAACTCAGTCCCTTTATAAAAAACGGCCTTATGCACGTTGGAGGACGTTTGAAGTTAGCGGCATCTTTACCCTTTCTCCAAAAACACCAGATCATTCTTCCTCGTTCAAATCACGTTACTAATCTCATCATAAGAGACATTCACACTAAGTTAGGTCACGCCGGTCGGCAGCATGTACTAGCGGAAATTCGGAAAAAATTCTGGCTCATCAGGGCAAATGCAGCCATTCGGAAAATTCTTGATTCATGCGTTGCATGTCGCAAGCGTTCTAACATTTCATGTACACAACAAATGGCAGACTTACCCCCACGAAGATTGACACCTAATAAACCCCCATTTTCATCTGTTGGGGTTGATTTCTTCGGACCCTTCCTTACACGCAAGGGTAGAAGTAACTCAAAACGCTATGGAGAAATTTTTACTTGCCTCACAACAAGAGCTATCCATTTGGAAGTAGCCTATAACTTAGACACTTCTTCCTTCATACAAGCCCTTCGGAGATTCGTTGCTAGGAGAGGACAAGTAACGGAAATAGTGTCCGATAACGGCACCAATTTTATTGGAGGAGAGCGCGAACTAAGAGAGGCCATTCAAGCTTGGAACAATGAACAAATCAATGATTTTCTTCTGCAGAAGGGTATATCCTGGTCCTTTAACCCGCCAGGGGCGTCGCACCATGGAGGCACATGGGAAAGGCTAATTAGATCAATTCGCAAGCATTTAAAATCGGTTTGCAATGAACAAATTCTCACCGACGAATCTCTTTCTACGCTTATGTGTGAAATAGAAAGTATTCTTAACAGTAGACCACTCACTACAGTCTCCAATGACCCCTATGACTTGGAACCACTAACCCCTAATCACCTTCTGCTACTCAAGCCTAACGGATCACTTCCCCCAGGAGTGTTTGATAAACGGGATTCCTACTCCCGAAAACAATGGCGACAAGTCCAATATTTAGCCAACGTGTTCTGGTCCCGTTGGATAAAAGAGTATTTACCCACGCTACAACATCGACAAAAATGGACCCGGCCTGTGCGCAACCTGACCGTTAACGACGTAGTTTTGGTACACGATAAGGGTTTATCCCGTAACACCTGGCTATTGGGACGCATTGCAGAAGTCTACCCTGACCCATCTGGTTTCGTACGTACTGTTAAGCTGCAAACGAAACAGTCGTACATTACACGACCAATTACTAAGCTTACTCTTTTGCACGCCGCAGAAAGCTAAAACTCAATGAAGTATTGCACTGTATGTTACTTACGCACTAGGCCTAATGTTTTGTGATCGTATTTCCTTGTTTGTAATTGTAACCATAATTGAATTTGTGTGTCTTTGTAACTGTAATTGTAACTGCATTTGCGTGTTCATGTAACCTATTGCATCACTGCCATTTATTAATATTCAATGTGCGTTTTTAATTATTAGTGATAGAAACTTGTGTTAAGCATACGTTGGAAGCTTAAAGGGCCGGGTATGTAAGCGCCAAACAAACTTATCTAAACTTTTGAATTTGATACACTTGGGATTCGAACCAACTTCATTTAATCTTACCTCAAAATTCTACATAGTTAACGCCTGGCCCACAATTATTCAAATGCATTGCCTGCAAACAAACGCGTCTTTTCTTTTTCCATTACGAAATCAGCAATGCCTTGAGAATCCGCTTTGGTGTCCTTTGTTCATATAGTTTTTTGGTGTATTGAGTTGAGCAACGTTCAATTGGAAGTAGTGCGAATTCAAGTTAATGTGGTTGTTAGTTGACGCTGGTGTGTCGAAATAAAAGCGAATTTCCCCAAGTGACTGCCGGAACTGCCGGTAAGTAAATTCAACGTTATATCCTTCGTAATTGTATCGTATTTATTTAACTGTGCTGAAAATTGTGTATTTTATTTTTAGAAAACGGTGCAAGTTCGTACAAAATAAAAATTAGAACAACAATAAATCCGTGTGAGGCTCCACAAGTCACATCAAATTCCTATAGCCGCAACAAGAATCAAACGGCGGCTATAGTTGTATTTCTGTGATGACTTCGCTTGGTAAATTTGGCAATAGTGTACAGTAAATAGCCTGCTTGTTACACATTTTGTTGGATTTAACATCAGGTGTTAATAGTTTACTTGAAAATATACATTGCTTAGCATTAGGCTAGCCAATAAATATTCATTGTATTGTTATTGTTCATGCGATTTAGATTTCAAATAAGGTTAGGTGAACAAAAGTATGTGTAAAGTCAGATAAGTCTAATTTTTAGTTTGGCTCCGTTTTCCCTTTTTATTTCATAAGTTGCCGCGACTGCTTCGAGCCATTTGTCACGTTGTTTATCGCTAAGATACATTATGCCAAATTCAGTTAGTTAGTGCCGAATGTTTTGGTGTAAAGTCGACCTTTATAAAGTTTTGTGTTGTATTTCAGCTAAATAAGTAAGCTAAACATACTACAAAATTGTTTTTTACATCAAGTGTTTGGTAGTTTGGATTGGCACAGAATTGTAAGTACCAGTAGGTTAGCTAAATTATAGCCCGATTTGTTAGTTGCCTGTCTTAAAGTATCTGGCTAATATGTAGTATTTTTTACATTGTTACTGTCGTTATGGTGTAGCCACTGGCCAATAAGGCTATATCTCTCAAATCAAGTGCAAAGTTTGGTGGTCATGTACGGTGTATTTAAATTGTGCTAGTTGGCGTATCGTTTCTCTGCCTAATTTCAGTTCTTTATATTGGAGCAAACGCTGGTTGTTGGTATCGCGACACAGTCTTATTGGAATAAAAGTATGACTTTGAACACATGCCTGTATCTAGTTGTGTGATTCTCAATCCCAGACTAGCCTTACACAAATCAAGTACGCCATCTGGGCCTGCCACTTACAGTATGAATGAAGCAAAAAAAAGATCTCCAAATTACAGTAATTTGGAAAAAGAAATATTTTCATCAGGCAGTGGCTATTTTTACGTGACCGTAAGAAAATATCTGTCCGCTATTTTTACGTGACCGTAAAAAAGTTTATGTGGACTATTTTTACGTAACTGCAAGAAAATTTCTCTAGACTTTTTTTTGAGACGGTAAAGAAATCTGTTGTCTGATAAGTGATTGCATTAAAATTTTTCTCTTTTTGAAAGCATCGGTTACATTAAGCACTTAAGTGCGTATGACTCGTATTTGTATCATAGAGTTTATCGCTACAGTGCGTATGACAAAAGACTTTTACCGTTACAGTGTGTTTGGCATTTATTAGCGTTATGCATAAATTACAGTGCATAAGTCACAATCTGTATGGCAATAAATGACCACGGATTTAAAATTACCCGCTTAACTGGTTAAAGACTTTGAAAAAAGCTTTGCTCTGTAGAAAGTTTGAAAGCACCAATATAAGTCTTTCATTTTTTGTACATTTTTAGCTCGTAGCTTTGGTCTTCTCACAGCCATTAGAAATAGTCCCATCGACGCAGTGTCTTCTCAAGCAGCAACCAGTCCCCGGTCGTTCATTTGTCGCCGGTAATAACACCTGGCCAGGCGAGGTGCGTTACTTCAATTATCTAGTATCTTTCTTGTTACTCAGTCGCCTCTTCTTTTCTAAGATGCACACAGTCATATCAAAGTTTTTCGAAGCCCAAATTTCCGGTAAAGAAATTTAGCATTCTGGTAATGTTCTCTCTAGTCTTTGCTGAAACGAAAAAAATCTTTAAACTTATTTGGGTAGAGTGGAGTATCTTTAAAGCAGCACTTTTTGTTACACTACTCGAGGCACTTACTACGGAGTCTTAATGCGCACGCTTTAGAATTGCCTCTGGTCCAGACCAAGGAAAATTCTCCGGTTTTTGGGTCTGCATGGTGCATTGCTATATTCCCATTCCGAGAAATGGGCAGTGCCACAACATATTCAAAAAAAAATTAAGCGAAATGAAAGTGCATTGCCAGTACAGTACCTCAGCTTCCTAAACAATATTAGTCTATTGCACAGCTATAAATTCCACTCTCCGATACTGTTTGTCCGTATTCTAGTTTATAGCTATTCAATTTCTCGGCTACCGTACCACACGCACACATGTAGTTTTAACGCAAGTTGTATTATAACAAAAACTTCACTTAATGGAATGAAGCGGGAATATTTGCAACGATAAGAATATTATACAGCGGTAATCACGTACCGGTAATAAAAGTTTGTACTTTGGCACTTAGACGAATTTACTTTTTCACTTTCCTGTTAAATCTGCGAATAAACCATCCCAAAAGTACGCGCAAATGAGCAATCAATTGTGCGAAACAGAATGCAGTATCTATTTAGCCTAGCCTTAGGTGACCATTTATGTAACTGATGATGCTTTTAGTGTAAAAGCGAAACGTTTTAATAAAATGTTTACCAGCATTTTGGCTTTATTCTTTTTACTAAGAATTGCGAATAAATCCCATTTTTATGCTCCTAAAATTGACATATTTCACGTTGCTTACTCCTGGGTAATTCTCGCTGATAGCCGGCAAACATATTCCTATCAATCTCCTAAAAGATCTCGCAATTGACGGATGAACACAACCAAGCTCTTTAAGCAGCTTTCGTTGCGCTATGGTCATTCGCATACCACAACCACGCAAAAATCGTAAAGAAATTTTCTTGTGGTCACGTAACAATATCCAACACAAACTTTTTACGGTCACGTAAAAATAGTCAACTACTTTTTCTTACCTGTCGCGTAGAAACGGATCGCAGAAGTTATTTTTACAGTCACAAAAATGATTCTTATGTTGACGTAGAAATAGCCACTGTTTTTTATCACCTGGCAAACATTATTTAAAAGGATAATCGTCAGCCTACAAAATCAACCTAATAATGTGACAGTAGGCTACAACATTTCGAGATTGTTGAGCACAAATCTAGGTCAGTGCAAATGCAATGGCTGCACAATTTATATCTTTATTCCAACAAACTTGTTACCCAAGATAACATATCATGTTCAACTTCAGCATTGTAACCTGGATTCATTATCTACCAATAGCATTACTCCTTTCTTGGCTTTCATTTTTTTGTATCTACTGAAATACCGTCAAGCCCTAGTTGCACAACCAGCAGTTAACCCACCTTCCTCGTTGAGTTAACTTTTCAGCTAAATCAGGCTGGTTAACCAAGCGGTAACTGTGAGTTACTGTCGGTACATTCCGGTATCAAATTTCGTTTAACCGAAAGGGCCACCAGATTTTGTTGTTGTTGTCCAATCCCTCCGAGGCATGGTGGAAGACCATGGCGCCTCAGAAGCCGGGCAACTCCCCAGGGCCTGGACCAGAGATCGTAAAGAGAGAGAGAGAGAGAGAGAGTCGCCAGAAGTGAGCGGCGCAAAGAATCTGCAGCTGGACAGAGTAGAATGAAATGAGAGGTGACCTAGGACGAATGTCCGCATGCGCTGCATGAAAGATTCTCGATTCTCCCAATTCTAAAGAGATAAGAGCTTAACAGTCGGCTGTGTCCGTTGCAGCGAAGACGAAAGGGAACACAGCGCGCCTGACAAGAGACCACAAATTCCTCAATGGAACCTGTGTGTCAAAAAATTTGAATGGGATATTACGCCTCCAGTCCGAGAAAAGAGATGAATGGATACGAGAGATGAAAGGAAAGAAACTACAAGCGATTGCAATTTGCAGAAGGCACGAACAGCGCTCACTGACTGGCCAGCTCATCGGCTGCGTTGTTTACCGGCAGAAACGAGTGTCTGGGGAACCACTGTAGTCTGATAGTACAGAAGGAAAAGGAGGGCAGTTCGTCCCAGATCTTCCATAGAGGTTGTGGTCAAAAGAAAGATGGAGAAAAGGACAGAGCGAGCGTCAGAGAGGAATAGAAGAGAAGAAAAATTGCAGGCTTGTTGATGCCGTCGAGACCATCGGAGAGGTTACAGAATGGCGCAGGTTTCAGCGGAAAAACTTGAGCATGCTAGGGATGCTAAAAAGAAAAGAGTGGCCTCAGTGCCTCAAAGTGAGCAGTTGGCAAGGTCGTTAGAGCCGCCTTTGCCAAAAGGAAAAGGAACAGAGCCATCCATCCAGATCACCAGGTTGACAGGTGGGAAAGAGTCAACGTGAGCGAAAGCCACACCTTGGCGAGAAAGAAGGGGGATAAGAGCGGGACCATGGAGAGAAAAGAGTGGACTCCACATTTAAGGAAGGCAGTTTCTAAGGAGGGAAAGATGGGCAAGCAAAGAGAACCTCCCCAGGAGAAGTAGAAGGAAGCATGAGCAGTTGAGTGGACGCAAAAGCTCTCCAGGACGATCTGCAGAGTCATGGTTTCATTTCAAGTCTGGCCAAACCTGAAATGGGAAAGGAGGTTGGGAGACGAACGGTTTGCTCATAAGGTGAGAGAGTGAAATGAGTCTGGATGACTCGTAGGAGAAGTAGAGACGTCTTTAAGAGCAGAAGTGGGATAAGAGAGGACGAGAGGCAGCCGGAGATGGTGCGACCAGCCTCTCGATGAAGACGTTCCAACTTGGTAATTTTGGTAACGATGAGAAACGGAAACCATCCAGGTGAAGCATATGTGAGAAGGGGCCAAAGAAAAGCTCTATACTGAAGAGAGAAGGACTCGTTAGAGGGGCCCCATGAGGAAGCAAAGATACACGTTTTGAAAAAAAGAGAATGCGGGTAAAGGTGATCCCAAGAGAAGTTGGAATGGAATTGAAACGGAGGTGGTAGTTGAGTAAGAGGAGGTTAGGCTGGAGGTTAGCTTGCTGGGGATCCACTGAGAAGAAGGTGGACTCACATTTGCTCGGTTTGAGAAGAAAACATGAGTACTTAGACCAGCGCTCTAGTCGAATTAGAGCTCTTTGTGTGGCCCCCATCGCAGCAGGCATCGAGGGGGAGCAAGACCAAATGGCCAGATCGTCAGCATAAAGAGAGCAGCTGAAGGAAGAAGGCAGAGAAGCAGAAAGATCATTGACGAAAAGAGAAAAAAGTGCATGGCCAAGAACAGATCCTTACGAAACACCTCGATGGACTCGAAAAACTCGGCTCGATGGAACAACTTGACACACAAATATTTGTGATTTTAAAAAACCAGACAAGCGCGCCTATCAGAAAGGAAAGATTAAGTTCAACAAGCAAAGCAGGGAGGGAGGCCAGTTGAAATGAGTTTGTGGTAAAGAGCGGGATGCCAGACAGAATCAAAAGCTTTGGAGCAATCGATAGTAGTGAGACTCGTCCAAGAGTCCAGCCTGGGTTTGTTAAACCCGTCCGAAACGGAGTGAGAAAGGTACGGAATTTGATCTAGAGTAGACCATCCAGGGCAGAAACCGGCTTGGCGGGGAGAGAGAATGAAATTAGTCTCTAGAAAGAAAAGTAGATGAGATAGAATGATGCGTTCAAACAGCTTTGAGACGCAGGAGGTGAGAGAGATAAGCCGAAAGGAAGCAGGAGAGTCGAGAGTTTTTTCCATCTTATGAATGGGAATAATGAAAGATGTCTTCCAGATGGGAGGAAACGAATGCAATGACCTCGAAAGTTTGAAAATGTGAAGAAAAAATCCATGCCAGACCGAGGAAGGTGCTTTAGCATGGGATAGGCAACTATGTCTGGGTCAGTGGCAGTGGACGAGACGAGGTTTGTGGCAGCTGCAAAAAATCAGCGGGTTAGAAGGGGGAGCAGAAGGGCGAATGAGAATCCTCAGAGCATGTGACTCGGTTGAGCTCGGACAAGTAGCCTCTGACTCAGCTATACATGATCTTGGTTGGAAAACAGAAAAGTGGGATATCGGATAGTCGGCGAAAACTGAAGCCAACTCGCTGGGAAAAGTCTGTTGGGGAAGTTAGGAGAGAGAGATGAGGAAGAAGAACCAGCGACAGAAAAAAGGAGAGAATGCACAGACTGAGGGTTAGATTTGGGCAAGAGAGAAGAACTTGTCGCTTGCCACGCCTCAACCTTGGCTTTAACAATGACAGACGAGGCATGTCGGGCCTCAGGGAAGCGGAGATGTAAGCTTGACGATCTTGATCACTTCTATGAGCGGCAGCGAAAGCCTTACCTCTTTTACTAGCCGCTTCTTCCACTTGAGCGGACCACCAGGCTTGAGATCTGCGTTTGATGTGGCCAAAAGAAATTGAAGATTTGGCCGCATTCAGTGTCAGAGAAGAAAAGAGAGCACCAGCAGAGGAAGGAGAAAGAGATGAGTACTCCTTTGTATAAGAACAATGAGAATCGAAGTAAAAGGCAAAGTCATCCCAACGAGCTTTCTGAAAGTTGAAGAAAGCACGACGTTTATTTGGGCGAAAGACCGGACGACATTCGTTGGGATGGTTAGTATAACTGGCAGTTGATTAGAGCCCAACTTCCGAAGCACCTTCCAGGGGCAAGAGAGGGCCAGAAAGGAGGGAGCAAAGGAGATGTCAGAAAAAAAGCGAGAGCCAGAGAAGCGATGGGGAAGAACTGGCGTGTCAGGGTTCTTGAGATGGAAGTTGAAGTTTCCAAGAATGAAGATATTTCCGGAGGAGGGAAAATGGTGGAAGAAAAAGATTCGGTTCTGCCATCCGTCCGAAAAGAGAGAATAGAGGGAGCATAAACATCAAAAAATGAGAGCGAGGAGGAGTTGTTTAGTGAGATGTTGACCACTGCATAATCAGAGTAGCCCTGTCAAGCGAAGAGAGAGAGAAGGTAGAAAGTTTAAAAAAAGATAAGCCCTACCTGACGAAAATGATGACGCCACCGCTAGTGTGCGGGTCATCGGATGAGAGAATGCCATACCCAGAGTGAGTGCGATAAGATTGCAGAGCATCGAATCCAGAAATCGGAAAAGATCCATATGAGTTGAGGTTGGATTCTTGGATACAAATGAGGTCAACCGGATGAGACGAAATAAAATGTAGTAGTTTCAGTGCTCTGGCTCGAAGACCTCTACGATTCGATTGAAGAACCCCGAGGGAATCAGGGGAAAGGGGAAGCAGGAGGTATAGAAAAACATCCAGGAACATAAGACGGTGGTAAGGGTGCGGAGGGAGAAGATGGAAATGGGCGGAAGAAGGCTTGAAGACGAAGGTGAAGCGGGAGTGCTGCATTAGCAGAGGTGGACCAGATTAAACAGTGGAGGTATACAAGCTGAAAGAATTCAAAGAGGAAGACACAGTGTTAGTAGGTGTGGGATCTCCAGAAGCAGCAGGGAGAGCAGCTCCAGCAATGAGAGCTGCCTAGAGTTTGACTTTAGAAAAAAAGTGTAGTAAGCACCTTAAATGGGCCCATTTGAAGCAGGTGTAGCATTTCACCGACCTACCCGTCCAGGTCACATTTTTAGCGCACACTAAATAAGGAAGGACGGAACCACGGTTAGAATGAACGTTGCTGCTCATGAGGAGAAGGAGAAGAATGAGAAGACGGGTAATAGAGAGGCAGGAGAAGAGAGAAAACAGGCGACCGATTTCAAATAGGCTGCGTGCTGCTTTTCTGCGCTCAATCAGAGGGCAGCACGGCGCGAAAAAATGTTTTGTGTGAGGGGAGAACCAGGGGTGACTGGGACCCCGACCACCACATGTTCTCCCATTTAGCCGTGTCTACGCTGATCAAATTATTTAATTATATTCGTATCTTATAATATCTTTTTATTTCACAATATTTTTTGATTTATCGGCAATAAGTATTTTTCCAGTTGGCGAAAAATTTTAAGCGTCTGTTATTTGTTTGTTTGTCTTGTTATTGTGAAGGCCTAGATAACGTGATCCAACCATGTTTAATGATATATTTTCTTTATTTGTTGATCTTTTGTCCAGCATGCTTAACGTATTACGTTGAGCTGCGTCTTCCTTTCTTAATTTACTGCAGCTAACGCACATGCTTTGTTTTTTCTCTGTTTTCCTTTTCTATTACTCCACCTGCTCGGTGCATCCGAACCTTAATGAGCAAAACTGTAAGCATGGCAGAATAAAAAGCAATAAAATATCGGTAACGAAACAAAACAACACAACAGTTCAAGTTTTTGGGAAATTCTTGGGACTGAGGAAAAGTGCTTTAGTATTCCCAATTGTGGTTAAATTCTGAAACCGCAAACGCTCTTCTTTTTCTCCGAGCTGGAATCTGGATTTTTTGCTAAAATCATCAGCAGGATAAAACATAACAACATCTTCTTTAGATCACTTCCATTTTAAACTTGATTTTTTTCATGGCACGAATCTCATACTTGTCATTACTGATGGCAGTCACCTACCCACGAAAAATCTCCCTTTCTTAAGTGAAAGCGATATAGTTACCCACTATAAAAACGCACAGTACTTATTGAAACGGCATCTTCTTCCACGATATATCGATACCGGTATATTGTATCTTTTTGAGTCACTTATTCCTATGTATTTATCTTTTCATTTGTGATGAATTAGTGGTAACGAAAGGCGCATTTGAGGAAGATGAAAAATCAGATGTTAAAACACCTTTTTCCTGACTCCACGTCAATTTTTCTTCTTTTTCTTGTTTTGCATTTTTTTGAATCACCATGTTGCATATTTTTAGTACAGAAAAACCGAGCTGTCTTAGAGCGTGGGTATGGCTTCTCCATTCAAGAAACTTTTACAACTTTTTGAGGTTGGAATATAAGGAAGTTGCTTTTCTTTATTTAGCGGATACAACCCACATTTCTCAAATTCTGATTTAAGATCGTTTGCCCTGTTGGTGGAAATTTTATCGCGCAGAGACTTTAGAAGACCAGGAAATCTTCCCTTCGAAATAGCCAATGCCATTTTTCTGCCGGTGTGTTTTCGTTTTTCCAGAATTTTTTCCAAGCTCTTTTAATCGGACAGAAAAATAAAGTATTCAGGGGTGCATAAAATGTGTTAAAATACCAGAAAAAATATAAACATTATGTCATTCTTTTCACAAGATTATATAACTTGAGCTAATATATGCGAACTGAAATTATCTCCTATCACTACTTTTTTTCCTTTAAGCCGTTTCAAATGAGGGAAAGCAAAAGTATCAAACCAATCCTTAAAAGTAGTGATTTCAAACCATTCAAATGCACTTTGGTGGTAACGAGCACTCTGTAGACCACCTGCTGTCCGAGATTGATAGATTTGTGCGGCTCGGTAACACACAAAAGAAGCCAATAAATCATCATCTACGCATCCAGTATACGGGGATAAACTGAAAAGTTTGTAGCCTGACTTAGGAGTTAGAACAGAGCAGCGGGACTTGGCATGTGATAAAATCAAGCTTATTTGATACTGACTGAGATGTTTTTCTTCAGGTAAACTTACGTTGGATAAGTTATTTCACACTTCAAAAATAGTGGCGGGGAGATTTTGCAATATCGACCGAATTTTAAAGATCGTGTGAATATGGATAAGACTCGGCACCATGATGTTATTTGATATTTGCAGACAAAGGAATCAGCCCTTTAAAAAATTCATTCTGGGAAGGTTGCTACTTTAGGGGATGATGCTCCTGCTTTATCAACTGTGAAGAAGTGGGGAGCTAAATTCGAAATCGGTAGGGAGAGCCTTGACAGGGCGTCTTTCGACGACCATCACTCAAGAAAACATTCACCGCATTCATCAAATAGAGATGTATGACAGTCGTTTAACTATCCATCACATAATTAATGTGCCTCTCCCGTGAACTAGCGGAGAATATTCTTCACAAGAAACTTGTAATGGCGAAGATTTCACCTCGATGGACGCCAGACTTGTCATGTCAGAGGCGAGCTTGGTAATGTTTGAAGCAGATTCAGATGGTTTTGTTGAGGGGTTTTCTCACCCAAGACGAGTGTTAGATCCACCACTTTGTACCACAGATCAGACGGAAACCCAGGCTGTGGCAGCATTCGACTTCTCCTGCTCCAGAAAAGGCAAAGGTGGTGCCATTAGCTAGGAAATGATAGCCTTCGTTTTTGGGATGCAAAAAGCATTGCTTTAATTGACTACCTTCAAAAAGGAAAAACTATCAATGGAGAATACTATATAGGCTGACTAGACGAACTGTTTTGAATGGGATAGCTCCGCTTTTTGTATTTTTTGGCAGTACTGATGGAAAAAGTGCATGGACCAGAGAGGAGATTACGTTAAAAAAGAAATGACATTTGGTCAAATTCAAGTACTGCATGTCAGTCAGTCCATGAACTTTTCAGCTTATCCTCGTACATAAGTGAAACGGCGGACTTGCTCTGAGCCGTTGCTTACTTCAGATATTTTGTTCCTTGTTTCGTGATAACTTTTCTCTTTCCGGAATCATCAGTAAGGTTTGTCTCATCACAGTTTATTATATTTTTAGGAGGAACACAATATTTGTATCAAGATGAGAAAAAATTTTCCTCTATTGCAGTGGTCACCGATGCTCTGGAAGGTTTGATGTTCTGACACACGCGATGTGAAATAATATTGCAGTTTCTTTTAACAAAGTAGTCAAACCAATTTTTTCTGGATAAATTTTTCCTGAAGCACTTTATTAACATGCCTCATTTATCTTGGTAACTTTTTACAAAAACTACAACAGTCCAGGTTATCAAAAGGGTAACCCCAACTTTCACTTTGCTATTTTTTCTGCAATGAATTGTCCTAAGTCTTTGGTGAGAGCAGTGTCTCCCTTTGACTATTCAAATTTAGATTTTTATGGGGTCGACAAAAAAAAGCAAACAACATACCATATTATTTTCAATTGTTTTGGAATGTCATTTCTCTGTTGTAGTCAGCTAGAGCTTTTGTAATTGCCTCGATGGAATGTTTGATGCAGTTCTTATATTTTGGATCCGATCTGTAAGATAGAGACAGGTTTCTTCACTATACCTATTCACCCGTAAATTTAGCTATATGCGTACAAGAAAAACAATTCCTAAACGTTTGTAGTTAGTTACTGCAGAAAAATAGCAAAGCAGGTGTGAATACAACCAACTTACTTTAGCCGAAGTCTTGAAGACCCGTAATGGTGGTAAGTCGATAACCAGATTTTCAATCGAAAGAAAGCTTTTGTGACGAATAGAAAACGACCTCGATAAACATTACCAAAACACTCCTTTCAATTTGCTAAGCAAGCAGATTAAAATTTTTTTTTAATATCACACACCCAGATACACCTAACATCAATAACCATTCAAGTTTTTTATGGTTATTGCAATAAAACGCGCGATGGTGTAGTGGATAGGGCGTCCGCTTTGCAGTCGGTAGACCTAGGGTTCATTCCCCTTACCGAGTCATACCAAAAGACTTTAAAAAATGGTATTCACAGCTTCCCTGCTCGGCGCTCATCATTTAGTGGAGGTTGTGGAGAACAAGCCTGCAAGTTCGCTGGTTGTGTCCTTGGGTAAGACACTTAACGGGACGCCCCACATTTAAGTAGAAGATAGGTGGCCCAGTTTTCCCTCTGAAGAGAGGGTTGGTGGCAGGAAGGGCATCCGACCGTAAAACAAATGCCATGTCATAAAAATGCAGACATCTGCTGTGGCGACCCCTAATCGGGAATAAGCCGAAAGAAAAAGAAGAAGATGGTTATTGCTATAGAACTTTTTATGGTTATTGTTATAAAAGTTTTTTATGGTTATTGTTATAAACCATTTTTTATATTATACAACCATATACACCTAACATCAATAACCATAAAAATATTGAAGAAAATTTGATAAATGGTCGAAAAATTTTTGTAGGCCTACATACAATATTTCTGGATTTGTCTTTCTATTTACCCCAGGTCATGGTAGTCCTTATTAGCAATTAGTAGCTTCTGCCGGGGGTTGCCTGGCAGGACTATCAATTAGTTATGGCAAGAAACAAATATCGTTTCATGTGGAAGCACTGACTTTATCCAAATAACATTCCCGAAAACTTGTGTTTACATGTAGGAAATTCGTCTAAACGCCATATTGAATTTGAGGATCCAACAAGCGCACTTAAAAAGTTAATTGCTCTTGTAGATTCACCAAAATTTTTACAAGTTTTGTTTATGACAGCAGAAGTAAATATACTAACAGGAGTCTACCTGCAAAATAACTTACTCAAAGCGATCCAGGTTGATTATCACATAATCAATAAAATTATGATACGCTTGCTGATCTAGGGTATCATGATTTTATTGAAGTTTTGTGTGTTCAAGTCCTCGGACCCACTAAAGACCACCCTAACCCTAAGTACTTCTAACTGCGTACGGCTCTCCAGTATCTCCACGACGTTCTTCCATAACCCAACTACCTCATGCGTGTCTACGCTTATTAACGGAAGGAGTTTGCCCAACTTCTGGCAAATGCAAACCTTGCAGATATGGTCAAGCGGATACCTCTGAAATAGTTAGTGCCGTGACAGGGTCCACAGGCAGCTCATGAACAGAAAACACATTCTGCGAAAACACTTTTACTCGCCAGTGAATGTGTGGTTAAATTTATCTTTTTGTCATTTCAAAGTACCAACCTTCACGGATCGTGGAGACAGAAAACGTTGTCTGCACCCCAGTAACTTCTAAGATATTGAAAAGGCGAGTAGCACTCAGAGAAGTGTTAAAACCATGGTCCAAAAACCCATGCATCAGCAGGGATTTTAAAATGGATTTAACGTACACTGGAGTAATCTTCAAAAATCTTTGTTGGCAAGGTAACAGAGCCGAGGCTACAAGAAAACTTGCACCGTTAGGTTGTGAATCAACAGAATAACCATTGGATGAGTTAATGCTTTTTGAAGAAACAACATTTGTTCGTTCATCACTGTGAAGAGGCAAATATCGCAATTGACCTTGGTGCATGCTGGTTTAAAATAACAATATTTAGAGATGAGCCCTGTTTTTCCACAGTTATTGCACAAAACGACGTCGTCGCATAAACTGTAATCGCAATTTGGAAAAAATCAAAGCATTTTCAATGAACGTGCTAAGTAGAGTGGCAAAATATACATGAAAGGTTTGCATCTCTCTTTTGATCCGATACTACTGCCGAGTGAAAGATTTTTCTGAAAATGGAACCCTGTTTTGACTTTTAATATTGTGCGTTAGCATATGAAGACTTTTCTACGCCAGCTTGGTTTACAATGAATCTTGTCAGCTTTGCAAAGCAAAGTTCATACCCGCCTCGTTCAATGTTTGACGTAAAGCGTAGCCATTGCGAACGGCAGCCTTCGCACGGTTTTTCTTACGTTTTGATTACAATTCAAGTCTGAAGAGTAGTTTAAATGCTCCAGCGCGACATTGCAATCTTCCAGCTTCTGCCCTAAATTAATCAATATCTAGGAATCGCAATTTGGTAATGGCGAACATGTGCGCACTGGCGAACTGAGGAGTTGTGATGGTTGGTCATCGATAAATTTACAGTTTAGTTGTAGAATAAAGACCTTTTCGCATTACTTGGCTAATTTGCTGATCAACTTTTGGGAGAAGATTTTTTATGCTCATTTTAAAGTTAATAAGCTTTCTCTGTGTCAAAAAGACTAGGCAGAGTAGCAGAATCGAAGGAGGGATGGAACAGTAACCCCTCTGTATGCGTGTAGACATGAAGACAGAGAGACCACGCTCCCTAATTTTTCAGGACCGTTGAGTTAAGAAGTTTTTTCAAAAAATTGCTGCAATAGGTTCATGTCCCAATGAAAGATATTTTTTCTTGGAAGAAAGACAAGGCATGCACAAAAGATAATTACCAAACAAAGATCAATTAAGAGACAAACTCTGTCGCGCCAGAAAATTATGGTTCTATCTCAATATAGTGTTTAAAAATTAATTGAGGCGACGTAAGATATTGCTCTTACAATTGGTCTAATTGCAACTTTACTGAGACCTTACAGCTCCAGTGTAATATATCTTCTGTACCAGCTGTAGATCCACAACCGTTCTTATTTGAAACGACAAAAAATATATTCACAATTGAACATAAGTTCAACTGCACTATTACTGGAGCTAGGCCTAGAAAAATTAAAAGTTCCATTTGGCCTTTGGTGGTTCCAACAACAACTAATTCAGTAATTGTACGTCAAATAAGCAAACGCAGATACAAATCAATACTATTTTCTCTTTCCAAAGATTTTTGATTCGTATCTTTGCTTGATACGAATATCAAGCAAAGAAGATTCTAAATGTGTCAGAAGATTCAAGAAAAAGCAGCATAAAAATTACTATGATGTCATGAGTACAAATGATGCACAAATCCTTCCCGGGCCAACGCTACGACAAAATCACAATTTTATTATTAAAATGTAAACAAGTTTGGCTGAGTAACCAGATACTTAACATTAAAATAAGATAAACTGCTACAGATCATTATTGGTGATAAACACTCCCCTAAGAATGTTTTTGAAAATAATACAAAAAACACGAAAAAAAGCTTAGCGATTTCTCATCCCCTAAATGCCAATTCTAAATAATACACTTGGGTTTAAGCAAAATGTAACGTATCAGCAATCCATAGCAAACTGGGCAAAGACATGTGCAGCCAACATCAGTTGATCACTCGGCTGAGATAATCGGCAGGAGCATTGCCTTTCCTTAGTATATCTTGCACACGGTAATTATAACTCTGAAAAGAAAGGGTCCATCACATTACTCAATCGCTTTCGCTTTGACATTTGGTCTTATTTAGATGCGCCAGAGGCTGAGGATCAGTCTGCGATATAAACAGCATCTCAGTCACATGTAACCGGACATTGGCTACCCACCATACGATTGCAAAACCTTCTTTTTTGAAAATCAAGTATCTCCTCTCAGCGGGTATCAGCTCCTTGCTTGTATGTGCTGCTAGATTAACGGCGGTGTCATCATTTTTGTCAGGCAGGGCTTATCTTTCTCTGAACTTTCTACCTCCTCTCTTTCCTCGCTCGATCCCTACTCCGATTATGTAGGGGTCAACATCTCTCTTAACAACTCCTCCTCGGTGTCATCTCTTAATGTGTGCGCTTCCCTATTCGCTCCTCCTCGCGGATGGCATAACCGATTCCTTTTCTCCCTCCATTCTTCCCTCCCCCAGAAATATCTTCATTCTGTTGAATTTCAGTTGTAATTGCCCTCTCTGGGACTCAAGAGGTACTTCCGACCCTCACGGAGAGGAAGTATTCGACTGGGTCATCTCTTCTGACACATCTCCCTCAATGACCCTGACACACCCACCCTTCTCCATCGCTCCTCTGGCAGTCGCTTCTCTCCTGACATCTCCCTTGCTACCTCTTCTCTTGCCCTATCTTGCCCCTGGGAGACGCTTCAGGACCTGGGTTCTGACCATCTACCAATTCTTCTATCTATTCTTCTCTCTCCAGTCTTTCGCCCCAACGAGCGTCCCCCTTCCTTCAACTTTCAAAAAGCTCGCTGGGATGGGTTTGCCTCCTACTTTGTTTCCCATTGACCTTCTGCAGAGGATTACTCGTCTCTTTTTCTTTCCTCTGCTGCTGCTGCTGCTGCTATCTTTACCTCTCTGGCACTGAATGCGGCCAAATCTTCCATTCCTTTCGCCCGCATCAAACGCCCTCCTTAAGCCTGGTGGTCTGCTGAGGTGGAAGGTGAGGTTAGTGAAAGAAGCAAGGCTTTCGCTGCCGCTCACCGAAGTGATGAAGATCGCCAGGCTTACATCTCCGCTTCTCGAAGCGATTTATCAGTCATCGCCAAGGCCAAGGCCGAAGCACGGCAGACGACTTGCTCTTCTGTTTCACCCAAATCAAAGCCAAAAACTGTATACTCTCTTTGTTTTATCGCTGGCTCTCCTTCCTCGTCTTCCTCTTCTCCTAATTTCCCAAACTGTTCTTCTCCCAGAGAATCGGCTTCGGTCTACGCCGCTTACCTGAAATCTCACTTTTCCGATACTCAGCCAAAGACCCTACGTAGCAGAGCCAGAGGCTACCTCTCTGAACTCTGCCGTGCCACATGCCCTGAGGAGTCTCACTCGTCCTTCTGCTCTTCTTTCTCCCCCCGCTGAACTTCTTGCGGCTGCCTCCAACCTCTCCTCGTCCATTGCCACTGGCCCAGACAAAGTTGCCTATCCCATGCTAAAGCACCTTCCTCGCTCTGGCATGGATTTTCTTCTTCACATCTTCAATCTCTCCTGGACTTCGCACTCCTTTCCTTCCATCTGAAAGACATCTTCTATTATTCCCATTCACAAGATGGGAAAGCCTCTCGACTGTTCTGCTTCCATCCGATTTATCTGTCTGACCTCCTGCGTATCAAAGCTGTTTGAACGCATCATTCTATCCCGTGTACTCGTCTTCCTGGAATCTAATTCCATTCTTTCTCCGCGTCAGGCCGGTTTCCGCTTACGACGGTCTGCGGTTGATCAAATTCTGTATTTTTCTGAGTCCACTTCGAATGGGTTTAACAAACCCAGACCGGGCTCTCGGACGATCCTGTCCACGACCGACTGCTCTAAAGCTTTTGACTCTGTCTGGCATCCCGCCTTTTTCCATAAACTGATTTCGGCTGGTCTCCCTCCTTGCTTTGACGTTGGACTCAACCTCCAGCCCAATCTCCTCTTACTCGGCCCCCGCCTCCGTTTCAATCCAACTCTAACTTTTCTTCAGATCACCTTCGACCGCATTCTTTCTTTTTCTAAACATGTATCGTCGCTGAAGGCAAAGTTTTTCCCACGTCTCAAGGCTTTTTTGCAGTGTCTCTGCTTCCTCATGGTACCCCTCTAAGGAGTTCTTCTCTCCTCTGTATAAAGCTTTTCTTCGTTCCTTTCTCACTTATGCTTCACCCAATTGTTTTTTTTTCTTAAGCGCTCTCAACATCACCAAATTGGAACGCCTTCGCCGAGCGGCTAGTCGCGCCATCCTCGGCTGCCTCTCGTCCTCCCCTATCCCTCTTCTTTTCTCCGAGGCTTCTTTACCTCCCCTACGAGTTACCATAACTCATTTCACTTTTTCATTTTATGAGCGGGCAATTCGTCTCCCAACCTCCTTTCCCATTTCAGATTTGGCCAGACTTGCAGTGAAACCAAAACTCTGCAGATCGTTCTGGAGGCTTTTGCGTCCACTCACCCGCTCATGCTTCCTTCTACTTCTCCTAGGGAGGTTCTTCTTGCTTGCCTTCCCTTTCCTTCTTGGAATTTGCCTTCGTTCACCGTGGAGTCCACCCTTTCCACTCCATGCTCCCGCTTCGATCCCCCTCTTACTGGCCAAGATGCGGCTCTCACTCACCTTGAGTCTCTACCCCCTCACGATCTGGTACTCTGGACTGACGGCTTTGCTCCATCTCCTTCTCCTTCTCCTTCTCCTTTGTTCCTTCTTCTCTTTGCTCCGGCGTTTTTGCCAACTGCTCTCTCTGTGGCACTGAAGCCACTCTTTCCTTTTCAGCAGGCCCGGTATGCTCAAGTTTTTCCGCTGAAGCCTGCGCCATTCTGAACTCTCTTTGATGGTCTCAGCAGCACCAACGAACCTGCCATTTCTCTTCTCTTCTCCTATTATCTGACTCTCGTTCTGTCCTCGCCACTCTGTCCTCTCCTCCGTCTTTCCTTCTACCTCAAACTCTGTGGCAGATCTGGCAGGAACTGACTTCTCTCTCCTCCTGTTCTATCAGGCTACAGTGGGTGCCTGGACACTCATTTCTTCCGGGGAACGATGCGGCTGATGAGCTGGCTAGACGGGGAGCGCTAGTTTTTCCCTCTCCAATCCCTTGTAGTCTCTCTCTTCTTATCTCTCGTATCAACTCTTGTCTTTTCTCGGACTGGAGGCGTACTGTCTCATCGAAATTCTTCGACGCGCAGGTTCCCTCGATTGCCATCGAGGAACCTGTGCTCCTTCGTCATTCTCGCTGTGATCTCTCTCGTCTAGGCTGCAACGGACACAGCTTTCTGTTAAGCTCTTATCTCTCTAGGTTTGGCAGAATCGAAAATCCTTCATGCAGCGCCTGTGAACATTCGTCTCAGGACACCTCTCATCTCATTCTGCACTGTCCAGCTACGGACTCTTCGCGCCGCTCACTTTTTGGCGACTCTCTTTTTCTGTACGACCTCTGGTCCAGACCCTGGGGAGTTGCCCAGCTTCTGGGTCTCCATGGTCTTCCGCCATGCCCCCCATCCTTTGGAAGGGGTCGGGTAAACAACAACAACAAAGACCAAGATAATTGGTGAATCAATTACGTATTAAATAAATAAATTGGGTGGGACGTTTTCTCTAGGTTCAACAAGGGCTTGTATTTTTATACAAGTAAAGTTTAAGGTTTTGACCAGTTTGACCAATGTAGGATTGACCACAAAAGCAATTTAGTTTGAATGCAACTCCTGAATTGCGCAAGAGTGCTTAGACTTTCTTTAAATTTGAAGTGATTGCCAATATTGCAAGTGTCGTGAATTAAACTAAAGCGAAATTTTCCAGCAAATATTTTTAGTTATAAATTTTTGGATTTCTTTTTCAATTTAAAGTGATATTTTGCCAGGAGAGGGAAGTCGTAGAAAAAGATAAATTTCTGTTTCTTTGGTAGTGACTCCAAGATTATCACAGTTTTTATCTGTAGCACGATTTGAAGTAGAGCTTTCAATTGATGTATGTTTCTTGTTAAAAAATAATCGTATTTGTTTATTGATATATTAAAGAGAATAACCATTACTTTTCAGAATAGAAACAATCTTTAAAAAATCTTTATAAATTAAATTGTAGGAATTGCATATACCATCAGCTCTGTGCAGTGAACTCTTAATTAGATTTAGCTTGTGGCGAGGGGGAAACACAACTCTGCCAATTGATGTATAGTACAGTGTTAGTAGGTTTTCGGTAAGTATCTAGTTTAAATTTGTTGTCGTTGATATCCATTCAAACATCCAGAAAAGGCATTTGGCAATCCTTTGCAATTTCGTAAGTAAATTGTATCAGGACATATATCATGCTAAGCAGTGGATAAAAATTTAAGATATTATCTTGGTTTGAAAACAAAGCGAAGCAGTCGTGAACGTATCTACAAAATTGAATTGCTTGTGGATTTATCTTTTTTGTTTGATGAACAATCCAGTTCATGCACACATCAGCCAAAAGTAGGGCTAAAGTGGGACCCCATTGCTACTCCGTTAATTTGTTTGTAGTACTGATCGTTGAATATCAGAGTGGTATTCTTGATGGTCCAAATCAACAACCTTTGAATTGAGTTTTGTTAAAGCCGTAAAACAACGTCACTCCGCTATCAGAATAGATTTTTTGTAAAACTAAGTCAATAGCAAAATCTAGTGGAATGTTTGTGAAGAGACTAACAACATCAAATGAAGCCATGTGTGTTGAACTCAGATTGATTTTTTATTATCTGGAAACGAAATCAAAAGTGTCTTTGATGTTAGTTGGATGTTCTCGTAGTAGTACAAGTATGTCATTAAGCCACGATGCACATTCATATGTGTAACTGCCGTTTGATGCCAGGATAGGCCGATATGGGTATTCTTTTTTGTGTAACTTAGGCACTTTGCATAGTGTATGGGTGACAGCTGAAGTGGGTCTAATTCGATCATAAATGTCTTTTCCAAGAAAGCTTTTCTTCCTTAAGTAGTACAGAAATCGTTGAAATTTGGCTAAGTTAGTGATGTTATCGTCCCTCAGAACTTTTTGAAATCGCGAACGGTTGGAAAGAATATTTTTCATTTTTTCTACATAGTCGACCTTGTCCATGACAAATACTCCATCACCTTTGTCTGGATTGCAGGTGATTCGTGATGAGTTACTCGCTAAAAACCTTTTGTACTGCACAAAAACTTGATGACTCTCTAAAGGAAACGTTTTATTCAGAATGCTATAGGCCGGAAATGAGCTAAAAATCTTTTTAAATGACGTAAAATCTTAGTTAGCAGTTTACTTAACAAACTCAAATTTCATTAGTTGTTTAGCATATTTGATTTACATCTTTAATTTTTTGAATATTCTAATCTAAAACACCGGAAAAGAAAAAATTGTTATTCACTTTTTAGACTTAATCAATGAGTTCGTTGAAAAATTGTCCAACTGAAGACGCTAAATTCAGAAAGGCAATTTTGCAATGTTTGGCAGTGTGGCAGATATTTCCGAGTCGGACGATGCCATTGAGACCAACATTGGTAAACGCTTCGAAGAGCTGGAAAGCGAATTCAAATCATATTTTCTTGAACTTAGTGAAACTATCATTCACAAGAAATCTGCTTCGGCCTCCCACGAGAAAGTAGAAGACCTATAGCAGGACTAATTGATTGACCTAAAAAGCTTCTCCAGCTCTCGAGATTTGTTTAAATCTTTTCCAGGAACAGGTATATAATTGAATATGGCATCACAACATCCAGAAACAAAAGCAAACCTACTCTAAAAAGTTATTGCTATTCAGGTTCAAGTGGCTATGGAAACGTTTGCTTTTTCAACCTTTGTAAAGTCCCCGATCTTTAAAGATCAGCAAGATATTCGTTGTGCTCCATTGTAAATACAGCCATGTATTTCGAATCTTGCAGCCGTGGCGCAAGAACACCCATCTTATTGAAATAAATTGTTCGAAGCCAGATTGTCTATTTTTGTGCTATATTTGAGTAGCGTACAAAATTGCCTGTGCTCATACACCATGCACCGCAAACGGCGTTGAAATGAATATCTTAGCCACGGATTACAGTTTGGGAACCACTGTGCCAACGAAAAGCAAAAGAGGCAGTAGCGGAGATAGCAAGTGTGGCTGGTTTGCTCATGTAAGAACACATTTCGGATTTATGAAGCCGACACAAATTTACCCTCTGTAGCGTAACTCTGTAATTGCTTCGTTACTGAAAACACCGATGATAATAGGTATTACCGGCTCTGGCGGCATCGCGCAGCAGGGTTACATGTCAATTAGATAAGACTCGCAATATTGGTTCACCCGGTTGCGCTGGATTTGCCCAATTAGCATTTCTGAGAGCAGTAACGAAAAATTGGTGTAGCTTCAATGGGCGCATCGGCGTTACATCCCAAATAGCCTACTAATACCGATCATCGTAGTTTGAACAAAGACTGGGTGTAATGACAAACTCAATTCCATGTCACAAAAGCTATAGATTTTTTTTAATCAGTGAACGGGCACAAAGCCAAAACTTGGGATGGGCACTAAAGTAGTGATTGTTTTACGGTTGCAGAAATAAGTGATTTGGTTGTATGCTCATTTCATGACTTGGCACAACCCTCCTCGTAAGAATATATGTAACACCAAGTTTCTTTGGTGTATACGTAGGTGCAGTAATGAAGCAAAAGAGGTTACACCTTCTCTAAATGACTTTTATCCCATTACCGAGTGGGTCTAATAGCTAATTTTTTGGAAAAAATTACCCTTTATATGTACGATGATATATTTGGTGGCTATAATTTTTCATAGTGTTGTTGATCTACTGACCTACTGATTTTTTCAATCTTTAGATTTTATAAACTATTTCCAATACACTTACCTTTCCATTGATTTAATCAAAACTCCTTTTTTCTGAATAAAAATTCACAAACTTTGATGCGTTTTGAGCTTTCAGGCATAAATTAAATTTGTGGAAGGACGCTGAAATTTTGATGAATTTATAGGAATTAAACTATAAATTAATTGGCATACCACTTACAACCTTTCCGTAATCATGTAGTTATGAAACTTAAAGCCTGTATTTGTGCGTACGTCCTATGCTCCCGTTATGAACGCAGCGAGGGCAAGGCCAACTGACTCGGAGTCGAGCACTTAGCCGTTTTCACCATTATCTTTTTGCAACTATGGCTACATCAACATTAAGGAAATGTTTAAGAAAATTCGCAAAATGGCCAGAAAAGGACCTCCACCAACATCCATAAGTATTTGGTCATTGAACAGCCACATCATATGCAAATTTTATTATGAGCAAAAAGCAGCCATCAAACTCACGAAAGGACTCATTGGGTGGACTGATATCAAAGAGATGAAAGACAAGGCTGTGTCATGAGTTTTGACCTTTTAAACTTAAACAGAGAATTCATCCTGAGGAAACTGGAGGTGATTGCGAAGGGAATTCAGGTAAATGGCAGACGCATAAACAACATCCGCAATGCCGACGACACCGTGCTCCTTGCACCTTCAGAGGCTGGTTTTAAAGTACTTAATGCTGTTCAATCATCAATGAAAACTTTGGTCTTAACTTGAATATTTACATGACAAAAGTCATGGTAATGTCAAAGCGGTCACTAGATAAACTATCGATCTCCTTAGCAACCAACAATAGTACGATTGAGCAAGCTCAACACTCTAATTATTTAGGGTCTTGGTTCACTTCAGATGTCAGGTGTGAAAAAGAAGTAAGACGACACATAAATTTTGTAAAATCAAGTTTCAACAGCATGAAAAATGTCTTCATAGATCGTAGGTTTTCCATACATCTAAAAACAAGACTTTTGAAATGTTTCGTGTAGTCGGTTCTCATGTATGGGTGTGAAGCAGTTACACTTAGCCAAAGATTAGGAAAAACATAGAAGCAGCAGAAGTATGGTTCTATCGCAGAATTCTTTGTATTCCATGGACAGCACTCCAAACCAATGAGACAGTCCTTCAAAAAATGAGACAAGAGCGCAAATTGCTTTGTTGTATTGAACAGAGAGAGCTCAAATTTCTCGGCCATGCAATATGCAAAGGAGAGCTTGAAGATCTTGCTCTAAGTCAGGGCTACTCAACTGGCGGACCGCGGTTCAAATCCGCACCTTTCGAGTATTGAAAGTGGACCTCAAGCTCCAGGATTAGTTAGAGTAAGAGCAGTCACGGATTGCGAAAAAGCCCGTGCCCATTTTACCAAACTTTGTTGACTTGTTCTTAGTACTAAGTTATTTTTTTAAAAATGGCAATAATTTTCGCGCCTTCGGCGCAACTGCACATTTTTAGCATTGATTAACGGCATCTTTAAAAATATTAACAAACAACACAATCAGCATGAAAGCAGGAGAAAACCTGTTTCCCTGTGCTGAAGGTCTGTTATCCATGTCTCTCTCGTCTGCGAAATTCGCCTTTGCAATTAAACTGATCAAGTGAGGTAAAGGTCAAAGCCCAGACAAAATCGCGGCATAAGTATTCTGAAGCACTGTTGCCCCAAATGTCTTACATAGCTTCAAAATTCTGCACAGCCTGTGTGACCTACCAAACAATCCCCACAATAACTGCCACAATTATCTTGGTACCAAAACCTGGCAAAGCAGCTGATGACTGAAAGAGCTTCCAGCCCATATCACTGCTGAGCGTTTCTTGAAAGTTTTTCGAGCGGTTACTCTTGAGGTGTCTAGAACCTGTTTTGACCCCCAACTTCCTGACAAACAAGCTGGGTTCATGCATAGTTAATGCACAACTGATCAAGTGTTTAAACTAGCCTGTGACATTGAAGACGGCTTTGAAGAAAACAATAAATCAGGCATTGTATTGGCAGATCTTACTACCGCGCACGATCAGTGGTGGATATTGGATGAGGCGAATGAGGCAGCCGCCTCAGGCCCTCCTTTTTTGAGTTGTCGAGGGGCCCCCCTTTTAAAAACGGCGTGTGTACTTTTAGGCTATTTTGTGGCATTTTGAAATGAGTCCTTGGTCTTAACAACTGTGGAAGTGCAAACCAAAAGTGGCTATTTTGCCTTTGACTGCATTTTACCTGTGCAAGCTATTTTGCCGTTCAATGTTTGTGTGTCTTCAAAATTGGTTTTGCTGCAGTGCTCATAAGTATATTGCTTTGGCGTGCTCACAGTTATTGTTTGGATAGTGATACTAACTATGAATAAAATGGGTAGAAGTTCGAATCTTTGCAGTCAGGGTACTTAAACAGAAGCAGTATACATTAAGGAGGGGATGGCAGTTTGTGGATATGAGTGGGAGTGTAAGCTGAAAGCTCCATTTTTGTCAAATCACTTTTTGTCAATTTTAATACATTATAGAGATTGTCCAATCACAAACGACTAAAAGTCACATTTTTAATATGTCACCAAAATTGACCAATCACAAACATTCAATGGAAAATAGAATGCAGAAAATAGCCACTGCCAAAATAAAAACCAAACACTAAGATTTGTTTTTTCTATTACTGTTTTGGGCTGAAGGTTTTCCAATTCTTTTGACAGAAACTGTTGTGACAATGTGGGTTTAACATATTTTTTAGGGTGGAACCTCATTTTACTGATGTGATCAGAACAACTTATATTTTTAGCTGTTTGAGCAGACCAGACTTTGCCTGTGAACTGTGATAATTTATCTATGAAGTCAGTCCAGCTTTCCGTAATATCAAAGCGTGAATTAATTAATTCATCTTTTTATGAGCGGTTTATTGATGTTAGTGAGATATTAGTAAAAGTGGAAATAAATATGCTTTGAAAAAATAATCGGTCATTTGCGTTTGTGGTGCAAAATAATATTAGAAATATGCAAGCACAAAAAGTTATTGCAAGATTTAAAAACATTAAGTTTCAGTTGTTTGGCATCTTTGTACTTGCTGTGTTCTGCTCAAGCCAATGATTCAATGGCAAATTTGCTACATTCACATATTTAGCTTTTTAGAGGAATTTGTAAAAGGAGAATTAGTTAAGTCATTATTCATGATTGGTATATGCCACTATCTTTGGTTATGACAGTAAAACAATAAAAGATTTTACTGGCTTTAACGCTTTACTTGTCTGGTGACTCATCCAAATATGAAGTCTACTACAATCATATTTATCAAAAAGGTTTGTTTATTCAGATTCATTTGTAAATTATCAGTTCAATTAAGATAGTAGTCTTTGATTTGCTGTATACCTTATCTTATACCAGACGGTTTTAGTGCATCGGTTGAATAGAGAGTATGAAAGCATTGTATCAAAACGAAGGCGAAAGGAAGAAAGTAGGAACATGGATGATGCAAACGTCTAATGGATAGATTTATTGTAATTAACAGCCCTACTGCTACTACTACTACTACAGAACTGGGAGATAAAAAGAGCATTTTCAAACATCCACGTTATGTGTATTGATGAAACAGAAAATGATACCATTAAGCCTATGTAATCAAGTGTCAGTGAGTTCAAAGATAATAATGTAGAGAATATTGTTATTGGTAAATTGGTTGCTGACCTGTGCTCAGCAAAAAACAAGGCAACAACTATTGTAACTAAAATTCCTGTTTTTTTTTCATTAGACCTAATGCAATTCACCAGCGCCAGCATTTCAAATTTTAGATAACTCCTATCTCAACGCATTACGATTAAATTCAATGGTTTTTTTACAAGCATAACGTTTGTAAGCACGTGAAGACTCATATATTTAGGAAGTTTAAGCTTTGTCTAACAGTACGATAGCTAAGCATATTGTCAGCCCTTATTTCACGATGTTTTGACTAAAAAATGGCCTATGTTGCTGCATAACATCTAAATACATGTATTCTGCTCAATTCTGTTTTGCAGAGTGTTTCATGACAATTAAAGTCACACCAAGTTTTTAAGGCACTTGTGTTGCAGCAAATCATTTGAATATTCCCTACAATTGTGCTGTTATTGTAATGCTTTCCATAGCAAATTACTCCAATTTTTTTTAAAGGGTGATTAACTGTGAAATGCTGTAACTAATCACTGCAAAAAAGCATTTCAATGTTTCTAACGTATGGTTTTGATTATGAATATATCCTAATGTATCTGCATCAATTCTTTTGAAACAATCTATAGCCTACCCAGTAGCGTTGTTTGATCGCAATTATTTATAGCTACATCAATTTTTCAGGGCCCCTTATTAGAATTTTGCCTCAGGCCCCTAATTTTGAATATCCACTACTGCACACGATAGCCAACTGTACGGTAAGAAGGCCAAACACCCCACCGACGCCTTTGATTTGCTGATACTTGTAGAGACCAAGTTTTAAGAACTGGCTAAAAACAAGAAATGTGTTTTTTGACAAAATCAGCAGAATAAAGTACAATAGGTTCCTTTTATATTTGATTTTGATAATTAGTGTAGAGCAGTAATTCTTAAAGTGGGTTCCGCGGAACCTTTGGATTACACGAAGCAATGTCAGGGGCTCTGTAAAGCTATATTCGTAAAGAATTCCGCAGTGAATTCCGAACATAGCTGCCAATCTTTCGAATACAGTAGACGCCGCTTAATACGACCACCTTGGGACCAGACGATTTTGGTCATAATATTCAAATGGTTATAAAAACCGAAGTCGCCATAACCGCACCTGAATCGAGGCCTCAAGCCGCAAGAAGTCCAAATACGGTCAAATTCATCGTTCAACCGAAGTAACAGAGTGACGTTGGCAGGAAAACAAAGTACAGTATTGTAACAGTACAAGAAACGGTAAAACCAAGTACAGTATGTAACAATATGTTGAAAAGGTGAAGTTACAAGTGCGTGGCGGGAAAAAATACTGTACTGTAACAAGAGAGATGGAGAAAATGTTGGTCATATTATCCGAAATTTGGTCATATTAAACGGAGGATTTTTAACGGAGAAATTCCGGACCTTACCAAATTGGTCATAATAAGCGGCTGGTCATATTATCCATAGTCATAATAAGCGGCGCCTACTGTATATCCCCAGATTGCATGTCGAAAAGCGGTCAATCTCCGAAAAAATAAAAAAAGGTCTTTATGACATTAACTTTGTGAAAAAAACATTTCTTTCATTGCATTAAGTATGAATTTAAATAAGTGTTCCGTTATGTTACCAATATTCTAAAAGGATTCCGTTACAAAATAGTTTGAGAAACGCTGGTGAAGAGTGTGTAGGCCAAGAAAGAATCCAAGTATTTTCTTTATTTATTGATAAATTAATTTATTTATAGTTTTATTTTTGTCATTGCAAGTCAAAAATTTTTGTGCACCCCTAAAATACCAAACTTATCCACCTGGATCTTTGTTAAAATTAGTTGAGTAGCTCTGCTCTAAGTGGTAGAATCCCTGGAAAGCGTGCAAGGAGTGCCCAGCATTTTACTTTTGTAAACAACTTTAAACATTTGTACCAAAATCCTGGACAATTATAGGATGCTGCCCGAAACAGAACAAACTGGAAAAGCATCATAGTACCTTGAGGGCTGGAACACCCATGATACCGAAAGAAGAACTATGGCTTCATATATTATCGATTCAAGCTTTTGTTACCTCGACGGTTATTTAAATATGGATAAATTTTTTATGTTTGTAAAAAATTTATAGGTGTTCTTTTCGGAAATCAACTTATTTTAAAGTTTTTTAAATATACCAAAGCAAAAAATTGCAAAAAATTCCAAATGCTGGAGAGTGTATCCAGTCCCGTAGCACTCCAACTTCGGGCCCCCCCAAAGTAAGCGCAAGAGCCCCTGCGCACAGGTCATATCACTTTAGAGGTGTAAAATTGAAAAGCTGCATTAAGAAAATACACCACAATTTGTACATAAGTAAACAGGCTAATGTCAGAATAAAGCATGCCGATACCGAAGGTGCAAGTCATAAAAAATTCGGCACCGATGCCAGAGTTCAGTAGGACATTTATGCAGACACTGCGAAACGAAAGCAATGACACTGAAAAACATGAAAAAGTTATAAAAACACAGTATCATTTAAATAGTCTGGAGCGAACCTTTTTGTTCGCAAATGCTGTTATGACATTGTCATAATCAAGAGATCGGGCGCAGTCATTTTCGATTGACAACATGGCTAATGAAGATAGTCTACTGTCTGTCATAGACGTTCTATTAAAAGTTTTGATCAGTTTCAATTTGCTGAAGCTTCTTTCAGCGCTGGCAACAGTCACGGGGCAAGTTAGTAAGATTCGAAGTGCGATGTACACATTCGGATACAATTCAAATAAATGAGTCTTTAGAAGATAGTTCAGAAAGTCTTGAGCCGTATTGAGATTGCGTTTTTTTTGTAAAATTAAAACAAACCGCTGTAGCTCAGCGCTCATTTCATCAGAATCAATGTCACCGAACTTTTTTTGGAACTCTTTACAGCAAGTAAGAAGAGCATTTTCTTGTTGCACAAGCAAAAGTTTGTCTCGTGTGTACAAAAACGAAAAGGCGGAAGAAACCTCACGTAACAAATTAAAGCGCTCCTTTATTGACATAATAGCCTGGTCTACTAATGGATAGAAAAAGTTGCTTTTAAATTTCAGTTCAGGAGTAGCTCGTTGTTCCTCTTCACCTTGGTAATCAAACAATCTTCTTTTCTTTTCACTTCTTGACGGAGGAAAAGCAGGATCAATATCCAATTCCTGTGCTATTTCAACAGCAGATGTTGCGGCACTGTCATAACCCGTTGTGCGATAGTTTTGCAAAAACTTTTCAGTTGCCTGGATTTCCGTTTCCATTGTATGAAGGGAGACTCCATACGATTGAAGAATCTTGCTTGCTTTATTGACTTGGAATAGGATATCATACCAAATAAACACCGACAAAAGAAAACTCCATTTTGATAAATGAGCTATCAACGATTTTGTTTCTGAGGCAGCTCTTCCATCTTTTCTTTCTATGGAAATGGCTTCCAAGTCTTTCAGTGCCAGCAACACCTCTTTTAAATTGTATCGAAGAGGTTTGATGCATTTAATTCTGCTTTCCCAACGAGTATCAGATTGTGACTTTATGGACAGCTCCACATGTTTCTTCAAAATTTCCCAACGCTGAGCAGAGGAAGAAAACAGCACATACAACCTTGTAAGTACTCCAAAAAATGTCAATGCTTCCGTCGATGAATTAGCACTGTCAACAACAACTAAGTTAAGGGTATGGTTTGCACAGGGCACGTAAACAGCTTTGGGATTGATGTCTAGCATTCTTGCTTGGACCCCAGAATGTTTTCCTTTCATGTTAGCACCATTATCATATGACTGACCTCGACAATCAGACAATTCGAGTTGCAGTTCGGTCGCTTTTTCTAAGAAAGCGTCCAACAAGCCTTTCCCAGTACTGTCACTTATTCTCAAGTAGCCAAAAAATGTTTCTTTAACAACAGCAGCTTCTTCATTACATAGTACATAACGGAGAATGACAGACATTTGTTCATGATGTGACATATCTGGAGTGCAGTCCAAAATTATAGAAAAATATTTTGCCAATTTCAATTGCTGTAAATTTTCTTTTTCAACTTCTGTCGCTAGCAATTCAATTAGTTCATTTTGTATGGTAGGACTCAAATAGTGATCTTTAGTGTTTTTATTCTTGATTCTGTCTTGAAGCTCTTTTAGGATCGGATCTCTTCTTGCCAAAAGCTCAAATATACCCAGAAAATTTCCATTGTGAGGAGATCCTAAGACTTTTTCAGATCCTCTAAAAGCAAGATTCCTTTCCGATAGAAACAAGGCAATGTCGATAAGTCTCTCTAAAACATTTCTCCAAAAACGTCTTTCATTGAAAAAATATTCATCTCGCGTTTGTCGATAGTGGATGAATTTCTTATCCCTTCAGCTAGCAACATCCATTGACTGCAGCATTCTTGGTGGGAAATGCCGTTTTCATGGTCTTTCAGTTTTTTCGAAAAACCCTCCCATGTATTTATATCACTACAAAAGGGGCTTAGTGTTTTTCCAAATAGCTTACAACAAAAGCAAAAAACTTGATCTGATTCCCCAGAATAAACTAGCCACGACCGTGAAACACTTTCACCATTAGGTAACACACGTTTATAATGGTTGGAGGAAAAACGTCGCCTTGGAGTTGTGTTATTATATGGAAAATTCATTATTAGTTGATGTGGTCCACGCTTTAATATATCACATCGTTGAGCATCAGAAATACTTTCAGGCCATTTACATGGGTCATCAGGGATAGGGGTAAATTGAGATTCAGTTATTTTTGATATTGAAGGTTGCGTATTGGCAGGTAAATCACAACTTACATTTTCTGGAAATTCACAATCACTTTGATGCTGATCGTCATAGTCTTCTTTTTCTTGTACACTATAGTTTTCTTCATCCCTCTCGGTACTAGTGCCAGGTCTACTCTGCTCAGTAATCTTGAAAAAATCTGTCATCTTGGGCAATTTCGCTACAGCATCTCGAGCAGTGGCTGCTTCTTTTCTCTTTTGAGCACCACTTTTTGAACGTTTCATTCTATACAATGTCAATAAAATACTTTATCTGCACTCTGCAGTGTATATATATTGTCCCGGTATTTATAGCCAAACAGAATTCTAGACCATTCTATGATTGTTGCGTAACAACGGCATTGTTACGTCAATCGAATATTCAAGATTCTACCAGAAAATCAATCGAAATATTGTAGATTCTGCGAGATAAAATGACGTTGCATTCACTTATGATGTCACAAGCCAATTTCTTCCTACAGTTTAAATCGGTTGTAAACAAGTCTGCTGAACTGAAAATAGTCACGTAGCCAAAAAGCAATTTCAGACTAACTTGGGCCCCCAAAGTTGGCCTGGGCTCCCCCCACTTGGGGGATTTGGGGGGCGGCTGCTACGTCTCTGAGTGTATCAAAAATATACCAAATCAAAAAATACATTAAAAATTTTTAAAAACCTTTATACCAATCAAGCAACACTAAGCATTTGTTCAATTGGTTTTACCTAAGTATTAATAGGTAACAAAATAGATTTTATGACGCAATAATCTCGTTTAAAGTTAGGCAGCTAAAATGAATAATTATCACTAAAACTGATACTGCAACAAGAACAATGAAGAAGATTTAAAGCAGGGAAGGTGAGCTCAGTTGTGTTTATTATGGGTTCAAATTTTCGGAGACATTTTTTTTGTTTTTAGCCGATAAGAATCTTGTGAACATAATGCTTGAGCTCAATTATCAACTGTTTTTGTTGATGCTGCTACAATTCGTGCACCATGGTCTAAGTCAACGAAATCGCCACGGTAAGTTTATTTTGTAGAACTACCGTTTAAGACAATAGTTTGTTACATCGCTTAGCTTAATTCCAACAAGATTTAGTTGGCCTAGAGGCTAACCGTATCAAAAAATTTATGTAAATCCCTTCATTTAGCTTTGAACTACTTGTATGCTTATCACATAGATGATCAGCGAATTAATTACTGAATTAAAGAAATTTTCCTATGGGAACGCTGTAGTACACTTGCAAAAAGCGCTTTATGGTAATATCCCCTGCTTGTAGAAATGCATGTACCAGTAGTACTGGCTTCTCCTTTGCAATCCTGAACGCAACAATATTCGGTACTTGTGGGTTATCTGTCACCACTTTTTTTCACCAGGTATTAAATTACTAACCCTAACCCAAACTCATTTTAGGCTTAAACATTATATATACAGTTAAATAATAGTAATTTAATACCTGGTGAAAAATAGTGGTGACAGATAACCCACAAGTACCCAATATTCTATTAGTGTAACAGGTTAGAGGCTGTCCAGTAGCCAGAAGATAAAAGTGGTTGACCAAGATTGTATTGTAGTATAGCTCTAGGCTTATAGCAGTTCAGCTGTAGATTGTATAATACCTGCTGTGAGAATTGCATTGTTAGATAGTTTCAGTGAGATGATCAGTAACTTTTACATTTTTGTTTTGTTCTGCCCGTTGCATGCAGACTAAAATGGAAGAATAAACCAAAGTTATGTAAACTGGTGGATATCCACTTATTCTTTCTGTTATGGATTTGTTTTGATTTAGAGTGGGATCTTTAGTACGCTTATAGACTAAAGGCTAACTTTGATCAACAAAGGTGTAGTTGTGCTGGATGCTCAATAAGAATCAGAATAGCCTAATTACCGATTTTTTGAAAATAGCTACAAGAATTAGATTGCTGAGAGGTAATAGCCACTTTGGCTTTGTTTTACATTACACTAGTTAAATTAGATGGTATTTACCTCAAGTCGCTGACGTGTCTAACAGTCTCCAGTTAAAAACTGTAGTGTTTTCTGTACTTACTGTTTGCCTGTCAACGTATGCTGATTGAACATTGTCAGGTACTGTAACGGCTCCAACTAAAATGAGCGGCGACTACAGAAATTGTGCTAGGTGGTTTGGAAAACATTGAAATCACCCTTAGCTGCACACGGCGTGGTATCTGAAGCTTCAACTTGATATATAAACCGCATTGTAAGCATAAAGTCGACAGAGTAGAATACTATATGCAAAAAACTTAAAAAGACAAAGAGCCTAAACATTTTGAGTAAATCCCTGTAATATGGAAATGGATGTCTAAGGAAATCCATGTTTGGTTACTTTAAACTCAGGAAAACCTTGATTAATTTTTTATATTTACATAAATTTATGCTTTATCTTCATAAAGTTACAGAAATCGATGTTTTTTTACTTTAAAACTGAAGGAAATCTGTATGAGCATTTGATTGCTTTAAAATCATAAAAATCCTTGTTTAATCATTGCAAAATTACGAAAATCTATGCTTCATTATTACAAAAAAATTTTTTTACTCTTTTATTTTTATCATCGGTTTTCTCGACTACTTTTCATTGGTTTGAGTCTTTTCTATTTTCATTTGTATAAACTTCATGCCATAAAGAGTCAAAAAGTTGGAAGTGAGACTATTATTCGTTTATCCAACTGGAGGTTGGTTCAAAGGTTAAACGATGATATGGTCGCCAGCAATGTTCCCTCTAAGCTGCGCGCGTGCGCGGCCGCGCAGTTGTTTTGACCCCTTTGCTCAGTCTCCACCATAAAAAAAACGTGAATTTTTGCACCCAAATGAATAGTGTACGTTTCGACGGACTTTGTAGACGTCATTTGATTACAACATGAGGTCGATGACCTTTTTTTTTTTCTTGGAGAGCAATAGACTTATATAGATTCTGCCAAGTGAAATTGTGATTCAGCGCACTCGTTAGTTTTTCCGCGCAGCATTATCAAAAATTAGAGAGAACATTGGTCGCCAGAATAATTTTTCATAACGCAGCGACTAAACAACGTTTTCAGACCTCAGCAAGATAAACGGGAATGGAAACAATCAATCCGGATACGACTTATGTTGATTCCCTTTTCCGTGAAAGATCTCGCCGAGAAAGAATATTTTTGCGCAAGATGTTTGTTTGACGGAAGTGTGCTGATTTTCAAACGTTTATTTAGGCTTCCACAATGTTTAACAAGTGGGTTCTCTGTAGCGATGCTTCATGGCGAATGAATAGTGATCGAGAAAGGTATCTTGTCTTTGATGGGTAGGCAGGCCTAGTTTGTGCAGCAGGCCTGGTGCGATCGTGGAGTGAGTGGTTGTCGGAGTCAAGAGTCCTATTCACAAACTTGGAATTAATCTTTTTTCTGGGAAGTGGGATATGCCTGCCAGCAATGGGATACACTAGGAAAGAGTTGGCTGGAGGCATCCAGTCACGATGCGCATGGTTTCATTGAGACTTCAATCCAGTTTTCTTGTCTGTGCGCTTTGGAACCCAAAGGAGCTGTATGTGGGTGTAGTAGCAGGTGCTCTCGAGCGAATTAACGATGCCTTTGCACCACATTAGTTTTTGCCCAGCATTTTTGCAGGCTGTTTTGTTAAGAAATTTAGCCTGCAAGAATTTTAAATGTCGGGAAATGATTTGCTTGTCCATTTTTTCCTCCTAAGGTAAATGTTTGATCTGGTATGACAGCCGAGACCATTCACAGAAATATTTTTTGTTTGTTAGGCTGCATGTTGTTCAAGTGAAGTGCAATCAGTGTGGTTTTTGGTGTGCTAAGTTGGGCTTCATTTTATCCAAGTAGAGAGATGCTTTTTGTGTACGCCTCAAACGTCTTGTTTTTGTCCAGTCATTATTTATATCCTGCAGGACCAGATCAACAGTATACTCAAGCTTCTAAGACTGTGACTGAGGTATACCACTAACATGTACATGTTAAAGAACAAGATAATTTGCTGAATTTTGCGACCCCCTATGTTTCTAAAAGCGTAGGCAACTAGTATAGCCATCACTTATCTAAAGTATGAATCGTCTGTTGGAAATCGACTTAGGGAGGAATATACTATGTGGTGGGTGGTTAAGCATTATGAAGAGCATTTTTAGAGTAAACTCCCTACGTCATATTATCGTTGGCTGAGGTCAAATCGACTTATATCAGGTTAGTATTACTTTGTTCTTAAACCCTCTTTTCATAACGTTATTGAGACAAACGGTTTGGTCGACTGTTGAGCCACCATAACGGAAGCCTGCATGTGTTATTGGCTGGAGCACCTTAACTGTTGTTTGTGCCGTTCTAACGGTAGTCGTTCAAGAAGTTGAATGGAGCAGACAAAAGGAGATAGGATCATATTTTTTAGTATTATCAACAAGCTTTTTTGTTTGAAAACTGCCATAACCGAAGCTTTTCACCACATCGTAGAATTAGTCAACTCTTGATACGTAAAATTCTCAACCAGTCTATAAAGGTCTTACAGCAGTCTATTACAAACTCAGAATAATTTATTAGGTCAGCTTTACCATATTTTAGGACTTTTCACATTTTGCTTGATTCATTACTGTTATAAGTTTGTGTTGAATATAAAGGGCTTAAAAATATGTGTTGGGGATCAAAGCTGTTCAAAATTTTTTGTACAGCACTCGTGGTAATTTTATTCACATACTTTTACCGTCTACATTCTACATTGTTACAAAGCAACTGGTGTGCGATAGCATTTGACTAAATGGGACATTGTTTGGGTTTGTAGGAACCCCAGTTTGTCAATTGGAAATATTTCAGGCCAATCAACTGAAACTTCTCCACGTACGAGCATGAAACTTGGTACGATCTATCACCTCTCCGGGGTGAGCATCAAAAAGGTAATGTTAATGTCTTCAACATTCTTTTCCCAAATTCTTAAATGATTGATTAGCTCCTTCGCCTTTTGGTCAGCCTTTTCAGTTGTTCATCTAGGAAGTTGTTGTAATTCAAATGGCTTTCCCAGTGTAAGGTTGTGTCTTCGTCGTCCTGAAGTATTTTTTGTGTTACGGTTTTCAAGTATTGCGCTAAGTCATCATTTCTATGTGTATATCAGACAAGCTACTATTTTCTTAACGCAGAATTCCACTCAAATAAAGACCGAATGCCTTTCAAAATTAAACTTTTTTGGCGAATTGTGTGCGTCGTTTGAATGAGTTTCACTGGGGAGATGAGAAAAGGTCGGTGCTGCAATTATAGAAATGACACAAGAACTAGTAAGCACGACAAGGAATTATCTACGTTCATCAACACTACTTTTGGGTTTGTTGTTGTTCCTTCTCTGGCGGAGCAAAAACTATCTGGGTTTTTGAGTCAAAGACCATGCAATTACCTGCGTTGCATTACCAATTTTTTGGGTTGGCTATCTCATATGGATGAGTAGCAACTTTCTCTGCATGATGCTAGTTGAAACCAATGACGTACATGATTTAGGTCTGCACGTAATGGGTTAGAATAGCTTTAAATGTTCTAAAGTCGTGTATTTGGTGGTTCAAGCACATTTACAACTGCCAATCCTTCCATCATTGAAGTTATTCATTCCTACTCTTCCTCATCTATAGTGAAATCGATGGTATCTAATTAAAAGAGTTGGCACAAAAGTGGCAATTTTGTGGATGGTTCAGTTTGTGTAGGCATCCAGATCGTGACCAAAATTTTTTGGGCGCCCTATATTGCAGTAGGGTAAAGAAAAAAAATTTGTTTTGAATTTTGAAAAAGATTGGTCCTAAAAAATTGGTTTCGCTACTAAAAACATTTAAATCATATGACTGAAATCATAGAAAGTGATTGTAATATTTATTTAAATCATATGACAGACAAAAAAGTGGCTCAATATAGTTGAAACTCTCCAACTAGCTGAAATAAAATTTAGCAAGCGGTATTGTAAATCCCACTTAAAAAGTAGTAGTAGTTATTCAGTTTTTATCCGGTGTTTTCCCTTTAGCAGAGATGGCCGGATTTACCCCATTCCTTCTGCAATTTCTCGCACTCCGTACCTCCACTTGTCTCGTCTCAGGGCATCTTCCTTCTTCAAACCAATCTTCTCTGTCTCCTCTTCCACTTGCTTCTTCCAGGTCTTCTTCGGTCGTCCTCGCTTTCTCTTGCCAGTCACTTCAAGATTCAGAGCAACCCTCAAAACACTATCGTCATCCCTCCTCAGTACATGTCCATACCATCTAACTCCATTCGCTGTTGCTAACCGGTCTATTGTTTCCTTCAACCCTAACATATCCATCTGTTCTTCAGTCGTCTTTCTGTCTACCACTTTCTGACCGCACATGGCTCTCACCATAGCTCTCTCTGTTCTTCTCAAAATCGCTTTTTCATTTTCTTTGAGACACCATGTCTCACTTCCATACAGTATTGCTGATCTTACGCAACAACAATAAACTTTACCTTTCATCTTCAGAGGGAACCTATTTCCAAGCAACAACTCTCCACATTTCCTGAATCTTACCCAACCGATTCTTACTCTTGCTGTGACTGCCGCTTCACAACCACCACTAGCATTCAGTCTGTCTCCCAAATAACAAAATCCATTCACTGTCTCCACTTCATCGCACAACTTCTCGATCGAATCCATCGTCCCTTCCATTATTCCTTTACATTTCAAGCAAACAAAATGCATTGCCAACCTAGCGGTAACTCTCTTCATTTTTGCACATTTGCCATGAACCCAGTTTTCACATTTTGTGCACAACACTGAGTTAGCCATGACTCTCCTTCCACAAACTCCACATGGATCTATCTTGCTTTTGTATAGTTCGCCTTCTGACCCGCTTACCATCATTTTTGTTTTTCTGGTGTTGACCTTTAAACCTTTACTTTCCAGTGCATTCTTCCAATTCCAAAACCTTTCCTTCAAGTCTTCCATGTCTTCACTCATGATAACAAGGTCATCTGCATATAGTAATTCGTTAACCACACCCCTTCTTGCATTTTCAGTAACAACGTCCACCACTATTGCAAACAATAGTGGCGACAGCACAGATCCTTGATGTACACCAACATTTACTTCGAATTCCTCTGAATATGCAGATCCCACCCTCACTCTTGTCTTTGCACCATCATACAGGCTCATAACTGCCCGAACTATTACTTCTGATAGACCCTTCTTTCTCATGGCCCATTCCATCACTTTTCTCGGCACTCTATCAAAAGCTTTTTCCATGTCAACAAAACACATATACAACTTCTTGTCCTTCTTTTGATATTCTTCCTGCATTCGTCTCACAATAAATACCGCATCCACTGTTCCTTTTCCTGGCATAAATCCAAACTGCATTTCATTCAAATCGACTAGTGTTCGTATTCGCCTCTCTAGCACTCTTTCAACAATTTTCATGGCATGTTCTAGCAGTTTCACTCCTCTGTATGATCCGCAGCTCATCACATCACCCTTTCCTTTAAAGATAGGTACAATCACACTTGTTTTCCACTCATCAGGCATTCCTCTACCATCCAATACACGCTGACACAGTTCCATCATCACTTTAACCCCGATTTCGCCACTTGCAACTATCATCTCCACACTTACTTCAGATGGTCCGGTTGCCTTTCCTGATTTCATCCTTTGCATTGCCTCCACAATTTCATTACGAGCCACTTTTTCCACTGGTCCTTCTACTACATCAGTTTCCACCATGTGGTCCCATTCGTTTTCTTCATTCATGATCTTTTCCATATGTTCCTTCCAAATTTTTGCCCGGTCTTCTTCAATAAAACCCAATCGTCCGTCTCCTCCTCTCAAGCACCTTCCTCCTTCCACATCCTTCCCTTCCTTTTTTATTCTTCTAAGGAAGTAGAAAACACTATTAGAATTATGATATAAATTATTCAACTCCTGATTAGTTTCCTTTCTCATAGCTCTAGCAACAATTTTCCTTGTTTGATTTCTTATACGTTTGTATTGAGTTTTATTTTCTTCTGATGGGAACCTGCATAGCTCTTTAAATGCCGCCTTCTTTCTTGCAATGGTATCCTTGACCTCTTCATTCCACCACCACATGTCTCCTTGATCTCTCCTAGACTTCTTCTTTCCACACACTTCGTCACAAGCCTTTAGAACACCATCCTTAAAAGTTTTCCACAAATCAGGTGCATCTGCATTCACTAGTTCTTTTACTCTTTTTTCAAATCTCACTCTTGTTCGGTTTTCATTCAACTTCCAAATCTTTCTTCTTATGATTCGTTCCTTTCTCACACCCTGTTTTAGAACCTTTTTATCTAGATCTGCGACCACCAGCCTGTGCTGAAGTTCCCATGGAATCACTTTTACATCCCTGATATACTTTCTATATTTTTCCCCCACAAGCACAAAATCAATTTCTGTTTCACACCCACCGCCACTATAAGTAATTTTCCTTTTGTCTGTCTTTTTAAACCAAGTATTTGCCACGCACAGCTCTCTTTCATCACAGAACTCCAGCAATCTTCTTCCTTCTGCATTTCTTTTCCCAACACCATTCCCCCCGTGAACACCTTCAAAACCTTCAGCACATTTCCCCACATGTCCATTGAAATCCCCCAAAGAAACAATGATTTCACTACAACTTCCCAAGTCCTACTCACTCCCCATTTCATCATAAAAACGAACTTTCTCTGCATCTGGTCTTCCACTTTGTGGCCCATACGCACATATTACGCGCATCACCTCCCTACCTAGAGTTAGCACAATCACGATTACTCTGTCACTTTTTCTTCTAACTTCCACAACGTTTCCGGATATTTCCTCTTTCACCAAAATTCCAACCCCTCCAAATCCTGCATCATTTCCTGACCACCACATTTTATACCTTCGTCCCGAAGCACCCACAAAACGAGCTCCTTGGCCTTTCCATCTTACTTCCTGGATGCAACACACATCAACTTTTCTCTTCCTCAGTTCTTCACACACTTCCGTTTTCCTTCCACAAAGACTTCCCACATTTAATGTTCCAAATCTTATCCCATGACATTCAGATTTTAACCCGGAGATTCTTCGCACCCCCTGCCCATTTAAGAGCTGCCGGGGACTGGGGGCCATTTGTATATTTTTTCTGGTCATGGGGATTTACTGGAGCAAAATTCTTCTACAGGGAGCATGCCCTTGCTTACCCCCAACCTCAGTTTTTTGACATGAGTGGTCCAACCAAGCAATTAAGCTGGCAACCCCACCATTAACAGTTAGACTGCAATTGGTAGGTACCCAATAGTCGCCTCTTACGACATGCTGGGTAAACAGCTTCACTATTCTGATAACCGGTGAAGCACGGAAAAACCGGTGAAGCACGGAAAAAACTGCTAAATAAAATCTACACAATTTGTGTCAGCAGAAACATCTTTGGTAATACCGATACAAATATCAACGACACTGATAGGCGGATGAAAACTTTGTTCAACGAGATCAATGTAAACAATTCTGTAAAAGCCGGCCAAAATTAACTACAAAGTGTGAACGATAGTTGATGTCAGAACGCGTTGAGCAGCAATTGCTGATGCTAGAGTGTGCGATGCAGACATTTTAAACAAAGCAAAAAGGTCATGGATATGTCAAAGTTTCAAAGAGAAGCCAGCAAATAAAGAAAAATTGTTGTAGAGGAAAGCGTGTTTTTCAATCAAGTTGAAGGAACAAAAGATAGCACCATGGCGTTGGAAAAACCAGTTTCAAAAAATACACCTACATGACCACAGAACTGGAAGAACTTTATGTGATTGTTGGCAAGGCCGTTGAGAGAGCAGTCCGGGCCCGGTACCAACATCGATTCCGGGCCCCCTTTAACAAGAATCTGGTAAAGACTGAATATTCTGAAAAAGTCTGAAACTTTTTTTGGAGAAGAATTGTGGCAGAAATTACCTAAACCGAGAAGCAAAACATACATGGACGCAATGATTAGCTGGAGATGACCTTTTATCTTTGTTTTTGGAGATAAGTTTAAGCACCAACTAACTTTGATCGGCTTTTCGTTGGGAAATATTCACAGCAGAGGTAATACCAGAACCAATCCAAACACGTGACAAGCAAAACCAATTTGTTTTAAATTATTTTCATATTTTTTACGTTTGACAACAGCGCGGGCTATCCTAAAGGAGCCCTGAGCTGGGTACTCTGTACCCCCTTGCCCCCTCCTTTCAATGACTCTGATAGTTGAAGGGCCATGTGAATTCTAACTAGCACATGCTTCTCTACAAATTGGAACAGGAATACTATTGCTGAACACATTTGCCAAACAATTAAACATACAGATGGAGAAAATGTTTAAAATGTTAAAAAATAGAGAAAATGTTAAAAAATAGTTTGTAATGACGCCACCGCGTGAATCATGGGGTATACTAATGGATGCATTGCAAATTTAGAAAAAATGTTATGTAGACCCATACTAGGGAATTTTTGATATGGCAATGCAATGAGCTGGCACTAATACATGTATTTACAACTCTTTATGGTAAAACAACAAGTGCAAAGTATTTTCTACCCCAAATAAAAAAGGTTGGACTTATAGAAATTGTTTGTATTGTATTGACCATGTGTATTCTCTGTTGCGTTTCAATAGAATTTTCGTTCTATCTCAATCAATCAATATCAGGTTACTTCTTAAAATTGAGGCGACTTGTAGTATCGCTCGAATAATTAAGTCTGGTTGCAACTTAATAGCTAAGAAAAGATTGGCTTCCACTAAGATACTGTAACTCACGCACTTCTCGATCAAGAACAGGACAAATATACGCTCGTATTCCTAAACCACTTTAAGACTTTGAATTTCTTCACTCGTCGAACACCAAAATAAAGACAATGCGCCTTAATATAACCATCAGACCCAACCAAGACTAATTCCACTAATTAACCGCTTGTTACACTAATAGAAATCCGCAACAAATCACCACAGATCAATACACTTCTTTTCTCTACTACTGTGCCACTCTACTCTCTCTCTTATAAATCTCACCGCGTAATCTACAAAAACACGAGCTTCTAGAAAATGCTAGGACATCCCGTGACACAAAAAAAAACACCGTTAATAAATTACGTAATCGGTAGTAATAAAAAAATCTTCGAGTAGAAACAAAATTCACTAGAGTACATTAGAACTTAGCTACGTAATCAATCATTGTGACGTCAGAAAAGGCGTGTGAGTTACAAATCTAATAATAAATGCGGAAGGAATAAAGGTCTTTTTTCGAAAGCAGTTTAGCAAGTTTAGAACCTCAGACAGTTTAGATTTACAAATAAAACGATCACTCCAAAATAAAACAACAGATTACAACAATTATATATATATATATATATATAAACTATTCTTTTAATGCATATTTACTTATTCGTGACATCCGCCATTCACAAAAAAGCGAATTATATCACTCTGTTTTGTTCGGGACGTCCGCACTCGCTTGGAAGTTGCCATTTCCGAGGTGCCTGGGCCATCTGTCTTCCACGTAAAGGTGGGGTGTTCTGCCGGCTTGTTCTCCACAACCTCCCCTAAATCCCTAGAGCCAGGCTGGGAAATGCTTACCATATTTTAAAGTTGTTTGGTATGACTCAACAAGGAGAATGAATTCCAGGTCTACCGACTACGAAGCAGACGCTTCAACCACTACACCATCGCGTCGGTTCTGAAGTTTCGACCCATACCCAACACAAACTTACTAGTACTGCCAAATGAGGTTATGGCAGATCTTAGCTCACACCAGCATTATGCTTACAGAATTTATTTGGCCACAATAAGTGGAAATTTTAGTATGCATTGATACTCATCAATAAAGTGTTCCTTTAGTCTACTCTCACTGGTAAACACTTGGATGCAGAACTCTGCGCTTGCATACCTCACTGGAAAAGTCAACAAATAACTTGACTAACTTTGCAAAATTTTGCATCAAAGTATATTTTCTTTCTTATGAAGTATAGGGGCGAGGGAAAGCAAATATCATAAATCTAGCACATAATAGATCATGAAATAGCAGGCGCTGAACCAATCAACAGCCGCCTCAACGTGGTGGTGCGGTCCCCGACCCTGTTTGGGTTGGGTTGAAATGGCTGTTGGCCTTTTCCGAAGATCCCAGTTACCCTGGGCCCTGCCCTTTATTTTTTTGCTATGCTGCCCCCTAAACGACCGCAGAAGGGCAGCACACAGCTTCTTCAAAATTGTTCGCCTGTTTTTCCTTTCTCTCTTCTCCTTCCCTTCTCTTGCCCATCTTTGTTTCCTCATTCTTCTTCTTTTGATAAGCGGTATAGTTCATACCAACCCTGGTCCCACCTTTCCCTGTTCTGTGTGTGCTGGAAATGTGACCTGGCGGGGCAAGTCAGTGCAATGCTGCACCTGCTCCAATGGGTTCATCTGAGGTGCTCACAACTTTACCTCTCCAAATTCAGAACTCTTGGAGCTGCCTCCCTCCTGTGTCCCCCTCGTACCATTGTGACTCTCTCCTCGGACTCCTCCGACACGTATACCTCCACTGTACAATCTAGCTCTTCGTCTGCTAATGCTGCACTCCCTCCCTACCCTCGTCTTCAAACCTCTTATCCCCGGTCGGCCCATTTTGTATCTTCTCCCCCTGTCCCCTCACTACCGTGCCTTGCTCCTGGTTGTTCTTCTACGCCTCCTGCCTGTTTTCCCCCTTTTCTCAGGGTTCTCTCAGGGTTCTTCAATGGAATGCTGGAGGTTTTCGAGCCAGGAGAACTGAACTACTTCACTTTCTTTCGTTCCATCCTGTTGACCTTATCTGTATCCAGGAATCCAATCTTAACTGATCTTCCTCTTTCCGGATTCCTAGATTCTCTGCTCTGCGTTCTGATCGCACCCACTCCCGGTCTGGCATTCTCTCTCGTGATGCCACGCACGTTAGTGGCGACGTCGTCATTTTTGTCAGGCAGAGCTTCTCTAAACTTTCTACCACCTCTCTTTCTTCGCTTGATTCCTACTCCAATTATGTAGGGGTCAACATCTCAACAATTCCTCCTCGCTCTCATTAATGTGTACGCCCAACCTATTTGCTTCTGCCCGACGGATAGCAGAACTAACTTCTTTTCTCCCTCCATCCGTGCTTCCTCCAAAAATCTTTTCATTCTTGGGGACTTTAACTGCTATCACTCCCTCTGGGACTCAAGAGATACTTCCGACCCCCGTGGGGAGGAAGTATTTAACTGGGTCATCTCCTCAATGACCCCGACACACCCATTCTTCTCCATCGCTCCTCTGGCAGTCGCTCTTCTCCTGACATCTCCTTTGCTTCCTCCTCTCTTGCCCTATCTTGTTTCTGGGAAGTGCTACAGGACCTGGGTTCTGACCATCTACCAATTCTTTTATCTATCCTTCTCTCTCCGGTCTATCGCCAAACGAGCGTCCCCCTTCCTTCAATTTTCAGAAAGCTCGCTGGGATGACTTTTCCTCCTACTTTTTTTCCCATTGACTTTGTGCAGAGGATTACTCGTCTCTTTTTCTTTCCTCTGCTGCTACTCTCTTTATCTGTCTGGCACTGAATGCGGCCAAATCTTTCATTTCTTTCGCCCGCATCAAACGCTCTCCTAAAGCCTGGTGGTCTGCTGAGGTGGAAGGTGAGGTTAGTGAAAGACGCAAGGCTTTGCTGCCGCTCACTGAAGTGATGAAGATCGCCAGGCTTACATCTTCGCATCTCGACGCGCCTCGTCAGTCATTGCCAAGGCTAAGGCACGGCAGACGACTTGCTCTTTTACAAAAAATAAAACCCAAAAACTGTTTACTCTCATCTTCGCTCTATTGCTGGCTCTTCTTCTTTGTCTTCCTTCTCTCGCAATTTCCCAAACTGTTCTTCTCCCAGGGAATCGGCTTCAGTCTATGCCGCTTATCTGAGGTCTCACTTTTCCGTTTCTCAGCCAAAGGCCTTGCGTAACATAGCCAGAGGCTACCTCTCTGAGCTCCGCCGAGCCACGTGCTCGGAGGAGTCTCACTCGTCCTTTTGCTCTTCTTTCTCACCCGCTGAACTTGCGGCTCCCCCTCGGTTCCTATTGCAATGGAGGCCACACAAGGAGCTCTGTTTCATTTGGAGCGTTGGTCTGAGTATTGGTGTCATCCTCTCAATCTGAGCAAATGTGAGCCCTTCTTCTCAGTGGATCCCCGCCAAGCTAACCTCCAGCCCAATCTTCTCTTACTCGGCTCCCGCCTCCGTTTCAATCCTACTCCAACTTTTCTTCAGATCACCTTTGACCGCATTCTTTCTTTTTCTGAACATGTATCTTCGCTGAAGGCAAGGCCTTTCCCTCATCTCAAGGCCTTATGCTGTATCTCTGCTTCCTCATGGGGTCCCTCTTCCTTCTGTATAAAGCTTTTCTTCGTCCTTTGGCACTTATGCTTCAGTCAATTGTTTTTTTTCTTACGCGCTACCAACATCACCAAACTGGAACGCCTCCACCGAGCGGCCAGTCGCGTCATCACCGGCTGCCTCTCGTCCTCTCCTATCCCACTTTTTCTCTCCAAGGCTTTTTTACCTCCTCTACGAGTCATCCTGACTTATTTCACTTTTTTATCTTATGAGTGGGCTCTTCGTCTCCCAGTCTTCTTTCCTATTTCAGGTTTGGCCATACCAGGAGTGAAATTATGACTCTGCAGATCGTCCTGGAGAGCTTTTGCGATCACTCACCCGCTCATGTTTCCTTCCACTACTTCTAGGGAGGCTCTTCTTACCTTCCCCCCCTGTCTTCCTTAAAATCTGTCTTACTTTACTGTGGAATCCCCTTTTTTCTCTTCATGCTCCCGCTCTGATTCTTCTGTCTTTTGCCAAGGTGCGGCTCTCGCTCACCTTGACTCTCTCCCCTCTCATGATCTGGTACTCTGGACTGACGGCTTTTGGCAAAAGCGGCTCCGGTATACTTGCCAACTGCTCTCTCTGTGGCACTGAGGCCACTCTTTCCTTTTCAGCAGGCCCAGTATGCTCAAGTTTTTCCGCTGAAGCCTGCGCCATTCTGCACTCTCTTTGCTGGTCTCGGCAGCACCAACAAGTCAGCCATTTCTCTTCTCCACCCATCTGACTCTCGTTCTGTTCTCTTTTCCATCTTTCTTTTTATCTCAAACTCTGTGGCAAATCTGGTAGAAACTGTCTTCTCTCTCCTCCTGTTCTATCAGGCTACAGTGGGTGCCCGGACACTCGTTTCTACCATGGAACGATGCGGCTGATGAGCTGGCCAGACGGGGAGCGCTACTTTTCCCTCTCCAATCCCTTGTAGTCTCTCTCCTCTTATCTCTCGTATCCACTCTTGTCTTTTCTCGGACTGGAGGCGTACTGTCTCATCGAAATTCTTTGACACGCAGGTTTCCTAGATTTCCACCGACCAACTTGTGCTACCTCGTCACGCTCGCTGTGTTCTCTCTCGTCTAGGCTGCAATGGACACAGCTTTCTGTTAAGTTCTTATCTCTCTAGGATTGGCAGAATCGAGAATCCATCCTGCAGTGCCTGCAGACACTCGTCCCAGGACATCGCTCATCTCATTCTGCACTGTCCAGCTACGGACTCTGCGCCGCTTACTCTTTGGCGACTCTCTGTCCCTGTACGACCTTTGGTCCTGACCTTGGAGAGTTGTCCGGCTTCTGGGGCTCCATGGTCTTCCGCCATGCCTCCATCCTTCGAAAGGGGTCGGGTAATCAACAACTACAAATATCAGGCAAATTTAAGCAAACACACAGCCACAATCAATTTGACGAGACCATCCCTGGACGCGTTTCGTCATTTTGGACTCATCAGCAGGGCCCATGCCGTCACATCAAAATAACGCATGTTTGCTAAAAGTAAGTCCAAAAGGACGAAACTCGTCTAGGGATGGTCTCATGAAATTGGTTGGAACTGTGTAGTTGCTTAAGTTCGCCTGATATTTCGTAATCTATTCTGTGCTAGGTTTATGATATTGGCTTTCCTTTGCGCCTATTCTTCATATTTCTTTTCCCTCTACGTTGTGGAGTTGGCATGGATTTGCCCGGCACGATAGAGGAGGCGCTGCCTACTTTTAGGCGAGGCAGCAAGACCTTTCGTTGGTGTGGATTCACCAGACATGTGTGTCAAAGGTACACCGCTCTCCCTCCTGGAAGATAGGTTACGTCATAGTCATACATGCGAAATTTCAGCAAGCATGGGTTATTTTGGTGTGACGGGCGGGCCCCGCTGATGAGTGCAAAAGGACGAAAGTCGTTCAGGGATGGTCTTGTCAAATTGATTGTGGCTGTATGTTTGCTTAAGTTCGCCTGTTATTTCATAATCTATTATGTGCTAGGCTTATGATATTTTTATTCTTGGTTTTAAATTAAGTTACATTACACCAAATCAGAAGGCCCCAAGGATTTCTTCGGCGTAATTGAAAGAGTTAGATGCTTTCCAGATAAATTTGTCAAAGCAAATGGAAAAATGCGTTTAAAAATAATGCATGTTTTGCAAAATCTGAAAATATTATTTTGGTAATGGTTTGTGATTTAACTAGTCGATCCATCCGAAACTTTGTAGCCAACAAATCTTATCTAGACAAGCAATACTTTACTTACTTCCAAATTTTATCCAAAAACAAATTTTAATTTCGGGTGTCAACCTCAGAGTAAAGGCTTATCATCAACTGGTCGACCTCAATGATGCTGGCCCAGCAAAGCAGTCTTTTGCAATACAAGGTATGAGTGATGCTAAGCTTAAAGCTATGAATCATCTATTTTCTTGCTTTGAATCATTTATAGCATAATCAAAGTGCTGAAAAACACGTGACACTTGTCGCAAAAACTTTAGTGTCAGTTGCATGACGTGAAAAACTAGGTGGCTTAATCAGGAAACAAATCTGTTTTAGAAAATTTATGAAGTGATTTGAATTAAGACTAGTATCCATTGTAATGCAAATCTTTGAAAAATGGACGTATAAAATTTCAAGTGACGATTACTTATTTCACCTACAGATGCCTTTTACATCAAAGCAAATTTTTCATTCACAATATTTTTACTGCGTTTTCTATTTTATTTTTTGCTGATATTTGTCCACATTGATAATATTTTGCATTCAATTATACTAAGTAATGCTTACAGAGCAGCTTCAGTGAACGCAATGGGTTATTATGAGATTTGAAAGAGATGAAACTGGTTTAAGTTGAGAACGACGAGAGTACAGAAACATTCAAACACGAACCTTGACTAACGTAACTAATATAAATCTTTTCTCTAGTTTACGTGCTGCCAATAATACACAGCGTTTATATTGTATCTTGGTCTATAAAATTGTGTCAAGATAGGTGACAAATGGGTTTATATAATAACAATTTTTGTGAATTTTTTCAATTCTTTGTCAATATTCAAACACTTTATGAAGCTTTGTATGAATTTGTAATACTAAAATGGTGCTAAATTATATGACAAACCCTTTTAGGCTGTGATTTAATTTTGCAAAGCTTGTACGAGATTGATTGCCTTACAGCTATTAAATACGAGGGTCAGTCAATAAGTACTGAGACTTTCTCAATAACTCAAGTTTGCAATGACTGGTAATCAAAAAATGCTTTTATATTTTTCAACATAGTCTCCCTCCTTTGCAACACACTTGTTCCATCTTGATATTAGATTGTCTATTCCTTTGGCATAGAATTCCGTGGACTGGGTCCTTAGCCAGTTGCTCACAGCAGCAGAGATTTGAATTTTTTCTTCACTGGGGAAGAAACATGCTTCCACTCCATTGATCGTCGTTTCGATTCAGGTTCATAATGAAAAACCCGGGTCTCATCAGTTGTCACTATTCTCGACAGAAATGCATCTCCCTCCTTTCTGTATCTGCGTAGTGATGCTCAGACTGGAAGCCATCAGGCGTTGCATTTTGTGATCATCTGTTAACATCTTGGGAACCCAGCGACAGCTGACTTTTGAAAAATGCAGCTTCTCACGCACAATTGCGTACACTGTGCCATGAGAGATGTCCAATTTTGTAGCAATTTTATCTAAAGTGACCTTTCTATCAGATTTGATCAGGTCTTCAACTGCCTGTACTGCTTCTGGGGTAGAGACATCCACAGGTCTTCCACTTTCTCAGATTATCAGTAATGCTTTCGCGTCCATCTTTGAATGCTTGCACCCATTTGTAGAAGTTTGCTCTAGACATACAGGAAGGACCATATTGTCTTTGCATTCTAGACAGAATCTCACATGGTTTTACACTCTCTGCCAACAGAAATCTGATGACTCCTCTTTGTTCCGACGATGAGCTGTTTGCTAGCCTAGTAGTCATTTCAATTTATCATCACACCTACAGTAATCTAAAAATAAACAAGTTTTGTTGTAAATGAGATGACAACTCCATTCATAATCATCACATAAAATTTGAGTTCCTTAGCTACAAAAACACAAAAGCAATTGAGAAAGTCTCATTACTTATTAACTGACCCTTAGTTGTTGAAGTAAATCTGTTGATAAATACGAACAATGTTTTGTGTTGCAATGTATATCATTGTGTAAGTTTATCTCAGTCTAGTTAAGCAACACTAAAATGAATGTTGTAAAAAGCCACAAACACAGCAAATAAAACCACGAAAATTATTGAAATTTTTTCTGTTTTGAAAATATTTTGATTTGAATTAAAGCTATGGGAAAAATTGCTTTCATCACATACAAACTTGGTATTCCCATCATTTTAAGATCAACATCAGCCATCTAGCATGCACAAATCAACAGTTATAGCAATTTTTAGAATTTTTTCTCTTCGCAAATTGAAATTGAGGGGAGAGGGTATATCCGGTTGAGTTTGGAAGACCGTCATCTAAAAACAAGTTGAATTGGTTTAATAACAAAGCCAATTTTTCAGGACCGCTCTTTCAAAAATTCAGAAAACATTTTTTTGCTCCACAGTCACAGTTTCACAGTGGTGCTGTGAAATATTAATTTGGCCAAGTGCTTGATGATCAATATTTTAGCCTTGATGACCGTGGTTTCCAGCCAGGGTTCCGTCAGTACATTCCAGGGGTTCCGCCAGAAGTTACACAAATTTTCACTTATTTTATTAAGTAAAGTAAACGCTTTTTTTGCATAAAACAATTAAATTATTGCGCAAGGGTTCCTCGAGTCACTGGAATCTTTTCTTGGGGTTCCGCTCCAACAAAAAGATTGAAAACCACTGCTTTATGATGATGCCTTTGACGTTCGGCCAGAAAAAAGTGATAGATCTACCCTTCTAAAGACTTATGCCAGTAAAGAGCGCGTTCTTGGAAGAAGTATTAAGCAATTCAGGAAGATTACAGTTTTGCATCAGCATTTTTGTCTTTGCTTTCTTACATAATTTTCTTTCTTTCCATTTCTTGTTTTTTCCCTTTGTCTGCGTTTCAGTGTTTTAGTGTCGCCCATTGTTGCTTGAGGTTGGCACAAAAAATGTGTAACTTCAAAAACGATTCCACTTCAGCCTGTTGTTAACTCGTTCGTGCAAAGCCATTAGTTTGATTAACCATTCTATACAAGTAGGATATAACTTTGCTACTTTCGTAAAAGATTTTTTTCAAAACTCGTTTGAAAAAAGAGCTGAAATTGAAAGGAAAAAGTTGTCCCAAGAGTGTATTCAGTTCAATAATGGAAAGAACTTTTTCCGGCTTTATTATATCCAGGTACTTTACTTTTGGTTATGCGTAGCGTTTGGCCGCAATTGTTTTCCTAGCAGATCTAGATGAAAAACCAACTCTGAGTTTACCCTTATGCGACGACGAATCGCACAAGGTAAGAAATTTGATACGGCGCAATCATTTACAAACATTCATGCAGTTTTTCTGTTGATGTAAGGTGGTGAAATTTATTAGCAACAAATTGGTTAACGAGTGGTTTGTAATTCTAAAATGGTTTGATCAGGAAAAAATTTTAAAGGTGAATTTGGCCTTGGTATGTTGTCAAAGTGTGAGACAGCTTATATCAATTGTTAATACCTAAAATTTTCCCATCACCTTACAATTGCAATTGTGTATCTATATTAACAGTAAGTTTGGCACATTCTGGTATTATTGTCGTATTTGATCAAAAAAAAATAAGCATGATATTTTTTGCCAAAGCGTTATTGGAAACGCAAAAAGATCGTTGACAATATGCCAAAGGTGTGATAAAAAATGCTCTTTAAGAATTTGTTAAAAGAAGCCTGAGCGTCAGAAAATTAGCCAAAATAATAACGTTAAATACCAAACTTTTAATGAGTATTATTCTAATCTACATAGGTAACAACAGCTTTGATTCACCCAGAAACTCTACGACCAATCAGTCACCTTAAAGCTAGAAAGAATAGTATTAAAGCAAAAAAAGTTGAGATATATACGGACAAACCTGTTAAGATGAATTGAAGATGGAAGATATAATAAAAGAAAGGAAAATAAGCAACCATTAAAAGACAATTTTTCAAGATAAAGATGTCAGAACCAGAGTTATCAAGTAAAGATCAAGTGGACCGAGATGAAATTGCCCTGAGTGATATGAGTAGTAATAACAATTAAAACTGGGAAAACAATAATCAAACCCTAGCAGGATTTTTTGCAGAAACTGAGGATGCGTTAGCGAAATTAATATTTCTTATGGCAAATAAATGTCTAAGCGGACTTTATTACTGTTTATTAATAGCAGACCCTTTTCAACAACGTCATATGAGTAGGAATAAGTTTTACGTTGATGAAAAATTCCGTACAAGCATTATTCGATTTCGAGAAAATTGTAACAGATGATCACGTCTTGTAGAAAATGAGCATGCCATACATTAGTACGCATAGAGAATTTGGGGAGTAAAAGAAAATAGATAAGGTCTCTTTTCATGTGGAAGAAGGCTGTGATTGTCTTGTGTGATCTTCACCCAAAAAAATTTTGGAAACGTGCAATTTCATTTTGTTGAAAATTCTGATACTAGCCTTTATCCATTTCAGGATGTGACTTCAAGATGCCAATTCCAATTTATGGACAAAGGAGTTAGCCAAACAGTTTACATTTGCTGCTCCCTGCTTTCTGCTGAGAGCCTACAATTTCTAGTTAGCTAAAGGCCAAGGCTACTGTGTGTTTATCTGAACAAAACTATGAAATACCGGTAGTTGTCATTAAACCTTAAAAATCTCAATTTTTTTGAATATTGCTTTTTAACCCGTTTTTCCCAGTGTTCCCAAAAGGGAACATCACTTGTAGTTGTAATAAATTTTGTTATTAAACTAATTTTGTGAATTCAGGTATTTTTACTAGTTAAATATAGTGTTAGGTAGAAGTTGACTTTGTTTGTTCTAAAGTTTTTGTATCCTGCTGTGAATTGTGTAAAGATGTCTGATGAACCTTTAACATCACGTGACCCACAGTTAAAAAGGTAAGTTTTTGGCCTAGTGTTAGTATATTTTTCTTCATAACCAATGTTGTAATTATATGACTATGGACTATAGTTCCAGGCAGAAAGGATTGAATTTGAATTTGAATTTGAGGTGGTGTGTTATATTTGTTTTCATAATGATGTTCCCTTTCGGGAACACTGGGCATGAGCCGTTATGTAAAAAATCGTTTTTTAGGTTTCTTACTGCTGAAGAAATCCTAGCTCAGATCGAAGAAGATGAAACCGTTACTTCAGCGATGGTGTTTGATCAACCTCCCAGTGATGGTTTTGACAGTGAAGGCTACAGCGGCGACGAAGAAACAGGTAGTAGCGTGAAAAATCTCAAGGGTAAATAGCTACAGGCTAATGCTGAGGCGAGGGTTGTTTTCTTATCTCGGTCTCCGGAAGGCAATGAAGGGGACAACCAAATTGGTTTTTTCTTTGATTCCAGCGCTGATAGTCCTCAACTTCCTTTAGAGACGAAAAGTTCTTCAACTTCTGGAACCGGTTTGAGACGAAAACGAAAGAGATGATGGGTGAGAAAACAAGATAGGCAGCCAAGCTTTCCACCCTTCACATTTTCAAGACAAACATACAAAGAGGGCATGCAGCCTGAAGAATATTTCGAGCTCTTCTATGATGAAGAAGTGATAAACTTCATCACAAGCATGTTCAATCTGTAAGCATCTCAAGATAAAGGTGATGACTCGTTCTTGACCAACTCAGAGGAAATTAAGTGCTGGCTGGCTATACTGATGCTATCGGAGTACATGTCATTTCCCAGATGGTGTATGATGTGGGAGTACCACTCCGAATTGTAATTGCCATCTGTATCTAATGCAATGCGTAGAAATAGATTTGAAATCTTGAAGGCATATGCTCATTTTTCTGACAACACAAAACTTACTAAAGACGATAAATTCACTGGTGTCAGCTGTTGATCCCGTCATGCCTATCTTGAAAGCCACTCGCTGGATTGCCAAAGATGCACAGAAAAATCAAGTGGATCAATCTTTCATCGTGTCCCAGTCCAACCATTTTATGGGTGTTATAGACCGCATGGACCAAAACATCGACAATTACAGAATGGGAGTCCGATCAAAAAAAGTGGTCGTGGCCTGTTTTGTGTTTACAGTTGATGCAAGTCTTCACAACGCGTGGCAGTTGTACAGGAAGGGTGACAATAACAGTCCTCTTGACTATTTGGGATTTGCCAGACGCATAGTGCATTTTTATCTGCAGAAGTATGGCACCCCTCCTGCTATTCCTAGTTGTCCAGCAGCGACAAAGCCTTTAGAGAAAAGGGTCCCAGGAATCCGCTTTGACAGCGCAAATCAATTTTTGCTACCTGCCGAAAAGCAGTCTACGTGCGCTCTGTGCAAGAAAAACTCCAGGAAGATGTGCAAAAAGTGCAGAGTTAATTTATACGAACTTTACTTTGAAGAATTCCACAAGATGGAGCATCAGTAGGCTAATAAGTAACATGCCGTGATGCGTACAATGTCGTCGCGAACTGTTTTATCTGTTTTTCCATGTTTTTCTGTTTTTGCGTTTATTCTTTCATATGCTGCATGCCTTTCATATTTCATCACAACTGTTTTTTTGTAGCCTAGACGGTGTTAATTTTGTGTCGACCATACGTCTATGTTGGAAAACGAAGAAAAAAGTCCATTTGTAGTGTAAAAATACCATGATTTACTTGTTTCTTGCAAAAAAACAATTGTAAAATTTTTCGCTCGATGACCCCCGTTTATGCCCGGTATTCCCGTTTGGGACACAACAAAATTACAATATAATAAACAAACAAAGAAAAAGTAAACTAAAATAACACCGAAATATGTCCTTTGGCATGAAAACACAACTTTTTATGGACAAAACTTCAAAAAATAAAATTCGGGAAAAAATGGATTAAATATTTAAAACTAGCCGGTTTTTTCCGGCGACGTCCTATTTCTAAGGGGCAATAATACGTTGATACAAATGAGGGCATCGCCTCCATCGGCTCCATGATTGTCGCAATGGCGTAGTGGTTAGAGCGTCCGCTTCGCGGTCGATAGACCTGCAATTCATTTCCCAAGTCTAGTCATACAAAAAGACTTTAAAAAATGTTATTCACAGCTTCCCTGCTTTGCGCTCAGCAATATAGGAATAGTGTGGAGAACAAGCCGACAAGCTCTCTTTGTGTGTCCTTGGGCAAGACACTTGACGAGATGCCTCCGTCTTTATGTGGCAGACAGAGATGGTGGGGCCAAACAGTCTACCCGTCATGGTGGCCCCAGTCTAACTGAAGGCTACCAAACCGAGCGTGAGCGCTGACGCAGTATGGCCTGTATATACATCTTCCTGCATAAAGCTCACAACAAATAGCTCAAACGACGAAGAAAAAGATCGCCTCCATGCCCCTAACTCCAATCATTGATCCGTACTTTAGATTAAGGCTAGTCTTCTTCACGAATTATGTCTGTTGATTTCAATTTGTAAAAGGGTACCAAGTCAAAGTTGGGGTGGGTGCCTAATTAGTTTTTGTTTTACATATACAGAAATAAGTTATTTGATGGTACACTTATTTTAAGACTAGGTGCATGACGTCTCGTTTTTGTGGCACTAACTTCCTTGGCCGGACCTCTCTGTCTTGGTCTCGAAATAGGGAAAAAGGTTTTAGCTAAGAGGGGGGACGTGGGAAATGCATCCTTGCCACCCGCTCTTCCTATATAGTCTTGGTTTTGTCAACTTATATTTGTCTCGAAAAGCATTTTGCTTAAAAGTTTAGACTTTGCAAAAAGTTCTCACCTTTAGTGATGATTTGTCAATTTAGACTTAACACTCTCTCCATCAAAAGTTTCTGAATCCGACATGGTATGTCTTGCATGCAATAACCTGGTAGACATTATAACTCGTTTTCCAAAAAAAATTGTCTTCTCAAGTACAATTGTATATTTGGTGAATAGCATTTTACACTATTTTCTAGATTTACTGACCTATTTTTTTTATGAATTCTCCTCAAATTTGGATTTTGTAAACTATACAAAAACTCACTTCTTTATTTGTTTATAAAGACTGTTTTTACTTACATTCAGCAGATAATTTCATAAACTTTCAACTGTGTATTTGATTAAGTGCAAATTGGCATAACTTCAAAGTTGTGGAGTAACGCAGAGTAGTGTCGAGCATTTACACTTTAATTCTTGTAATTATCAAGGTTTATAAATGATACAAAACTTTAAGTAATGCTTTTATAAACGACCATCTTTCATCCTACTCTTTTGCCAATACAACCTCGAATATTTTGGTCTAGCTCTCTTCAAAAGTTCTCGCTAGAATGGCATCCTGACAATGCTGCGAAGAATTTATATTATTAGATGTTTGTTAGCTTCTCTATTGTTGAGATGGAAGGCGGTTGTTATAGTCTTTTCTGTGCTGAGTTTCAGTCTCCATTTATCCAAGTAGGTAGAGATGTTCATCATATCTGACTCCAGCGTTTTCTCTATTTTCTTCCAGTCTTTATCCACATATAGTAGGGCCATGTCATCAGCATATCCATACTGTTGGGACTGGGTGTGAGGCAAGTCGCTGATGTAGATGTTAAACAGCAGGGGTGAAAGAGTGGAACCCTGTGGAACGCCATTTTTCAAAGGGCGTGGGCGACTCAATCGGCCATCACTTGTCTGGAGTGTAAAGCGTCTATTGGAGAGCAGCTCACACAGGAAACGAACCATATGACGGTCAGGGATCACATGAAGCATTTTTAAAGTGAGGCCGCTATGCCATACTGTGTCATAGGCAGCAATCAAATCAACCAATACCAGGCCAGCTTTTTTACGTTCTCCAAACCCATTTTCAATATCATCAGCCAGATGAACGATTTGATCAACTGTAGAGCGACCGGATCGAAAACCTGCTTGTGTTGCTGGTAGGGCCGGCTCTACGATAGGTTCCAGCCGTGTAAGCAGAAGTCGTTCAAGAACCTTGAAAGGGACACATAAAAGGGAGATCGGTCTGTAACTTTTTGGATCGTCAACAGGTTTTTTTGGTTTGAGGATTGCTACTACTGAAGCTTTTCTCCAGATCTTAGGAATGACAAGTCGTTGAAGGCATAGTGAAAAGAATCTTCTCAGCCAATTGCGGAAGTTACCACCACTATGTTTCAAGAATTCAGGAGGGATTTTATCTGGGCCCATTGCTTTCCCGCATTTTACCTGGCCGATTGCAGTTTCTAGCTCGCGTGTGGTGAATGGGGATGATAGCTCCGTATTGCTTGTGGGAGTTGACCAAAGCTGTATTGCTTGTGGTGTACCTCAAGAGTCTTCTCTTGGACCCCTTTTCTTCCTCTTGTATGTCAATAACCTGCCTTTGGCTTCAAATTTTGAAACAACGCTTTTTGCCGATGATACATATCTGCGACTATTTGACAATAATTTGGAAGCGGTTGAAAGCGGGGTGAATTATAAACTTAATAAAATTAAGTTTTAGCTAGCAAAAAATAAAATCTCTTTAAATCTCTCGAATACTAATTGTTTGCTCATCGACAAGCACCCTCGTAAGACAACAAATGATAAGGTTGTGGTTAACTTGCAGCAAAAATGAAAAGGGTTTGTGTAGCAACCTCAGTAACTTCAACTACAAACCAAAGTCACCAACAACACTTGGCTGTATATATGGATCGCCATTTATATTCAGTAGCTATCATGATAGAAGTGACTAGTCGCCACACGGAGTGCACTCATTTTAACTTGGACTACAGTCAGAAGCTTGCCGTTACGCTACAATGGTGACCCCGACAAAGAAGCTACATCTTCTGCGATGTAGTTGGACGGCAGCGTCTTCAGTCAAGCAGCACAAGCCATTGTACAGTCGCCGAACCCTAACGTCAAGATCGCCTTTTAATTGAAGTCTTGGCGGAAATCTCACTTACTACGGCCGGCAAACCTGACTCTCTCAACGTTGGCAGGAAAGCATGTTGCGACCTCAGCAACTTCCTCCGTCCTTACGCACGTCTCCGCTAGCTGCGAGTGCTTGAGGAGGGGAATTGTGTAGCAATCTCAGTAGCTTCAACTACAAACCACAAATAAAAAGTCGACAACAACATTTGGCTTTGTATATGGATCGTATATGTTCAGTAGCTATCATAAGAGAAATGACTAGTTGCCAGGTTGAAATGAGAAGTTGTCGATGGAACGACAAAATTTACATAACTCTACTTTCCGCCAAACTAGTTGAACGATATTGAATGCTTTCAAGTTTTATGTATATTTTTGTTTATGGGGAACGTATATAGCCACTTAACATAAGATTCGGGTTATTAAAAGTATTTTTATTTACATTAGAAAAATGTCACCAAGACGTCCGAATGGTCCCCACCCATAGAGACTTTTTGTCCACAAGGTGGGGACCTTCCGGACGTTTGAAATGTGACTGCCAGATATAAAAAAGTTAAGAAATTGAAGAGCAAGAAACATTTTTACTGTGATGCAACAATTACAGAAGTTACAAAGATTGTTAATAAGTATCAACAAACGTCTCCGGATCCCAGACTAAATTACAGTCCATAAGAAGCAAGATCAGCCTCAAACTTTAAGACTCCACATAATCGCTTCGTTGCTGCTACTGAGGATGTTTTCGGCAGCATTTTAGCTATATCATCCAGCCTAATGGATGCTGCATCGACTTCTTCAGGGAACTGAAAACCGTCTCCAATCTTCTCTGATCGCCTCATAAAATTAACCTCGTAGTCACCATCTTCGTCAGGCCCCACGCATATTTTTCCAATAAAATTTTTATGTCTTCCTTCAGCTGAAAAAACTTTAATGACAGCAAAGTCCCCAATGTTCAGTTGGTCTCCTGTCTGAGCTGGGCTACCAGGAATTTTACCGATTCCGTCTACAATTGACTCATGGTCACTTACACTGTCATCGGATGCTAAATGTACGGATATATCACTATCGCTGCTGGAAGAAACAGTTCTTTTTGGACGTTTTTTTGGTAGCTTTTTGCGACGGGAGAGAATCTTTTATTTTTCAGGAGTATCTGTGATTATTGTACTCTTAAATCTGTTTTTATTTGGGCGTTTTTTGCGAAATTAACTTTGGGATAAGGAGTAATTGTTGCTAGAAGTGCTTCCTCGGTCAATTGTTGAGGACTAGCTGTGCTTGTAGCACTTTCAGGCAAAAGACTTGTCGATGGAACGCCGGAAGGATGCTCATCACGTTGAAGGGGAATATTTGTAACAAGAGCTGGAAGAAATACATCATCGGTGAAAATATCTGGATTACAAGGATGGATTTCGCTGAACTTGAAAGCAGAAGTTATATTTTCGATAGTAAATGACCTTTGAAATGCCTGGCCAGACAACTCCGCAACATCATAAATTGAAAGAGGTTTTCCTGGATTTGATGACATCCACGAATCGCAAAGGCAAGAGTAATAGCGTTTGAATGGGCCATACACTCCTACGTCAAGTGGTTGCAACTTGTGGCTGCGATGTGGGGGAAAAGTAAGCAAACGTAAGCCATTTTCTTTGGCCATATCAATAGCGTCAATGGCAAGTGACTGATATGGTTATCCATTAGTAGCACACCAGGATTGCTCTTGCTCACCTTCATAAATTTAATAAAATGGTTAATTGCTTCGGCAAAAAGATCACTAGTCATTCAACCGGATGGATATGCCAGACCTAAGCTTTCTGAAGGAGCACCTTTTAGCATGTAGCTTTTGAAGTATACTCGAGGAAAAATGTACACGGGCGGAAGTGAATTGCCAATGGCGTTAATACAACAGCACATTGTTACCGTTACTCCTCGTTCAGCTGAAGAAATTCGCCCTATCTCTTTTACTCTCTTCTCTTCCAAGACTTTTCCTGGTTTAACAACAGTAGATACCCCCGTCTCATCCAAGTTTAGATGTTTTGGGGAGATATAGAGCCAGCCATCTCTAATAAGAACGTCTTTTAAGTTGCAAAAGAACGCATTAACAGCAGGGCGATTAAATCCGATTGATCGAGCCAGGCTTGTCGACTCTGGATTACGAAGAGATAAATTTCCTGATCTTTTGCGAAATCCACGAAGCCGGTCTTCCCCTGCAGCTTCCTTCTCTCTCCAATTGTTGGGCATGGAGATATTTTTGGTCTTGGCAAACCTAAAGGCCAGTTGCCGTGTTTGCAGCTTTGTCAGACCATAAAACATTTTTGAAACTTGAAGAATGTAGTGTTCTAAAGCCTTTTCCTCATCCGCATTGAAAACCTATAAACAAAGCAATGAACTGAGTCTAAGAGTGATGTAGTCATATCATCTTGAATATTAAAGTACGAAACTTGAAGTGGACTGGGTGATATATTTATTAAACGCATTACAGTATGCCATTGAGTTTGTCAAATACCGTTTGGACTAATTTAGCATTGACACACAATAAATGAATTACACACATGTACGCCATGAAGTAAACATTGTGCTACCTGCTTTGTTGTCATAGAGAGCTTTGACACGGACTTTGAGCCACTCATCTTCAAACGTTTGACATAATCTGATAGGGTTGACTTAGGAACACCAAATTCTATGGCCGCTGCTCTGATGCTTGCTTTGTCTTCGAGCGTGCTTTTTAAGGCTAGCTGAAGTTGAGCTTCGGTAAACAAGCCTTTTTTTCCTTTTGATTTTTTAAACGTTGGCATCTCTACAAACTAAATACCCTATAGCTCTAATCTATGCCTAGATAAAATATCTCACGAAAGTGGGGACCTTTCGGACACTGTCTTAATAGCATGTCCGAATGGTCCCCTGACTGCCATTTTAAATATATTTGCAAAACTTTCGTATGTTAAAGCATTGTTTAGATCTAAACTCTATGCCTTTATTGAGCAAGACACATAACACACACATTGCTATAAAAACATTCATGAAAGTAATTGTAAGCTATCTAGAAACTCATAAAGTTTCTATCCGACTTTTATTACTTTTGACCAAGAAAAACACTTTTTTTTATCACAAAAATTACACTTCATGCTCAATCCTGGTTTAAAACATGGCATCTGGTAAAGAATGAAATTTTAGTCTCGAAACAAAAATACGAGAGAACAACAACCACGTGTTGGCAGAAATATGCAGCTGTCCGATTGGTCCCTATGTCCGATAGGTCCCACATCTCCCCTAACTAGTCGCCACGCTCATTTCAACCTGAAATACAGTCGGACGCCTGCCGTTGCGCTACAATGAGAAATATTTAATATTTCGATGCGGTTATAGATGGTGGTCTGAATTGGGAACAGCATATCAAACAATTGTCACTTCAATTATCATGAGTTTTGGCAATAATATTTTGTTTGCGTGATGTTGTGAATATTGAAATACTTAAACTATTAAATTACAGTTTAGTGTATTGTCCTGTTCAACAGGGTGTAATACTATAAGCATCAGCTACCAAAACGTGACAAAAACATATAACACTACGATTAAATAATATTAATCGGACTATGACGTGGAACAAAAATATAATCATGCCAGCACATTGTATAAACAACTGCGAATTTTAAAACTTCAAGATATTATGAATTAGAGCTTTCAAAATTTATGCATCAAATTAATTGTAACAAACCATCTAAAGTTTTTGAGATATATTTTATTGAATTAGAAGACATGCATTTTCATAATACTAGACAAAAAACAAAAACGAATAGTTTTTACCCGGAATCAGCAAAGAACGTCACAAAGGCAATTAGTTTTTTGAGGTGTCAAATATGACAAATTATGGGCTTTTATTGAACATTCTTATAAAAATATATCTTTAACTGTTTTCAAAAAATACTTAAGGAACAAATAATTAGACATGTTAAATAAATTAGTGTTGTCATATTAACAGTATTATGAGTCTCACTAATTTAATGAATTCGGAAATGTTGGAAAACTCAATAATTTGATGAAATGTTGGAACTGTCTGAAACGTCTGAAATGTTGCAAATCTAATTTAAGGAACACACACTCACACACAGACACACACACGCACACACACGCACACACACACACACACACACACACACACACACACACACACACACACACACACACACACACACACACACACACACGCACACACACAGAGTTTTGCTTTATTCCATAGATCTTTTTACATTTTTATTGCTATTAAACATCTTGTTACAGAAATGGTGTGTGGCAATTGGCCTCAAGGATTGTCACAAGGTTGCCACAAAATGACTTCTGGTTGCACGAGACATAAAATATTCCCTGTTCTATTACTGCTTGAAAAATTGTTGGATATTATAGTTAAGGATTTTTTAGACAAAAATGTGTTTTTTGATAAAAATGCTTTTAAGATGCACGGAGATATATTTCTAAATTTTTGATTTTTAGATAAAAATGTGTTTAAAGTGTACGAAGATAAATTTCTAAGCTTTTGATTTTTAGTCTCATCTTTTCCTAGTTTTGCTGTTAAATGAATTGAGACCACAATGACTTCAGTTGTAAGCTATTAAACAGATTACGTGATTTATGATATCGCGCAACGCCTTGACCAAGTCTACAGTGAGGCCAAGCATGATGTAAAATTTTAAACTACAAACGGTCTGCTGTTTGTCTTTTCCGTCCTATATTGAATCGATATCCGTGTTAAATGACGAGTTTCTATTCTTTGATGGTTTATTTGATCAAATGTATGAAAAAACGAAGAATAACCGAAAAAATTAATCCAAATGTTGAAGCACGTTTTCTAAAAGATAACATCAATTATTAACTAAAGAATAAATTTAGGACAGCGACGTTATAATACTCTAATTGATTTTGTAAATGATTTTAACACCAAATAAATTACTACATAACAATAAAAATATAAACAAATAAACATACCAATTTGGTTGATTCAATAAGGACAGAAGAATTAAATTTCCAAATGTTTCGCGAATATGACCAACTCCTACTTCATCGAGTTCCAAAACACAAAGTGATACAATTATAAAGTTTTGTTTTACATCCAGTCAAAGTGCCAAAGAAAAACGTCTTTGTATTAGTTAAGGTCAAAGGGCAGGGCGAAAAAGGTGTGCATAACAAGTACACAAAAAAATGCGTAACACTATTTGAACGCATAACTACAAAACTAAACACACGGGTTCGACACTCGATACGCCAAACCGGAGAAATAAATAGAAACTAAAAAGTGGTTTAAATGATACCACATTTGAAATTTCTAACGCATGACTTTACTCAAAAGAATACAGAATCAGCCGAGCTTGGCATTAGACCAAGCTTTACACTGTGGGTTTTCTCTCTTCAAATGCTCAGCTGCCTCTGGGTGAACTTCAAACATTTCAACTCTGACATTGAATAAGGAGAAAACTTGTCTTCTTTCTTTTGCTTTTTCCACGAAGGATCCTTATAGTAGTTCAAACCACAGTGGCTGTCATTGTTTATTCATGTTCTCTAATGATAAGCAATTGGTTTATTTATTCAATTGGTAGGTTCAGCTACGTCAATTTTATTTACAAGGGACAAAAATTTATTTGTAGAGCTGCATTTCGAAAATCTCTGGCCCCAAAATTTTCTTGAGCTTTACTTTGTTGCCTTTACATATATTTTTGTTTTACAAAACACAGCTGGATGCAGGGTCGGTCCGTACTATGGAGAGAATTATTTTTTGCATCTTGGAAAAGGTACTTATGAAGAAGCCATCAAAAACTGTGAAGCTAATAATGGAATTATTCCACTCTATTCAACGAGTGTCGCGAGAATGGATGCTATAAAATATGGCGCAATCAGTGTGGCATCTATGCCTGCAAGTAAGCTTGTAACCATTCTATGTATCATTTTTTGTGTTTGTGATACCCGTGCTGATAGCAGCAATTGAGGGAATAGAGTTCAGCCTAAGCTGCAAACTCTAATTATAGTCACACTGCTGCACCCCTAGTAACGTTTTGTTCCAACAGTCGATCAACCTTTTGTAAAATCATTATCACATAGCCTAAAGTTACAGGAAAAGTGTTTTCAACCTTGTTAGTAGGAGTACACTTTATTTTCGTTTCCGAAAAAGATCTACTCTTAAGTTATGTTTAAATTTAATGGTAGCGATGGCTGACACTCGTTTTGAAGTTAATCTTCAAATAACACTTTAAAAAGTCTTCCATTTTAAGATAAATATCCAAAACAAACAGAAAAAATTTTTGGTTTTAAAACTAATGCACTCATCATATACGTTTACAGAAAATTCTGGTACCCCTAGGAGTGTACTAATACATGCGATTTATCAGTCTTGGAGTTAGCATACTCTTTACCGCACACTTAAGATACATTTGTTTCAATCTTTTTCTTCCCTGCTCATCCGCTGTTTCATTTCTATTTATGAATCCATTTTTTCTATTTGATGATTGATTGATATCCTGAGAGATTTTCCTGTCTGAAGACTCCATAGTATCGAGCAACATTATAAAAATATTAAGCATAATATTATTTTTGTCTTCTACCAGTAGTGTGTGTTTGTGTTGTAAGTCATGAATGATATTTTTTTAGAAAGAATTGACATATATGAAGACGCATATATAAACAATAAGTTTTATCACGCCTTTAGAACGAGATATCCTTATAGAAGAATTGCTGAAGAGAATCTTCAAAAACCTTCTAGATCTGTTATTTCTCAATTTTTTTTAGAGTAAGTATGTCAAAAGACAGTTTGAATAAAACTTTGACTAAGCTATTTTTCTAAAAGATCATGACCCATTAGTTCAAGTTAATGAATTATTACAAATTTACAGTTGATAGGCACTAAGTAGAGGTAGTATCGTATAAGATTGCGCGAAAATTTGTTTTTGCCCTTGTCTAGCCCATCCAAAGTAGACCTACTATGTTCCTGTTTGGTCGGTTTCATAAAGTTGATATTCAAAGTGATACAATTAGAGGCTATGCTAATGATTACAGGCTCCATGCGAAGCACACCAAATCCACCAACGTCGTGCTGTGTTTTCTAAGTAGCAGATGAAACAACTCGCCTTTTCGTAAAATTTAGCAGAAGGCACAGACCACTTTCTCCACCAACTGCTACGTAACAAGCCAACCTCAGCTATGTAAAGTTCAGCTGTTTTTTTATTTTGATTGTTTGTGGTGAACATATGCCTTGAGAAGTTACTGCCTCATCTTTCCTACTTTTGCACGATTATGTTGCAGCACAGTGTTTTGGTTCTCTCAACAGCAGTGATTTACATATAGTTGAGGGGCGACATAATACATCGCCAAAACCATTGGTTTGACTGCAACTTTGTTTAGACTTAATAATTCAATACCAAACATTTTGTACACCACCTCTGTAGATTCACAACACTCCTTGTTCGAAATAACGAAGAATATATTCAAAATAAACTTTTCTCTTTACTACCTTACAAACGACATTTACTAGTTTCAACTAGCCTTTAGAGCAGGGGTCGGCAACCTATGGCCCGCGGGCCGGATCCGGCCGCCAAGCAAAATCAACCGGCTCCAAGACATCTTACCTAAGTATTAAAGAATACGGCCCGCCTTGTCTTTTAATCATAGATTTTGATGAATTTCAATCTATGCGGCTACAAAACTGTGATATATCCCAGTGTTTCTCAACCGCCGGTCCGCAGACCGGTGCCGGTCAACGTCTACTTTCCTGCCGGTCCGCAAAGTAAATTTCAATTTTATATCAAAATTGGAAAATGCCTAAGGCTGATCCATTATTAAACACTTGCGGCCGCCAGACCAAGTCAGTCTGGTCAGACGCTTAATATGCGCGCAGAATAATTTTTTTCCAGTAGCCTGTCGACGAGTTTATGCGCTCTGCCGACGAATCTAATTTTGCCTTTTTCTCTAAAAAATCAACGCGGCAGGTGAGACGAAGTGCTTGAAGCAAGTGGTTATTCACTTGATAGAGAAATTGGCACGTAGTACGCATGACAACTCATTTAACTCTTTCGCTCCCCGCGATCATCGATTGATGATCTCGTGTTTTCAGTGTTTCCCTCAAATTTTGTTAAATTGAGTTACAAAATTAATTTACTAAAAAATCGATTTGTGACTTTATTTTTCATCCGATTTTCATACAATTTTCAAAAGATCACGCTTATTTCCTCACGCATCGGAAAATGTATAATTTGTGCCCTAATTCTTGGATTTTTATACCCAAAAAGGGTTAAAATGACCAAGAACCCAGTTGCAGACAACAAAATCGGCCAAATTCTCAGCACGTGCCAATTACGCTAAAATCAAATTCAGATTACATCTTTACCACAATACCAAACCCTTTATCATCAACACAGTCTGAAAACTACTCTTTTGGGGCATCATTTGACAAAATTTCAAGCGATAATAATAAATTTTACGTTTTTGAATTTCCAAAATTTTTAGGGGTCTCAAAACCCCCCCACACAAATTTGAGTGGTAAGTAGATAAAAGTAAATTTAGTGCGTAAAAAATATCATATGTTGCTAAATACCAGTTACATTTGAAAGCTTAGGAAGTTTGCTTTCCAGCAATATATAACTTTAAATAGTTTAGACTAAGTGGTATATGATATTTACTGATCAAAAATGAGTACTGTACATCATGTCAGTTCAAAACCCCCAAAATTTTTTGACTTACCTTCACTAAATTATAATTTTTACAAAAACTACACCCTATAAAAAGATAAAATAAATTGCAAATGTTTCACCACTAAAGTCGTCATTTTGTATCAAATTTCCAAGGAGACAAGAAGCGAAATACAAGTTTAAAAGCTAACAAAAGTTTGGCTTCTCTAAATCAAAGTTTGCTGTATCCCCCTTGTTTCTCAAGAAATGGGAAGGGTGTAAACAAGCTGCTGTTTCATTGTCAGTGACAGCATATTCTATTTAAACTTGATATTTTCTGAATCTTAAAGAAATTCCCTGTCCAAAAATACATAATGTTACATGGTTTAGGCTAACCTCTAGCAGATAATAACTGATCATATTTTAGGTACTGAATTTAACTACCAAAATTTGGTACCGGTCGGTACCGGTCAAAAAAAAGGTCATGTGCCTCAGAAAGTTGCAAATTGTAGAAAACCTAGGCTGTTAGGTAAGTTTTGATTGATGTACCTTGAAAGCTTATTTCCTTAGCATCCTTTTGCGACCATTTCTAAAGAAATTGGTAGAAAATCAAATCTGTGGTAATCTTTGAGGTGAGGGTACCTCTTTAATTTTGAAGACAACTACCCCCCAGTTGGGGGGGTTTATTTTCATAAAATTTGCATATTCAAAAAAATGTTTTGTTTCTATTTGAAATCGTCAAGAAATGTAGATTTCAACGATATATCACACTTAATGTAGAAGTAGACAGCTGAGTAATGATTTACAAACAAACTTGAGGTACATAATTATGATTGATTATGACAGTTTTTCGCGCTGCCACCTTACGGACATTTTTTTTTCGCTTTTCACGCGGGAGCAAAAGAGTTAAGACATGTACTTGTAGCAGTATGTAAAAGAAAAAAAATGGTTAAACCAAAGGTTCCCAAACTTGGGTCCGCGGACTCCTGGGGGTCCTTGACGACCGCACAGGGTCCGTGGCTTCATCCTGGTCAATTAACGTTTGTCCCAGAAATTCACTTCAGTGAAATTATGAAAATTAACTCTGGCTTGACGATGAATCGGACCGCGAGTTACGCAATCGCGGCAGTAATACAGGTGTTGACCTTTTTTTTTGGAGGACAACCCCACTTCCTTTTGTATTCGTATTTTAATATTATAATTGGAATTGAGTCGGGTGCCAAAAGTAGTGTCACGTATAATTGGGGTACGCAAAAAAGCAGATTCACAAAAAGAAGTCCGCGAAGCAGCAGATTCGCAAAAAAAGGGTCTGTGAGGCAAAAAGTTCGGGAACCTCTGGTTTAACCTACAACGCAACGCTATTTTCTCAGCTGGCGATGCAGCACACATTAGTTGTTTCTTGAACAGCGCATATTGTCCGAAAAGAGCGAATAACAATGTACAGCGGTTTAGAACGATAACAATGTACAACCTAGTCAGCCTTATGACGTCATAGTACCAATAATGGGCAGCGAAGGCAAAGCGTTCGCTACAAACCAAAATTTAACAGTGTAATTTAGCGAAATCTGGCAGTAAAATGGAAACAAGCAAACAGTTAAATATTTTCCAGTTCTTTCAAAAGACACCCAACAGTGAAAATCAAGTTGGTGGTTTTAACAGGAAAGAGGAAGAAGATAGGCCTACTACTTCAAATATGGCGGGAAAATAATAACCACATGGTGGGAAACAATCATGTGATGGTGATATGGATTGTGCTGAGACAAGCAAAAAGCGAAGACGAGACTTTGTTAGGCAAAATGATAAGAACTACTTGGAACTTGGTTTCACCATTGCTCCTAGCAGTGAAAAATTGCCGCTTCCTATGTGCTTAGTCTGCCCCAAAGTTCTTTCAATCGACGCAGTGAAACCCTCAAAGCTTACTTGGCATTTTCACTCGCAGCATAGAAACCTTGTTGGCAAGCCTCTTGCATATTTCAAAAGACTACCGAGTGAAACAGAAAGCAAAGAACTGATATGCACAAGTTGACAACAACTGATAAAGCCCTTCTCAAATCTTCCCATTTAATATCTCTTCAAATTGGCAAAACTAAAAAACCTTCTACAATTGGGGAAGATTTAATAAAACCGTGCATGTTAGCAGCTACTGCAGAGGTTTTGGGTCCAGAAGCAGCAAACAAACTTCAAGCGATACCAATTTCAAATGATATAGTTCAAAGGAGAATAATAGATATGGCAGTTGATGTTGAAGAGCAACTTATTTAACAAGTAAAGAAATCGAAACATTTTGCTATAGAGTTTGACGAAACAACAGATTTGAGCAACTGTGCTGTTCTCGTATGCTTTTGTAGCGCCAGAGGCGTGACGTGCTGTCAGAGACGTAGCAGCCGCCCCCCAAACCCCCAATTGGGGGGAGCCCAGGCCAACTTTGGGGGCCCAAGTTAGTCTGAAATTGCTTTTTGGCTACGTGACTATTTTCAGTTCAGCAGACTTGTTTACAACCGATTTAAACTGTAGGAAGAAATTGGCTTGTGACATCATAAGTGAATGCAACGTCATTTTATCTCGCAGAATCTAGAATATTTCGATTGATTTTCTGGTAGAATCTTGAATATTCGATTGACGTAACAATGCCGTTGTTACGCAACAATCATAGAATGGTCTGGAATTCTGTTTGGCTATAAATACCGGGACAATATATATACACTGCAGAGTGCAGATAAAGTATTTTATTGACATTGTATAGAATGAAACGTTCAAAAAGTGGCGCTCAAAAGAGAAAAGAAGCAGCCACTGCTCGAGATGCTGTAGCGAAATTGCCCAAGATGACAGATTTTTTCAAGATTACTGAGCAGAGTAGACCTGGCACTAGTACCGAGAGGGATGAAGAAAACTATAGTGTACAAGAAAAAGAAGACTATGACGATCAGCATCAAAGTGATTGTGAATTTCCAGAAAATGTAAGTTGTGATTTACCTGCCAATACGCAACCTTCAATATCAAAAATAACTGAATCTCAATTTACCCCTATCCCTGATGACCCATGTAAATGGCCTGAAAGTATTTCTGATGCTCAACGATGTGATATAGTAAAGCGTGGACCACATCAACTAATAATGAATTTTCCATATAATAACACAACTCCAAGGCGACGTTTTTCCTCCAACCATTATAAACGTGTGTTACCTAATGGTGAAAGTGTTTCACGGTCGTGGCTAGTTTATTCTGGGGAATCAGATCAAGTTTTTTGCTTTTGTTGTAAGCTATTTGGAAAAACACTAAGCTCCTTTTGTAGTGGTATAAATACATGGGAGGGTTTTTCGAAAAAACTGAAAGACCATGAAAACGGCATTTCCCACCAAGAATGCTGCAGTCAATGGATGTTGCTAGCTGAAGGGATAAGAAATTCATCCACTATCGACAAACGCGAGATGAATATTTTTTTCAATGAAAGACGTTTTTGGAGAAATGTTTTAGAGAGACTTATCGACATTGCCTTGTTTCTATCGGAAAGGAATCTTGCTTTTAGAGGATCTGAAGAAGTCTTAGGATCTCCTCACAATGGAAATTTTCTGGGTATATTTGAGCTTTTGGCAAGAAGAGATCCGATCCTAAAAGAGCTTCAAGACAGAATCAAGAATAAAAACACTAAAGATCACTATTTGAGTCCTACCATACAAAATGAACTAATTGAATTGCTAGCGACAGAAGTTGAAAAAGAAAATTTACAGCAATTGAAATTGGCAAAATATTTTTCTATAATTTTGGACTGCACTCCAGATATGTCACATCATGAACAAATGTCTGTCATTCTCCGTTATGTACTATGTAATGAAGAAGCTGCTGTTGTTAAAGAAACATTTTTTGGCTACTTGAGAATAAGTGACAGTACTGGGAAAGGCTTGTTGGACGCTTTCTTAGAAAAAGCGACCGAACTGCAACTCGAATTGTCTGATTGTCGAGGTCAGTCATATGATAATGGTGCTAACATGAAAGGAAAACATTCTGGGGTCCAAGCAAGAATGCTAGACATCAATCCCAAAGCTGTTTACGTGCCCTGTGCAAACCATACCCTTAACTTAGTTGTTGTTGACAGTGCTAATTCATCGACGGAAGCATTGACATTTTTTGGAGTACTTACAAGGTTGTATGTGCTGTTTTCTTCCTCTGCTCAGCGTTGGGAAATTTTGAAGAAACATGTGGAGCTGTCCATAAAGTCACAATCTGATACTCGTTGGGAAAGCAGAATTAAATGCATCAAACCTCTTCGATACAATTTAAAAGAGGTGTTGCTGGCACTGAAAGACTTGGAAGCCATTTCCATAGAAAGAAAAGATGGAAGGGCTGCCTCAGAAACAAAATCGTTGATAGCTCATTTATCAAAATGGAGTTTTCTTTTGTCGGTGTTTATTTGGTATGATATCCTATTCCAAGTCAATAAAGCAAGCAAGATTCTTCAATCGTATGGAGTCTCCCTTCATACAATGGAAACGGAAATCCAGGCAACTGAAAAGTTTTTGCAAAACTATCGCACAACGGGTTATGACAGTGCCGCAACATCTGCTGTTGAAATAGCACAGGAATTGGATATTGATCCTGCTTTTCCTCCGTCAAGAAGTGGAAAGAAAAGAAGATTGTTTGATTACCAAGGTGAAGAGGAACAACGAGCTACTCCTGAACTGAAATTTAAAAGCAACTTTTTCTATCCATTAGTAGACCAGGCTATTATGTCAATAAAGGAGCGCTTTAATTTGTTACGTGAGGTTTCTTCCGCCTTTTCGTTTTTGTACACACGAGACAAACTTTTGCTTGTGCAACAAGAAAATGCTCTTCTTACTTGCTATAAAGAGTTCCAAAAAAAGTTCGGTGACATTGATTCTGATGAAATGAGCGCTGAGCTACAGCGGTTTGTTTTAATTTTACAAAAAAAACGCAATCTCAAAACGGCTCAAGACTTTCTGAACTATCTTCTAAAAACTCATTTATTTGAATTGTATCCGAATGTGTACATCGCACTTCGAATCTTACTAACTTGCCCCGTGACTGTTGCCAGCGCTGAAAGAAGCTTCAGCCAGAGACGTAGCAGCCGCCCCCCAAACCCCCCAATTGGGGGGAGCCCAGGCCAACTTTGGGGGCCCAAGTTAGTCTGAAATTGCTTTTTGGCTACGTGACTATTTTCAGTTCAGCAGACTTGTTTACAACCGATTTAAACTGTAGGAAGAAATTGGCTTGTGACATCATAAGTGAATGCAACGTCATTTTATCTCGCAGAATCTAGAATATTTCGATTGATTTTCTGGTAGAATCTTGAATATTCGATTGACGTAACAATGCCGTTGTTACGCAACAATCATAGAATGGTCTGGAATTCTGTTTGGCTATAAATACCGGGACAATATATATACACTGCAGAGTGCAGATAAAGTATTTTATTGACATTGTATAGAATGAAACGTTCAAAAAGTGGCGCTCAAAAGAGAAAAGAAGCAGCCACTGCTCGAGATGCTGTAGCGAAATTGCCCAAGATGACAGATTTTTTCAAGATTACTGAGCAGAGTAGACCTGGCACTAGTACCGAGAGGGATGAAGAAAACTATAGTGTACAAGAAAAAGAAGACTATGACGATCAGCATCAAAGTGATTGTGAATTTCCAGAAAATGTAAGTTGTGATTTACCTGCCAATACGCAACCTTCAATATCAAAAATAACTGAATCTCAATTTACCCCTATCCCTGATGACCCATGTAAATGGCCTGAAAGTATTTCTGATGCTCAACGATGTGATATAGTAAAGCGTGGACCACATCAACTAATAATGAATTTTCCATATAATAACACAACTCCAAGGCGACGTTTTTCCTCCAACCATTATAAACGTGTGTTACCTAATGGTGAAAGTGTTTCACGGTCGTGGCTAGTTTATTCTGGGGAATCAGATCAAGTTTTTTGCTTTTGTTGTAAGCTATTTGGAAAAACACTAAGCTCCTTTTGTAGTGGTATAAATACATGGGAGGGTTTTTCGAAAAAACTGAAAGACCATGAAAACGGCATTTCCCACCAAGAATGCTGCAGTCAATGGATGTTGCTAGCTGAAGGGATAAGAAATTCATCCACTATCGACAAACGCGAGATGAATATTTTTTTCAATGAAAGACGTTTTTGGAGAAATGTTTTAGAGAGACTTATCGACATTGCCTTGTTTCTATCGGAAAGGAATCTTGCTTTTAGAGGATCTGAAGAAGTCTTAGGATCTCCTCACAATGGAAATTTTCTGGGTATATTTGAGCTTTTGGCAAGAAGAGATCCGATCCTAAAAGAGCTTCAAGACAGAATCAAGAATAAAAACACTAAAGATCACTATTTGAGTCCTACCATACAAAATGAACTAATTGAATTGCTAGCGACAGAAGTTGAAAAAGAAAATTTACAGCAATTGAAATTGGCAAAATATTTTTCTATAATTTTGGACTGCACTCCAGATATGTCACATCATGAACAAATGTCTGTCATTCTCCGTTATGTACTATGTAATGAAGAAGCTGCTGTTGTTAAAGAAACATTTTTTGGCTACTTGAGAATAAGTGACAGTACTGGGAAAGGCTTGTTGGACGCTTTCTTAGAAAAAGCGACCGAACTGCAACTCGAATTGTCTGATTGTCGAGGTCAGTCATATGATAATGGTGCTAACATGAAAGGAAAACATTCTGGGGTCCAAGCAAGAATGCTAGACATCAATCCCAAAGCTGTTTACGTGCCCTGTGCAAACCATACCCTTAACTTAGTTGTTGTTGACAGTGCTAATTCATCGACGGAAGCATTGACATTTTTTGGAGTACTTACAAGGTTGTATGTGCTGTTTTCTTCCTCTGCTCAGCGTTGGGAAATTTTGAAGAAACATGTGGAGCTGTCCATAAAGTCACAATCTGATACTCGTTGGGAAAGCAGAATTAAATGCATCAAACCTCTTCGATACAATTTAAAAGAGGTGTTGCTGGCACTGAAAGACTTGGAAGCCATTTCCATAGAAAGAAAAGATGGAAGGGCTGCCTCAGAAACAAAATCGTTGATAGCTCATTTATCAAAATGGAGTTTTCTTTTGTCGGTGTTTATTTGGTATGATATCCTATTCCAAGTCAATAAAGCAAGCAAGATTCTTCAATCGTATGGAGTCTCCCTTCATACAATGGAAACGGAAATCCAGGCAACTGAAAAGTTTTTGCAAAACTATCGCACAACGGGTTATGACAGTGCCGCAACATCTGCTGTTGAAATAGCACAGGAATTGGATATTGATCCTGCTTTTCCTCCGTCAAGAAGTGGAAAGAAAAGAAGATTGTTTGATTACCAAGGTGAAGAGGAACAACGAGCTACTCCTGAACTGAAATTTAAAAGCAACTTTTTCTATCCATTAGTAGACCAGGCTATTATGTCAATAAAGGAGCGCTTTAATTTGTTACGTGAGGTTTCTTCCGCCTTTTCGTTTTTGTACACACGAGACAAACTTTTGCTTGTGCAACAAGAAAATGCTCTTCTTACTTGCTATAAAGAGTTCCAAAAAAAGTTCGGTGACATTGATTCTGATGAAATGAGCGCTGAGCTACAGCGGTTTGTTTTAATTTTACAAAAAAAACGCAATCTCAAAACGGCTCAAGACTTTCTGAACTATCTTCTAAAAACTCATTTATTTGAATTGTATCCGAATGTGTACATCGCACTTCGAATCTTACTAACTTGCCCCGTGACTGTTGCCAGCGCTGAAAGAAGCTTCAGCCAGAGACGTAGCAGCCGCCCCCCAAACCCCCCAATTGGGGGGAGCCCAGGCCAACTTTGGGGGCCCAAGTTAGTCTGAAATTGCTTTTTGGCTACGTGACTATTTTCAGTTCAGCAGACTTGTTTACAACCGATTTAAACTGTAGGAAGAAATTGGCTTGTGACATCATAAGTGAATGCAACGTCATTTTATCTCGCAGAATCTAGAATATTTCGATTGATTTTCTGGTAGAATCTTGAATATTCGATTGACGTAACAATGCCGTTGTTACGCAACAATCATAGAATGGTCTGGAATTCTGTTTGGCTATAAATACCGGGACAATATATATACACTGCAGAGTGCAGATAAAGTATTTTATTGACATTGTATAGAATGAAACGTTCAAAAAGTGGCGCTCAAAAGAGAAAAGAAGCAGCCACTGCTCGAGATGCTGTAGCGAAATTGCCCAAGATGACAGATTTTTTCAAGATTACTGAGCAGAGTAGACCTGGCACTAGTACCGAGAGGGATGAAGAAAACTATAGTGTACAAGAAAAAGAAGACTATGACGATCAGCATCAAAGTGATTGTGAATTTCCAGAAAATGTAAGTTGTGATTTACCTGCCAATACGCAACCTTCAATATCAAAAATAACTAAATCTCAATTTACCCCTATCCCTGATGACCCATGTAAATGGCCTGAAAGTATTTCTGATGCTCAACGATGTGATATAGTAAAGCGTGGACCACATCAACTAATAATGAATTTTCCATATAATAACACAACTCCAAGGCGACGTTTTTCCTCCAACCATTATAAACGTGTGTTACCTAATGGTGAAAGTGTTTCACGGTCGTGGCTAGTTTATTCTGGGGAATCAGATCAAGTTTTTTGCTTTTGTTGTAAGCTATTTGGAAAAACACTAAGCTCCTTTTGTAGTGGTATAAATACATGGGAGGGTTTTTCGAAAAAACTGAAAGACCATGAAAACGGCATTTCCCACCAAGAATGCTGCAGTCAATGGATGTTGCTAGCTGAAGGGATAAGAAATTCATCCACTATCGACAAACGCGAGATGAATATTTTTTTCAATGAAAGACGTTTTTGGAGAAATGTTTTAGAGAGACTTATCGACATTGCCTTGTTTCTATCGGAAAGGAATCTTGCTTTTAGAGGATCTGAAGAAGTCTTAGGATCTCCTCACAATGGAAATTTTCTGGGTATATTTGAGCTTTTGGCAAGAAGAGATCCGATCCTAAAAGAGCTTCAAGACAGAATCAAGAATAAAAACACTAAAGATCACTATTTGAGTCCTACCATACAAAATGAACTAATTGAATTGCTAGCGACAGAAGTTGAAAAAGAAAATTTACAGCAATTGAAATTGGCAAAATATTTTTCTATAATTTTGGACTGCACTCCAGATATGTCACATCATGAACAAATGTCTGTCATTCTCCGTTATGTACTATGTAATGAAGAAGCTGCTGTTGTTAAAGAAACATTTTTTGGCTACTTGAGAATAAGTGACAGTACTGGGAAAGGCTTGTTGGACGCTTTCTTAGAAAAAGCGACCGAACTGCAACTCGAATTGTCTGATTGTCGAGGTCAGTCATATGATAATGGTGCTAACATGAAAGGAAAACATTCTGGGGTCCAAGCAAGAATGCTAGACATCAATCCCAAAGCTGTTTACGTGCCCTGTGCAAACCATACCCTTAACTTAGTTGTTGTTGACAGTGCTAATTCATCGACGGAAGCATTGACATTTTTTGGAGTACTTACAAGGTTGTATGTGCTGTTTTCTTCCTCTGCTCAGCGTTGGGAAATTTTGAAGAAACATGTGGAGCTGTCCATAAAGTCACAATCTGATACTCGTTGGGAAAGCAGAATTAAATGCATCAAACCTCTTCGATACAATTTAAAAGAGGTGTTGCTGGCACTGAAAGACTTGGAAGCCATTTCCATAGAAAGAAAAGATGGAAGGGCTGCCTCAGAAACAAAATCGTTGATAGCTCATTTATCAAAATGGAGTTTTCTTTTGTCGGTGTTTATTTGGTATGATATCCTATTCCAAGTCAATAAAGCAAGCAAGATTCTTCAATCGTATGGAGTCTCCCTTCATACAATGGAAACGGAAATCCAGGCAACTGAAAAGTTTTTGCAAAACTATCGCACAACGGGTTATGACAGTGCCGCAACATCTGCTGTTGAAATAGCACAGGAATTGGATATTGATCCTGCTTTTCCTCCGTCAAGAAGTGGAAAGAAAAGAAGATTGTTTGATTACCAAGGTGAAGAGGAACAACAAGCTACTCCTGAACTGAAATTTAAAAGCAACTTTTTCTATCCATTAGTAGACCAGGCTATTATGTCAATAAAGGAGCGCTTTAATTTGTTACGTGAGGTTTCTTCCGCCTTTTCGTTTTTGTACACACGAGACAAACTTTTGCTTGTGCAACAAGAAAATGCTCTTCTTACTTGCTATAAAGAGTTCCAAAAAAAGTTCGGTGACATTGATTCTGATGAAATGAGCGCTGAGCTACAGCGGTTTGTTTTAATTTTACAAAAAAAACGCAATCTCAAACGGCTCAAGACTTTCTGACTATCTTCTAAAAACTCATTTATTTGAATTGTATCCGAATGTGTACATCGCACTTCGAATCTTACTAACTTGCCCCGTGACTGTTGCCAGCGCTGAAAGAAGCTTCAGCCAGAGACGTAGCAGCCGCCCCCCAAACCCCCCAATTGGGGGGAGCCCAGGCCAACTTTGGGGGCCCAAGTTAGTCTGAAATTGCTTTTTGGCTACGTGACTATTTTCAGTTCAGCAGACTTGTTTACAACCGATTTAAACTGTAGGAAGAAATTGGCTTGTGACATCATAAGTGAATGCAACGTCATTTTATCTCGCAGAATCTAGAATATTTCGATTGATTTTCTGGTAGAATCTTGAATATTCGATTGACGTAACAATGCCGTTGTTACGCAACAATCATAGAATGGTCTGGAATTCTGTTTGGCTATAAATACCGGGACAATATATATACACTGCAGAGTGCAGATAAAGTATTTTATTGACATTGTATAGAATGAAACGTTCAAAAAGTGGCGCTCAAAAGAGAAAAGAAGCAGCCACTGCTCGAGATGCTGTAGCGAAATTGCCCAAGATGACAGATTTTTTCAAGATTACTGAGCAGAGTAGACCTGGCACTAGTACCGAGAGGGATGAAGAAAACTATAGTGTACAAGAAAAAGAAGACTATGACGATCAGCATCAAAGTGATTGTGAATTTCCAGAAAATGTAAGTTGTGATTTACCTGCCAATAGGCAACCTTCAATATCAAAAATAACTGAATCTCAATTTACCCCTATCCCTGATGACCCATGTAAATGGCCTGAAAGTATTTCTGATGCTCAACGATGTGATATAGTAAAGCGTGGACCACATCAACTAATAATGAATTTTCCATATAATAACACAACTCCAAGGCGACGTTTTTCCTCCAACCATTATAAACGTGTGTTACCTAATGGTGAAAGTGTTTCACGGTCGTGGCTAGTTTATTCTGGGGAATCAGATCAAGTTTTTTGCTTTTGTTGTAAGCTATTTGGAAAAACACTAAGCCCCTTTTGTAGTGGTATAAATACATGGGAGGGTTTTTCGAAAAAACTGAAAGACCATGAAAACGGCATTTCCCACCAAGAATGCTGCAGTCAATGGATGTTGCTAGCTGAAGGGATAAGAAATTCATCCACTATCGACAAACGCGAGATGAATATTTTTTTCAATGAAAGACGTTTTTGGAGAAATGTTTTAGAGAGACTTATCGACATTGCCTTGTTTCTATCGGAAAGGAATCTTGCTTTTAGAGGATCTGAAGAAGTCTTAGGATCTCCTCACAATGGAAATTTTCTGGGTATATTTGAGCTTTTGGCAAGAAGAGATCCGATCCTAAAAGAGCTTCAAGACAGAATCAAGAATAAAAACACTAAAGATCACTATTTGAGTCCTACCATACAAAATGAACTAATTGAATTGCTAGCGACAGAAGTTGAAAAAGAAAATTTACAGCAATTGAAATTGGCAAAATATTTTTCTATAATTTTGGACTGCACTCCAGATATGTCACATCATGAACAAATGTCTGTCATTCTCCGTTATGTACTATGTAATGAAGAAGCTGCTGTTGTTAAAGAAACATTTTTTGGCTACTTGAGAATAAGTGACAGTACTGGGAAAGGCTTGTTGGACGCTTTCTTAGAAAAAGCGACCGAACTGCAACTCGAATTGTCTGATTGTCGAGGTCAGTCATATGATAATGGTGCTAACATGAAAGGAAATTAGTCTCACAGTGCCAAACGACTTCCCTATTCCCCTAGCCTAAGCCTGCTACTCCAAAAAGAAGGTGTTCTAGTTTTAGGGATAGAAAACTACACAAACAAGAAATAAACATAACATATTTTATATCAATTTTTTCAGAATGGATTGAGGAATCATAATCTGACATTTTTCTGCATGTATATGTGATTGTTTTGAGTATGAGTCTATTTGAAGCAGAAAAAAATACTTTACACTTATAATTTTTTTTAGCATTTTTCAACTTACCAAAGGAACCTGTCAGCTATATTCCATCCAGAGTGCTTGGGTATCAGCTAATCCAAAAGAAAATTTATTTTTCAATATGTACACAAAATTTCACATGAATCCAATGGAATTTTGTTTTTATGATTTTTTTTTTGTATGGTTGCTTCAACCGGTCATCCAGTAAGATTATGACAGAAAAAAGGCAAGATAATACACACACTATATACACACAAATATTGCTTCAATTTATATTGTTGTGGAGTATGGTATTGCTCAAAGCAATCTTTAGGATGAAGAAATGGCTTATGTGAGCAACCTTTGCAAAAAAATTGGTGCGATGACGTTTTGCGGGAGTGCTGCAGACGACGCAGTTTCGGTCGTTGGGTGAGTGAGAAACAAGATGAAGATTTCCCGTAAACCTCTCAGTCAAACTATTGTTTTCTCTGCTGAGGCATGGTTTTGATTTCCTCATTTCCTCTGGAGTCATGACAGAGACAGCCAAAGCTTCAAGCTGAATGATGAGGGTTTTCTTGAACGGGCGGAGGCTACATGTTTTGCCTTGCGGATTATCATTTTGCCTCGTTTTGTTGAAGAGAATTCTAGCATTGATCTGAGCTAGTTCTAGGATCCAGTAAAACAATTTTTTCCACCATTTATAGGTTTTCCTATCAAAAACATTGTAATACCCTGCCAGTTGATCGGCACGATCGCAACCATTCATTCTTTCATTATACTCAAAAATGGGAACGGGCTTGTTGGACTCCCGGTTTCGACTTGACCGCCGCTGCTCCATTCCCACAGTAGTATTAGTACTGACTAATACACATGGCTTCTTGGCCTTCTTGTCTTTGAAAGCCACACACACTGTCTCCTCTTCCTCATTGAAGTACCATGCTGTCCCCATGTATGGTAATTTCAGGCTTTTGAGTTCGGGAGGGAACCCGACACGCTGAATATTCAATGTTCCAGTAAAATGCATTCTTTTACTCCTCAAGTACTGGACCAGTTTTTCTGATGTGTAATATCTGTCGCTGTAGATATGGTGGCCAGAAGAGAATGGACGCAGCAGATACTCAAAAACTTTCACTGCCTGTGGATTCTCCCTCTCTAGATCGACACTGAAGGATGTCTCCGCACCAAAGTAAATGAGTAGGTTTAGAATATAACCAGACTCACTTTCAACGAGGCCAAACACTTTCACATGATATTTAGATGGTTTTGTGGGATTGTACTGGGTGTACTTCCATCTTCCAGTCCAGCCGATGACCATTTCATCTAGTGACAGATGCTGATTAGGGTAATATGCAGCTTGAAATCGTTCTAACATCATGTCCACAAAAGGCTCCACTTTTTCTTTACCCTCTGCGCCCTCGTCAGAACAATGAAGCATTGTATGAAATATAGACTGGAAACTGTTTCGGTCAAACATCTGGGAATACCATTTAGAGTATCCTTTATCACTGGTGTCCCAGTAGTCCCTAATCTGAGGCTTGGAATCGAGGCCCATTTGGATAAGGACAGCAAGAAATTTATAAATCTCGCTGTCAGTGATTGGTTCCCAGCTCGAATACACGGAATACTTTCTGGCCGGAGTATTCATCTGCACTTTTCGGTTTGCAAATTCGTTCACTGAATTCTTGAATTTATCTTTGATCACTTCATCAAAAAATACTTTGAAGCAATCTAAGGGAGTGGATTCCTGATTGAGAGGTACATGAACCCCTGAGTTTCTTGCAGGCTGGAAACGATATGATGAAAAATGAACTTCATCTCCATTTGTAACTAACTTCCACTCTTTCGTGGCAGCTTTAGATCTAGATCCAGTAGGCCTATCATTTTGTGTGCGAGGCCTTGATTCAGAGAGTTTAGCTCTATTATTAGGTCTAGATCTATTCGTAGGTCTAGATGAAGGGCCAGGTTCGTTGGTTTCACTATCTGATGATGTAGATGATCTAGATCTAGATCTAACGTCAATTTGACTAGCACTATCACCTTCTAGATCTAGTTCTAAATCGACACTTAGATTATCTACTTCTTCTTCACCCACTGAGTCAGTTTCATCACTAGAATCATTCATAATTTGGCTCAAAAAGTCTAAAGCCTTTGAAGCACACAAACGTCGAGACTGCTGTTGTTGTTCGGCCATATTGTTTTCAGTAGCAACGACGAATGATCAGTAAAAAATATCTTCACAAAGTACAACAGACTATAACAAACCCATGAACTGTTGATATTTCAGCTTGAAAAGGGTGCCAAAAGCCTACAGAGCTATTTGGTACATTATTGAGGTAGTTTCGAATCTTTAGTTCTTTTAGCTTCGCATAAAATGACTGAGCCGGTGTCACCGGCCCACGGGATTGAACGGTTTTCCAATAAGCCGCTCACAGCGGCTCGCGGGACTGAATCAGTTAAAGAAACATTTTTTGGCTACTTGAGAATAAGTGACAGTACTGGGAAAGGCTTGTTGGACGCTTTCTTAGAAAAAGCGACCGAACTGCAACTCGAATTGTCTGATTGTCGAGGTCAGTCATATGATAATGGTGCTAACATGAAAGGAAAACATTCTGGGGTCCAAGCAAGAATGCTAGACATCAATCCCAAAGCTGTTTACGTGCCCTGTGCAAACCATACCCTTAACTTAGTTGTTGTTGACAGTGCTAATTCATCGACGGAAGCATTGACATTTTTTGGAGTACTTACAAGGTTGTATGTGCTGTTTTCTTCCTCTGCTCAGCGTTGGGAAATTTTGAAGAAACATGTGGAGCTGTCCATAAAGTCACAATCTGATACTCGTTGGGAAAGCAGAATTAAATGCATCAAACCTCTTCGATACAATTTAAAAGAGGTGTTGCTGGCACTGAAAGACTTGGAAGCCATTTCCATAGAAAGAAAAGATGGAAGGGCTGCCTCAGAAACAAAATCGTTGATAGCTCATTTATCAAAATGGAGTTTTCTTTTGTCGGTGTTTATTTGGTATGATATCCTATTCCAAGTCAATAAAGCAAGCAAGATTCTTCAATCGTATGGAGTCTCCCTTCATACAATGGAAACGGAAATCCAGGCAACTGAAAAGTTTTTGCAAAACTATCGCACAACGGGTTATGACAGTGCCGCAACATCTGCTGTTGAAATAGCACAGGAATTGGATATTGATCCTGCTTTTCCTCCGTCAAGAAGTGGAAAGAAAAGAAGATTGTTTGATTACCAAGGTGAAGAGGAACAACGAGCTACTCCTGAACTGAAATTTAAAAGCAACTTTTTCTATCCATTAGTAGACCAGGCTATTATGTCAATAAAGGAGCGCTTTAATTTGTTACGTGAGGTTTCTTCCGCCTTTTCGTTTTTGTACACACGAGACAAACTTTTGCTTGTGCAACAAGAAAATGCTCTTCTTACTTGCTATAAAGAGTTCCAAAAAAAGTTCGGTGACATTGATTCTGATGAAATGAGCGCTGAGCTACAGCGGTTTGTTTTAATTTTACAAAAAAAACGCAATCTCAATACGGCTCAAGACTTTCTGAACTATCTTCTAAAGACTCATTTATTTGAATTGTATCCGAATGTGTACATCGCACTTCGAATCTTACTAACTTGCCCCGTGACTGTTGCCAGCGCTGAAAGAAGCTTCAGCAAATTGAAACTGATCAAAACTTTTAATAGAACGTCTATGACAGACAGTAGACTATCTTCATTAGCCATGTTGTCAATTGAAAATGACTGCGCCCAATCTCTTGATTATGACAATGTCATAACAGCATTTGCGAACAAAAAGGTTCGCTCCAGACTATTTAAATGATACTGTGTTTTTATAACTTTTTCATGTTTTTCAGTGTCATTGCTTTCGTTTCGCAGTGTCTGCATAAATGTCCTACTGAACTCTGGCATCGGTGCCGAATTTTTTATGACTTGCACCTTCGGTATCGGCATGCTTTATTCTGACATTAGCCTGTTTACTTATGTACAAATCGTGGTGTATTTTCTTAATGCAGCTTTTCAATTTTACACCTCTAAAGTGATATGACCTGTGCGCAGGGGCTCTTGCGCTTACTTTGGGGGGGGGGGGCCCGAAGTTGGAGTGCTACGGGACTGCGTGCTGTACCGTGAGCCAACTGACCTACACTCAATTACTTAAGTTCACGAGAGTTCTTTGACATCGAATTATTTCCTAAGTTTTCAGTTGACACGAATTTTTCTGTTTTGTTTATTAAACCTTTACCAAAAATTATGGTACAATTTCAAAATTTAGCGGCATCTTCAGTCCAAAAGTTAATTCTGTTTTCTGATGTTTTATCCAAAGACCAAGAGATATTTATATCTCAAAAAAAATGAAAAAAAGACACGAGGATTAATTTTTCGTGGGGTGAAGATGAGGCAATGTATGAGTCATGTTTATACGAAAAATAAAACGAAGCACGAGGATTTATATTCGGAAACACGAAGGAATGCAGGACTCACGTTTCTACGAAAATGAAAAGAAAACACCAGGTAGCAACATACGAAAACAAACGCGCGCGGGGTAGGCGTAAGGGCAAAGGTTACACGATCGCTACACTTTGTTCGGTATGTAAACGAAGGAAGAGTCATGGAAGATTTTCTTTGTAGTCTCAAACTACCTGGACGGACGACCAGCTCAGAAATATTTAGGTCTCCTAATAACTATGTGCAAGAGCAAGGTTTAGATTAGGGTAAATGTGTCGGGGTTTGTACTGACGGCGCTGCTAACATGATGGGATGTCACTCTAGTGTAACTGCGAAAATTAGAGACGTGGTAAACAAAGATCTGCTGATTACACACTGTATTCTTCACCGGGAAAATTTATCTGCCAAAAAACTATCTCCTGAATTAAATGACGTTTTGAACGGCGCAGCGAAGATCGTAACTGATATTCGAGGCCGAGCATTGCACTCGAGGCTCTTTGAGGCTTTGTGTGCAGTCCCAAGCACTCCAACTTCGGGCCTCCCCCCAAAGTAAGCGCAAGAGCCCCTGCGCACAGGTCATATCACTTTAGAGGTGTAAAATTGAAAAGCTGCATTAAGAAAATACACCACGATTTGTACATAAGTAAACAGGCTAATGTCAGAATAAAGCATGCCGATACCGAAGGTGCAAGTCATAAAAAATTCGGCACCGATGCCAGAGTTCAGTAGGACATTTATGCAGACACTGCGAAACGAAAGCAATGACACTGAAAAACATGAAAAAGTTATAAAAACACAGTATCATTTAAATAGTCTGGAGCGAACCTTTTTGTTCGCAAATGCTGTTATGACATTGTCATAATCAAGAGATTGGGCGCAGTCATTTTCAATTGACAACATGGCTAATGAAGATAGTCTACTGTCTGTCATAGACGTTCTATTAAAAGTTTTGATCAGTTTCAATTTGCTGAAGCTTCTTTCAGCGCTGGCAACAGTCACGGGGCAAGTTAGTAAGATTCGAAGTGCGATGTACACATTCGGATACAATTCAAATAAATGAGTCTTTAGAAGATAGTTCAGAAAGTCTTGAGCCGTATTGAGATTGCGTTTTTTTTGTAAAATTAAAACAAACCGCTGTAGCTCAGCGCTCATTTCATCAGAATCAATGTCACCGAACTTTTTTTGGAACTCTTTATAGCAAGTAAGAAGAGCATTTTCTTGTTGCACAAGCAAAAGTTTGTCTCGTATGTACAAAAACGAAAAGGCGGAAGAAACCTCACGTAACAAATTAAAGCGCTCCTTTATTGACATAATAGCCTGGTCTACTAATGGATAGAAAAAGTTGCTTTTAAATTTCAGTTCAGGAGTAGCTCGTTGTTCCTCTTCACCTTGGTAATCAAACAATCTTCTTTTCTTTCCACTTCTTGACGGAGGAAAAGCAGGATCAATATCCAATTCCTGTGCTATTTCAACAGCAGATGTTGCGGCACTGTCATAACCCGTTGTGCGATAGTTTTGCAAAAACTTTTCAGTTGCCTGGATTTCCGTTTCCATTGTATGAAGGGAGACTCCATACGATTGAAGAATCTTGCTTGCTTTATTGACTTGGAATAGGATATCATACCAAATAAACACCGACAAAAGAAAACTCCATTTTGATAAATGAGCTATCAACGATTTTGTTTCTGAGGCAGCCCTTCCATCTTTTCTTTCTATGGAAATGGCTTCCAAGTCTTTCAGTGCCAGCAACACCTCTTTTAAATTGTATCGAAGAGGTTTGATGCATTTAATTCTGCTTTCCCAACGAGTATCAGATTGTGACTTTATGGACAGCTCCACATGTTTCTTCAAAATTTCCCAACGCTGAGCAGAGGAAGAAAACAGCACATACAACCTTGTAAGTACTCCAAAAAATGTCAATGCTTCCGTCGATGAATTAGCACTGTCAACAACAACTAAGTTAAGGGTATGGTTTGCACAGGGCACGTAAACAGCTTTGGGATTGATGTCTAGCATTCTTGCTTGGACCCCAGAATGTTTTCCTTTCATGTTAGCACCATTATCATATGACTGACCTCGACAATCAGACAATTCGAGTTGCAGTTCGGTCGCTTTTTCTAAGAAAGCGTCCAACAAGCCTTTCCCAGTACTGTCACTTATTCTCAAGTAGCCAAAAAATGTTTCTTTAACAACAGCAGCTTCTTCATTACATAGTACATAACGGAGAATGACAGACATTTGTTCATGATGTGACATATCTGGAGTGCAGTCCAAAATTATAGAAAAATATTTTGCCAATTTCAATTGCTGTAAATTTTCTTTTTCAACTTCTGTCGCTAGCAATTCAATTAGTTCATTTTGTATGGTAGGACTCAAATAGTGATCTTTAGTGTTTTTATTCTTGATTCTGTCTTGAAGCTCTTTTAGGATCGGATCTCTTCTTGCCAAAAGCTCAAATATACCCAGAAAATTTCCATTGTGAGGAGATCCTAAGACTTCTTCAGATCCTCTAAAAGCAAGATTCCTTTCCGATAGAAACAAGGCAATGTCGATAAGTCTCTCTAAAACATTTCTCCAAAAACGTCTTTCATTGAAAAAAATATTCATCTCGCGTTTGTCGATAGTGGATGAATTTCTTATCCCTTCAGCTAGCAACATCCATTGACTGCAGCATTCTTGGTGGGAAATGCCGTTTTCATGGTCTTTCAGTTTTTTCGAAAAACCCTCCCATGTATTTATACCACTACAAAAGGGGCTTAGTGTTTTTCCAAATAGCTTACAACAAAAGCAAAAAACTTGATCTGATTCCCCAGAATAAACTAGCCACGACCGTGAAACACTTTCACCATTAGGTAACACACGTTTATAATGGTTGGAGGAAAAACGTCGCCTTGGAGTTGTGTTATTATATGGAAAATTCATTATTAGTTGATGTGGTCCACGCTTTACTATATCACATCGTTGAGCATCAGAAATACTTTCAGGCCATTTACATGGGTCATCAGGGATAGGGGTAAATTGAGATTTAGTTATTTTTGATATTGAAGGTTGCGTATTGGCAGGTAAATCACAACTTACATTTTCTGGAAATTCACAATCACTTTGATGCTGATCGTCATAGTCTTCTTTTTCTTGTACACTATAGTTTTCTTCATCCCTCTCGGTACTAGTGCCAGGTCTACTCTGCTCAGTAATCTTGAAAAAATCTGTCATCTTGGGCAATTTCGCTACAGCATCTCGAGCAGTGACTGCTTCTTTTCTCTTTTGAGCGCCACTTTTTGAACGTTTCATTCTATACAATGTCAATAAAATACTTTATCTGCACTCTGCAGTGTATATATATTGTCCCGGTATTTATAGCCAAACAGAATTCCAGACCATTCTATGATTGTTGCGTAACAACGGCATTGTTACGTCAATCGAATATTCAAGATTCTACCAGAAAATCAATCGAAATATTGTAGATTCTGCGAGATAAAATGACGTTGCATTCACTTATGATGTCACAAGCCAATTTCTTCCTACAGTTTAAATCGGTTGTAAACAAGTCTGCTGAACTGAAAATAGTCACGTAGCCAAAAAGCAATTTCAGACTAACTTGGGCCCCCAAAGTTGGCCTGGGCTCTCCCCAATTGGGGGGTTTGTGGGGCGGCTGCTACGTCTCTGTTTGTGTGATAGCATAGGTTCACAACATCATCATCTCTTTTTTCATGTTGAAGTTAGGTGGCTTTCGTGAGGATGCGTTCTCACTCGTCTGTTTGAATTGAGAGAAGAAGTAAAGCAGTTTTTTTGTGAAAAAACTCTTCATTAAAAGACCGATGAGGTGTGGACAGCCAAATAGCATACATAGCGGACATATTCAGCCGCTTGAACGGCCTTAACTGTTCTCTGCAAGGTAATCACACCAATATATTTATATTGCGTAAAAAAACTGAAGCTTTCAAAAAGAAACTGGTGTTTTGGAAAAGCAAAGATCAGAAAGGCAATAAAGCAGAAGTGCGGTTTCCGACTCCGTTTTGGTCGGAAACTGCACCACCACGTTGATTGGTGTAAGTGGCTATTATCCTTCCAAAGGGTTTCAGTTACCCCGTGCACTCCCATCTGTTCCCTCTTCTCTTCGCCGTATTCTCATTCTCATTCTTCTGATGACCGACAACGTTCACTCTCATCCTGATCCCGTCTTTTCCTGCCCAGTGTGCGTTGGAAATGTTACCTAGAGGGGTAGGACGGTGCAATGCTGCATCTGTTCTAAATGGGTCCATCTACGGTGTTCACTACTTTCCTGCTCCAAGTTCGATGCTCTAGGCAGCTCTCTCCTGGAGCTATCTCTCTTGTTGCGTCTCTGCACGTCTCCTATGGATACCCAAACTTCCAACTCTGTAGCTTCTTCAAGCTCCCCAGCACGTATACCTCCACTGTTTAATTTAACACCTTCCATACCATGCAACACTGCCTCCCCACCCTCGCCTACAAACATTCTATCCTTCTTAAGCCCACTTCGTATCTTCTATCTTTACAATTACCCATCATTCTTTGTTTCTGACTGTTTTTCTACATCTAATGCTTCTTCCACTGACTTGTCTAGGGTTTCTGAATGAAACGCTTGTAATCTTCGAACCAGATGCGCTGAACTTCTCCACTTTATCTCGCTTCATTCTTTAGACCTTGTCTGTAGCCAGGAATCGCACCTCAAATAGCCTACTTTCCTCCGGTCTTTGAAATCTCTGTTCTGCGATCTGATTGCCCTCACCCCCTGTCTAGCGCTTTTCTCCACGAAGCTTTTCTCTGCTAACCCGCAGGCTGGCGGTGGTGTCATCATTTTGCATGGTCTATCTTTTTCCAAAGTCCTTACGTTCTCTTCTTCCTTTGCTTGCCTCTCACAATGCAGGGGTTAACATCTTACCAAATAAATTTTCCTCGCTCTGTTTTCTTAACATTTATTCTCTCCTTATTTTTGCTTCTTCGACAGATAGCTAAACTGATTTCATTTCAATCTTTGTTTTTCCTTTCTCCAGAAATCTGTTCATTTTGGAGGACTTCAGTTTCCATCACTCCTTCTGGGACACAAAAGATAATTCTGAACCCGTGGGGAAATAGATTTGGATGGGTTATCTCTTCTGACCTCTTTTCCTCAGTAATTTCAACACTCCGACTCTTCTCGGTTGCTCTTTTGGCAGTCGCTTTTCCTGACATTTTCTTTGCTCCTGAAAGCTGCTTAATGACTTGACTTTATCACCTCCCAATTCTTCAAACTGCCCCTTTTTTTTTGCTTTTTCGCCCCTACAAATGTCTCTCTTCCTTTAATTTTCAGAAAGCTTGTTAGGTTAACTTTGCTTTTTACTTTGATTTTCACTGTCCTTTTGCAGAGGGATACTTTTCTTTTTCTCTTTTGTCTGTTATTTCTCTCTTTAACCATTTGGCTTTGGAAGCGTCCAAATCTTCAATTCCTTTCAGCCGTGTCAAACGCTAATAGCAAGCCTGGTGGTTTTCTGAAGTGGAAGAAGTGATAAAAGAAAGAAGTAGAACTTTTCTATGTATGTTTAAATATATCAGATTAGGTCTGTTAACTACATTAATTATTAACTGTGTAAAAACTAATTTTACTGCTGGAGATCAGATTGTAATTGTTTGAAATCCTTCATGTTAAAAAATTGATCAGCTCTTCTTTTATTGTGAACTGTTTTATCATTTGTTTTTAATTTAGAAGTCTTTGGACTGCAGACAATACCTAAATTATGAAATTATCACTTTATTGTTAGTTGTTTCCATTTTTTAAAGTGCATAAGTTATTTGCATTGTGAAATTCTTGCTTTAATTTTTGTAGTTAACGGCCACGGCAAAATCGAGAGATTATTCTATCCGTTACTCAAGAATTGTCTGATTTTTAAAGCGCTACTGCTCTAAATGCAGTGAGTATCTTCGGAGATTTTTCTCCAAGAGAATTTACTGCTGCCATCCTCTACTTAAAACCAGGTAAAGCTCCGGGCCTAGACTCTATTTGTTCGAAACTTCTAATCCATGCTGGTGCCAGCTTAAAGTTCTGACTTCCTTTCTTCCTGCTTGCGCCAACTCAAAAATCCAAAATTTGGAGAAGGGCGCTGGCAGTCGCGATCCCTAAGCCCTCAAAGCCAGTAGAGGACCCACAGAGCTACCGTCCCATCTCTCTGCTCTGCGTCCCTTACAAGATCCTCGAACAACTGATGTACAATTGCGTCGAAGCAATAGTTGACCCCTTGTTTCCAAAGGAACAGGATGGATTTCGGCACGGAAAGTCTACCGTAGATTAGGTCGTTTTGCTTACGCAAAACATTGAGGATTCTGTTTAGGCAAAAAAGAAGGCTGGTGCCGTGTTTGTCAATCTGACGGCTGCTTATGACACTGTCTGGCACCGTGGCCTCACCTGCAAGCTGCTGAGACTTTTGCCAAGCACATGGTCCGGATGATCATGGAACTTGTTCGCAACAGATGCTTCCACCACTGGTCACAGCAAGCCAAGCAGGCTCCGACGCCTGAAAAACGATGTCCCACAGGGATCAGTCCTGGCTCTTTTTCTTTTCAACATATACATATACGATCTGCCTTTCATAACCTCCAAGAAGTATACCTACGCTGACGACTTAGCGATACTTTATTTATCTGGAGATTGGAAGGTGTTGGAAAGAACTTTGAGCGAAGACATGACTACACTTTCTGCATATCTCAAGAATTGGCGGCTAAAGCTCAGTCATGCCAAAACGGTGACGGCAGCTTTTCATCTCCACAATCGAAAGGCTAAGCGTGAGCTAGCCTTTGTTTCTTTTCTAAATGGGTCTAAATAATGGGTCTAAATGGGTCTAAATGTTCTAAATAATAACAATGATAATATCTTATCATTTTGTCCAGTGCCAATTTATCTTGGTGTGAAACTGGACAGAGCGCTCACGTTTCGTCATCATCTTGAGGCATTACGCAAAAACTATCAACGCGCGTTGATAGTTTTTCGCCTCACTGCTGAGGCAACTTGCGGGTTCAGGATAGACATTGCGCACAGCTGCCTTGTCCTTGATCTACTCGACTGCTGAGTACAGTGCACCAGCTTGGTATCGCAGTGCGCATACTCGCCTCATTAACAGCGTTCTTAATGACCCTTTACGCATTGTCACTGAATGCACACGTCTCACTCCAACGGACAACCTTTCAGTTTTCTTAGCCATCCAGCCAGCTGAGGTTCGCCGCCAAGGAACGAACGACTTTTGTCAAGCAAGCGATTCTCCTTGGCTAATCGCAGTTTTTTGGACCCTGGCCACATTCTGCATGGCCAGCTGACTGAGCCGCAGGCTGGTAGCAAGGAGAGACTGAAATCTAGACACCCATTTGCTCCTGCCACGCGGAAACTATTGCACAACTTATCTGATTTGGGCATCCGCGCTGCCCAATGGACACACTTGACATGGCACACAGAGTACTCCAAGAGTATGTCAGCGCTCGGTGTCTACATTCCTAGGGTCAGCACAAGACTTATTGGAATGAGTTTGACCAGAACGGCTTAGGTCAAACTCAATCGCCTGCGTACTTGCGTTGGACGTTTCGGTTCGTTCATGCACAAATGGGGTCTCGCTTCTTCAGCAAAATGCCAGTGTGGCGCTAGTGAACAAATTGCAGACCACATTATTTTAGCATGTTCCATACATCGGGCACCTCGAGGAATAATGAGTCTGACAGTTTTGGATGACGAAACAAGGTGCTGGCTCAACTCCATTACTGCCAGCATTTGATCTAGGCAACACAGTAGGTTGGGTAGTAAAAGGGTAAACCCTCGGTTCCCATCCTTTTCCTGTGCCTGACCTGGATCATAGATACCCTGCCATACGACGACGAACGGCCACTTGGTTCGATGAATGTTGTTGTTAGCCAAAATCATTTATTTATTTTTCGAAGTTAACTGTGGTGAAGTGAAGGTGGTTTTTGAGAATTATTGCCTTACATTTATCTTGGGTAGACTTCATTTTTTTAGTTTTTTCTGCTTTCACCTTATCTAGATTTTGCCTTTTTAGGATGACACGATAAGATATTTGATCGATGATTGACAACTGAATTCGGCAGCCATAACCCTGACAGTTTTTTGAATTTCATTTGAATTGCTTTTCAATAGCTTTCTCAATATATTTTTCTATTAATTTCTGCTGCAAATGGTGAGAGAAGAAGATTTGACAAGGCCCAGAATAGCTTTTCCGCAAGCACTGACGCTAGGCCTGAGTAGTGTTCACGCAACTGTTTTTGAGAGCTTTGAGATAGCTTGAGATTTTAAAAAACTCTGGCGAGAGCAACAGCCTCGTCTGTCATCAAAAAACCAAGGTTGAGGCAATGATAGGCGACATGATCTCTTTCTCTTCTAATTCTAATGCTAAATCAGTTCATTCTCTCTTCCGTTCTGTTACTGGTTTTTCAACCTCATTTTTCTTTTCTCCTACACTTTTCAACTGTTCTTTTTTCAGGGAGTCTTCATCGGTTCACAGCGACTACCTGAAATCTCACTTTTCTATTCCTTGTCAAAGATCTGTGTAGAAGAACCAGAGCTACTTGTTCGAGCTTCGACTGGTCACATGCCCTGACGAGTCTTGTTACTCTTTTTGCTACCCTCCTCTTCCAGCGAATTTTTCCTCTTTTAGTGCCAATGGCCAAACAAGGTCTCTTATTACATGCCAAAGAACCTTCCTCGCTCTGACATAGATTTTTTCCTTCACTCAGTTTTTCCTGGTCTTTATATTCCTTTCCTTCTCCGGAAGAAATTCCCTTTGACTCTCGACTGCTTTCTTTGGGCCTATCTCTCACCTCCTGCGTTCTAAATCCTATTAAGCGCACCGTTCTACTTTGTCTGTTGTTCTTTTTGGGTCTAACACCATTCTTTCTCCCCGCCTGACCCGTTTTCGCCATGGATATTCTATTCTCGATCAAGTTTTATTCCTTTCTCAGTGCATTTTGTATGAATTTAACTAACCCAAGCAAGGGTCTCGTACGATTCTTGCTACTACCGACTTTCCTTAAACTTTTGACTTTGTCTGGCGTCTCGCTTTATTTATAAACTTATTTCGGCTGGCTTCCTTGCTTGCTTTGTTCGATTGACACAATCTTTTCTTTCTGGAAGGTGTGCTTGCGTGGTGGTTTTTTTAAAATCACAAAATTTGCTCCTTTTGCGTCTCCCGAGGTGTTTCGCAAGGATCCGTTCTTGGCTCAGTTCTTTTTCTTTTTTCGTTAATGATCTTCTCTCTTCTCTGCTTTTTTCCTTCAGCCGCTTTGTTTATGCTGACAATCTGATTATCCGATCATTCTCCTCCTCAGCATCAACCATTAAGGAGAATACACAGGAAGCCCAGGTTAGATTGGAACACTGGTGTGGGCACTGGTGTCTTCCTTTCAATCCAAGCAAATGTAAGACACCCTCTTTGCTTTGAATCCATCAAGTTAACCTTCAGCCCCATCCTTTCTTATTTAACTTCCCTCTTTGCTTCATTTTCTCTCCAATTTTCCTTGGAGTCACATTCGACCCCTCTCTTTCCTTTTCTAAACATTTTTGCTAAAAGCCAAGTTCTTCTCATGTTTCAAGACCTCGTGCTTTATCTTTTCGTCTTTTTGTGGCCCCTTTAAGAAATTTTCTTTTTTGTATAAAGCTTTTCTTCTGCCCTTTTTCACCTATGCTTCACTTGGATGGTTTCCTTTTTTTAACGTTACCAACTACATCAAGTTGGAACGCCCTCACCGAGCGGCTTGTCGTGCCATAACGGTTACCCGATCCCACTGCTCCTCTCTGAAGCGTCTACAGCTCTTCTACGTGTCACTCCAACTCATTTCGTTCTCTCATCTTATAAGTGGACTGTTTGTTTTCCAATATCCTTTCCTACATCAAATTTGGCCCGAGTTGGAGTGAAACCAGGACTCTCCAAATCCTCTATAGAGAGCTTTTGTCTCTGTTTTCTCGCTCGTTCTTTTTCCTACTTTTATTAGAGAGGTTCTTCTTGATTTATTCCTCCAATTCTTCTTGAAACCTTTCTTCCATTAGTGTTGCTATGACTCTATCCAGTATCCACTCCAAGCTCCCAATTGAATCCCGCTCTTTCTCGCCAAGATATGGCTCTTAATCACCTTGACTCATTCCCATCTCACTATCTTGTGATCTGGACTGATGGCTCTGTTTCTTTTTGGTGAGGACAGCTCTGAACGTGCTTGCCAACTGCTCATTTTGTGTTGCTGAGACCACGCTTTCCAATTCGGTAGGCACAGTTTGTTCAAGTTTATCTGCAAGAAGCCCTTGCCAATCTGCAAGCTTTTTGCTGGTCTCGGCAGCACCAATAAGTATGCCATTTCTTTTCTCTTCTACTCCTCTCAGACTCTCGCTTTGTCTTCGACCCACTGTCATCTCCTCCGTTTTTTTACCTCAAACTCTCCTGCTCATCTGGAAGGAACTGTCTTCTCTTTCTTTTCCTACTATCAGACTACAATGGGTCTCTAGACATTCATTTGTTGCGGGCAACAACCTGATAAGCTGGCCAGGTGGAGGGCGCTACTTGTCCTTTGCAGTCCTTTGTAGTCTCTCTCCTCTGATCTATTGTATCCACTGTTTTTTGGACTGGAATCGTACTGCTTCATCGGAATGTTTCGGTGCCCTGGTATCCTCGGTTTCCATTTAGAAACTGGTGGTCTCTTTTCATGCTGGCTGTGTCCTGTCTCGTCTTTCCAGAAATGAACAACGGCCTTCTGTTAAACTCTTATTTAACTAACATTGGCAGCAATGAAAGATCTTTGTGCAGCGCTTCCTGTCATCCGTCCCAAGTCATCTCTCATCTCATTCTGCTCAGTCCAGACTCTTTGAGCCTCTTGCTCTTTGGCGACTCTTTGTCTCTCTACGACTTTTGGTCTAGGTCCTGGAGATTTTGCCCAGCCCTGGGATACATTGTCTTCCGCCATGCTCCTATTCCTCAGAAGGCGTTGAGTAACACAACAACAATAACAATAACAGCAACAATAGGAACAGAACCTGTTGAAAGACTAAAGACAAGGTGTTAGAGAAAAGATTGAAATGGTCTGAGCGCATAGGGTATTAAGGAGAAAAACTTTGCTACTAAAATGATAAAGAAAATAGACTCACCCAACGAATAAAAGAGAGTTAGACGTAAAAGAATGTTCATGAATGTCGTTAGGGATGATGTAAACGTGTATGGATTAACGGAAAAAAGATGCAATGGACCGTTAGAGAAAAATAATGATTTGTTGTGGCTGGTGACCCCTGAAAAGCTAGTATTGCATTTGATGTTGTTTTTGCTGTTGAACCCTTGGTTCTATTGAGAAGACCTCAAAACTAACTCATGTGCTAGGCTTCTCAATTTTAGACGGTCATGGACAAGTTTTTGTAGTGGGGATCTGTGCTACACTTTCAATTTTATTAATAGACTTTTTGTTGCTAGTATTCTTACAATTATCGCGCGTCTTTAGATGCTCTGTGATGGCTGTTTTTGTTATTATCAAAAGAAAATGCATCTGTACTTTTGGCGGTAATTCTATAGTCCTTATAAAAACACGAAATATTAGCTTTTGGCCGATTTTGCTGAAAATTCGCCATTTGTTATTCTTTTAGTCATTGCATGAAAAATGTGACGCAAATTAATGAAAAAAAGGCTGAAATGTCCCTAACAGCAAAATTTTTGTGGCAAAACGTTTGGCGTTGATAGTCTAGTAGAAAAATTTGCAGAATGATGTAATCTTCCAAATTTTATTTCAATATATGAACAAGTTTTATGTTCTCTTTTTTTGGAAAGTATGACAATACTGTAGTAGCAGTAACATCAGACCGTGCTTTTTTACTGCTTGTCTTTGATGGTTTGTCCATATTGTGCACTGCGGAGTGTCCTCCTGGCACTGCAGTGGGGCACTCGGGTTTCTCATACTATGGTAATGGACTATTGCACCCAGTGCAAAGGAAGATGAAATTCCAATCAGCTGTTAGATGTTTTCAAAAGAAAAAACATCCCAGAAATGAATAAAAGTTTCTAACAAAGCCTGGCTTTTTCAGCATGATAGTACTCTCGGCTGCAAATCAAGATTGTGACAAATACTTGAGTGACAGCAAAGTGAAGGTGTTGGACGCGCAAGAAAATTCATCAGACCTAACACCCATAAAAAATTTGCGAGCGCTATTAAAAGAAAGTTTTGCAAAAAAAATTGTTTCTCAAAAATACGTAGGTTGAAGAAACTATCCAAATTTGGTACCACAACAAAGAAACCAAAACATTGCCAAACATTAATAGATTCTATGTCAAGTCGTATCAAATGTGTTTTTAAGACGAAGGGTGGACATACAAAGCACTAGTTTAGCAATTATTTCAATTATTTAAATAAATGTGCCAAGTTGTAAAAATAGCGATTTTTTCTTTTGATGCAATTAATTTGCCTATCACGTTAAGCGTGGTCAGAAATTCATCTGTTTCAGCATTGTAATGAAATATGGAAAAAATGTCCTCAACATATCTAAAGTACACTGTAGGCTTTCGTGCTTCAGAAAATAGCTGTATTCATAATCTCCAACAAGAACGTTAAAGAAAACTGGATCAAGAACTGCATGAGTTACTACATATCATTGCAAGCACTTTACCAAGCACTGCATTATACCAACTACTATTATGAACCAGACCAGAAGTTTCCAGCCTATCCGAATTTCTGACTCACTAATCGAATTTATAAAATAAAACGACGCACTGCATAAGTTGATCTCAAAAAGCTCTAAGCAAGGTCATCAAGTCAGAAGAAGATGCAAGAAAGCCCTCTATATAAGTTGACCTACAAAAAACGGCGGTCATCAAGAAAATGACGAAAACAAAAGGCTTCTTTTCTTCTTTTGGGAGGGATCCACATTTTCAGATGCTGGCAGTGATGGTACTCAGCCAGCATCGTGTGTCGACATCCAAAACCGTCAGTCCACGTATTCCTGTAGGTGCCCGATGTACGGGGCATGTCAGAATGATGTGTTCTGCGGTTTGTTCTACAGCGCCACACTCGCAATTCGATGTAGGAGCAAGGCCCCATTTGTGCATGTACAACTGAAAACACTTAACACCAGCCCGCAAGCGGTTGAGCCTGACCCATGATGATCTGGGCAGGCCCATCCCCATTGGTCTAGTGCTTGTCCTAGGAATGAAAGCTCGGAGATCAGATAAACACTCCGAGTATTCCGTGCTCCATTTAAAGTCAGTCCATTGAGCTGCACGAATATCCAATTCAGTTAGATCTTGCAGTAACTTCCGTGCAGCGGGCACAAAGGGACGTCTAGATTTTAGTCTCTCTCTGTAGCCGTCTGGGGAACCAGCCAATAATCCATGAAGAATATGGCCAGGGTCCAGACTGCCACGATATGCCAGGGAGAGTGTTGCTCCTAATCGGCGAAGCTCAGCCGGCTGAATACCTGCGAGGACGGGTAGATAGTCTGTTGGAGTTGAACGCAGGCATCCAGTGACAATGCGCAATGCGTCGTTGAGAACACTATCGATGAGGCGAGTGTGTGCACTGCGACACCAAACTGGTGCACAGTACTCCGCAGTAGAGTAGACCAGAGATAGGGCGGCTGTACGCAGTGTTTTAGCTCCAGCGCCCCAACCTGAGCCTGCAAGTCGTCTCATCAGTGCAACGCGAGTTGTTAGTTTTTAGCGCAGTGCCTCAAGGTGGTGACGAAACGTGAGTGATCTGTCCAATTTAACTCCAAGATAGGTAGGGACTGGACAGAATGGCTGGCGTTTGCCATTGTTGTAGACATTAAGCTCACGTTTGGCCTCTCTGTTGTTCAGGTGAAAGGCCGTCGTCACCGATTTAGTGTGGCTGAGCTGTAGCCTCCAAGTCTGGAGATATGTTGAGATTTTAGTCATGTCTTGGCTTAAGACCCCCTCCAGGTCCTTCCAGTGATCAGAAGAGTATAACAGTGCCAGATCATCGGCATAAGCATACCTTCTGGAGACCGTTTACGGAAGATCGTACACATAGATATTGAAAAGAAGGGGTGCCAAGACCGATCCTTGTAGGACGTCGTTTTTCAGACGTCGCAACCTGCTTCGCTTGCTGTCACCGGTAGTAAGGGTGAAACTTCTATTCCGGACAAGTTCCATCATCATACGAACCATGTGTTTATCCGGGAGAAGTCTCAGCAGCTTGCAGGTGAGGCCACGATGCCAGACAGTGCCATATGCAGCTGTCAGATCTATAAACACAGCACCGGCCTTCTTTTTTGCCTCGAAAGAATCCTCAATGTTTTGTGTTAGTAAAACAACTTGATCCACTGTCGATTTACCATGTCGAAACCCAGCCTGCTCGCCTGAGAGCAGGGGTCGACAATAGGTTCAATACGAGCGTAGATCAGTCGTTCGAGAATCTTGTGGGGAACACAGAGCAAGGAGATGGGACGATAGCTCCTTGGGTCCTCTACAGGTTTGTTTGGCTTTGGGATCGCAACTACTAGTGCTCTTCTCCAGACGTTGGGAATTTTGAGTTGGCTCAAGCAGGAATAGAGGAAGCCACGTAACCAGAACTTCAAAGCAGTTCGAGCATGGATTATAAGCTCCGGACAAATAGAGCCAGGGCCCGGAGCTTTCCCTGGCTTAACATGTTGGAGAGCGGTAGCGAATTCTCTGGACGAAAAGTCGCCAGAGAGATTCACTGGAGATGGTATCAAAGCCCTCCAACGTTCAGACACTTCTTGAGAAATGAGTCGAGACGACTCACGATCAACACCCTTGTATTTCCCGTTTCTTACCAGCTGAGCAGCAATGGCATTAGCTGAAACGGGACAGTTACGGGGGCTGTGTCGCGACCTGCCAGTAAGGTTGTTAATTGTGCTCCATGCTTTTCTGCTTGAGTGTGAGAAGTCGATGTTTCGGACTGCCTCCAACCATCGGTCTCTGCGTTTCTTGTCAAGCCAAGTTATTAGGGCTGTAGCAGCCCTGCTTGACTGGTCTCCAGCAGGAGACTGCAGAAATGTTTGGTAGAGGGCCTCACACTTAGCGTCCCAACACGGTATGTAGGTGTTACGACGACCGCGTGGGATAGCTTTCTTGGCTGCTTTGCTGATAGTATTGCAAAGGTCCTGGTAGGCCTGATCCATATTTGTTGAATCAGGTGATGGCAAATTCCTTGCAAGCTTGTTTGTCAAGGAGTTATAGTGGCTCCAGTTGGCCTTGCGGAAGTTCCATCGCTTTACAGGCCTTCCCGGTACTAGGAGGGAAAGCCTTGGTGGTGTTATAAGCGAAGGTCGATGTTGTGATCTAGGAAACTTCTCCAATATGCGTCTGTAAGGCAAGCGACTATCAGGACCGACGGTGGTGAAGGCAAGATCCGGGTTAGTGCCAGTGTTCCAGCGCCCAGAATGAAAGCTAGGTTCATCCTTGGGATCGTGAAGAAGGGCAAGATTATTGGAGCTTGCCCAGGCCAGTAGGCAGTCTCCATCCGCGCTGTTGGTGTTATAACCCTAGTCGACATGGGGGCAGTTGAAATCACCCGCATACAGACAAGGGTGAGTGAACACTGGAAGGTCGGAAACTTGCAACCGCGTTGGTGGAGGTTTGTAGATGTTAACGATTTTATAACCATCAACATCCACGCACAACCACTCAGTCTCCGATGTCGTGGAAAATTGGTCGTATAAGGTCCATTTTAGCCGCTCATGGACAAACGTGGCAAGGCCATGCTTTCTGCTTAGGGAAAAGCCAGCTAGTTGATAGTTTGATAGCACTAGCTTTTCTGCAGATATGCAGTGGGTCTCCTGTAGAAGGATGATGAACGCCTTAAGCTGAGTAGCAAGGTGATGAAGAACGTTCATCTTGCTAGCTGTGAGGCCTTCGATGTTCAGTTGTAGTATTGAGGGCCCACGAAACTTTTTGATGATGTGCCCTGAAAAGGGCAGTTGATGTGCAACGCACTCATCATCCCTTCCTGAAAAGGACGTTTGATTAGCAGGCCCTTGAACATCGCAACAAATGGATACCCTTCCGGGTGGGCCCATTCGGTTTCCACAGAGCATTAGAGAGACTTTCCAATTGCTAGATGTACTCACGACCCGCGCTGCGTGAAAGCATGTGCCATGCGGGCCGGCTCTCCACGCTGGTTAATTACACAAAAGCTGGTTGCACAAACGCTGGTTGATTACATCAAGGATGTAAACTTGTAATGCCCTTACTTTTTCCAAACGATGCATGCGTCGCGATGCCCCAGTTGGGAACCTCTGCACTAGACGGAGTGCAATCACGGTAATGTTTATGTAATCGTTTTTATTGGCTGGCCATAATTGCTCACCGTCTAAATTATTGGGATAAGAGCTTACTCAAAAAGGTGGTTTTTATTTAAGATTAAATTAATTTTTTTGGTAATTTTCCAAGTTTTACTCTCCAAAAGAGTTCCTTTTGCCACAAAAACCACTGTGTAAAATATTTATCCTATTTTTCAAAACGATCATTATTTAGAGGCTCGTTTAGGCCAGTGTTTCCCAAACTGTGTGCCCCGAAAGATTTGTAGGTGTGCCGCAGCTTAATATTTATACAAGTTTTCAGCCAAACTTGAGTAAATGCTGTGATGAAGTATTGGTCGATAACGTCGGAGATAGTGCTTTGTTGCCCGAAAAAGTGGTGATCTCCAAAAAATGATGAAGGTCATCACCTTTCTCGCTGTTACCTGTAATGTATAGGACGCTACTCACGAGCAATATGAATAGATTCATGAGGCTGGGGTGCCGCGAAATTTGTTTAGCTTTTTTACTGTGCGAAGGGACAAAAAAGTTTGGGAAACACTGCTTGAGGCTTTTGAAAATTTGTATTTTTGCTCTTGCTACGTAATTTTACATGCTATAGTTTTACCAGAGTGATTGCAAATACAGTATGCAAATGTTTGGGATTGGTTTCATTAGCATTGTAATATGACTTGTTGAGATTGTTTTCTTTATCATTAGCATTGTAATATGAATATTGAACTGAACACATTAACTGTGGCCGTTTTTCTCGCTGTGCGCTGAAACGCTTGTATTTTGTCTCGCTCTACTGGAGTCTATCTCTTGACGAAAGTTAAAGAAATACAATTGATTAGCATTCTAAGTATCACCTATTCTCTTTACCTTCATTTTTTCTCTCTGTTCAATAGAATATGGCGATTTGCACGGCGCTGAAATCCTCGATTATAAACTTACCTGAAGGACGAGTTATCTCGTCTTTAGCGTATAAAATGCTAAATAAAGGACGAGATAACTCGTCCTTAGCGCTCAAAGTGTTAAGCAGTGCAAAGTGTATTTCAAAATTGCAAACAGTCACTAGCCAATTGCACTAAAATTATAAAATGTCATGGCAAAGCCTTTTTAAATGGATCGCATATGTGTATTTGATGTTGAGAAACGGCTTAACCCTTTGTCTACCAAAAAAACTCATTCAACTTATACCATTGGGGTCCGTTGGACCCCAATTTTAAAAAGGCATGTTGAGGACAAGCAATGCAATGGAAATTTTCAAAATTATTGGCTAAACGGAAAATGAAGCAGTTAACACTCAAAAATCTGCTAACAAGCACACATAAAAATGAAAATACCGATACACAAAAAGTAAACACACGCAGTCACAGAGCAGCATATGGTGCAATTTACTAATAAGCCTACTGAAACTGTCTTGGATGGTCTATACATGTTAAGAAGTTTATTTCAATTCCATGAAATGTTTGTCAGCTTATCCATAGAGGGTAGAAGACAAAGGTGCGGACCCCCCCTTCACAAATTAAAAAAATGAGCAGAATTCAGAAATTTTGGCAAAATTCGAAATAATTATTTTTGGGGGGCAGTGTTTATACTGCAAAAGTTTGATAAAATTCCGACATATTTGATCAAATTTGGAAAATTTGAGAATTTCCGACAAATCTGAGCAAGATTCATAAGATTTGGGGAAAATTTATAAAAATGGGCATGAAGTGCTATCGCGTTGAAGCGCGTAGTTGCCTTCAGCGATAACCTTTTGAATTCTGTGCGTGCAATTGCACGCTTGCTGCACAGAATTCAAAAAGTTATCGCTGAAGGCAACTACGCGCTTCAACGCGATAGCACTTCATTTTCCCCCACAAGCAAAAACAGCCCACCACCAAGCAATAGCAAAAATAATATAATCACATATAAGGCACGGCACCATATCGATTTACTGGTTTCCGTGCCCGTGTTGAACGGCGCGGCAAAATGACATCGCCCTCATCAACCGCGTCACCACTAGCAGCGCCTTCACATGATTCATCCGCTGGGCCCTCGAGAACAGAGTCAACATTCACCTCGGGGTCATTTGCAACAGGTGCTTCTGAGCCAGGGACATCAGTTTCCACACCCTGCTCCTTTTCAACAGGTGTTTCTGAGCCAGGAACATCAGTTTCCACACCCTGCTCCTCACAACACGGAGCCAAATCCCTTATGGAAACAGAAGTTTCCCGACCATTGTTAAGGCGAACACGAGCGTAAGTAGGATTGATCTCCAAAAGCTGAGCTTCGTCAACAAAGGGATCCCCTTTGTTGCGAACATGTCGTTTAACATAAATGGGGCCCGGTTTCAACCAACTTGGCAGCGACATACCACTTACAGAACGGCGAGTATGACGAAACATACGCTCATGAGGTGTGCAATTAATAGACAAACAAAGCAATGATCGAATACTATGCAAGGCATCAGTCATGACCAGCTCCCAATGCGTTACAGGCAACTTGCGAGATTTTAATGCCCCCAAAATAGCTTTCCAAATTATGTCATTATACTTTTCACACTGGCCGTTACCCCTTGGATTATAACTAGTAGTTTGGCTGGTAGCCACACCATGCGACAATAACCATGATTTAAGTTCATAAGATTGAAAAGATGACCAACGATCTGAGTGAATAAACGCACATGTACCAAAAATAGAAAACAATTGAGTTAAACAGTTAATCACAGTAAGGGGTGTCATGTCACTACATGGGAATGCAAACGGAAATCGTGTATATTCATCAATAATAGTTAGAAAATAACGGTTTTTTGTCATGCTAGGCAGCGGGCCCTTAAAGTCCAGATTAAGTCTTTCAAAAGGCTGAGTTGATTTAATCAAGCAGCTTCCTTGTGATTGCACGAACTGAGGTTTTATTTCTTGGCATTCTCTGCATTCAGCTGTCATTTGTCGAATCTCCGATAGTGAATAAGGAAGGTTCTTGCTTCGCACGAAATGCGCCATTCTTGTAACTCCAGGATGACAAAGAGAAACATGCAACTCTTTCAAATGTGAAGTGCCAATGGTTCCACAAAATGCACGAGAGAGGGTATCTGGCCCAATCATTTTCTTTCCAGGTCGATGAAGGATTGTAAAATGAAATGGAGATAAATCCATTCTCCATCTCATGATTTTTTCATTTTTAATTTTGCTTGCGTGGTGACGATCAAACATAAAGGAAACACTCTTTTGGTCTGTCACGAGTGTAAAAGGTCGTCCAATTAAAAGATGTCTCCATTTTCTAAGCGCCTCTACTACAGCGTACGCTTCTTTTTCCACTGAAGAGTGTCGTTGTTCTGCCGGGGACAAAGTTCTTGAGTGAAATGCTATTGGGCGGCCTTCTTGATTTAAAGTGCCTGCAATAGCGAAATCGGAAGCATCGGTTTCAACAGTCAACGGCAAAGTATTGTCAATAGGATGGAGAGCAGCCGATGCCAAAGCTTGTTTTAAAACATCAAACGCGAACAGAGCATCACTCGACAAAGGTAAAGTAGATTTAATCAGTGGTCGGATTTTGTCGGAATAAGACGGTATCCATCTGGCGTAATACGCAAACAGTCCAATCAGACGCTGTAGTTCTTTGTTTGTTTTTGGCGCACGCATTTCCAGCAGTGTCCGCACTCTTTCAGGGTCCGGCTTTATTGATTGATGTGCCACCTTGTATCCCAAAATCGAAATTTCTTTCTGAGAAAATTGAGTTTTCTTTTCATTGATAGTAAGGTTCCATGCTGCTGCCGCATCATTAAATGCCTTTAGGTTGAAGTCATGCTCTTCCTGATCTTCGCCAGCGATAGTGATATCGTCCAAGTAAGGAAAGCAACCACGTAAATTATTCTCGGTCACAAAAGCGTTGATTGCTCTTTGAAACTCAGGTACGGCATTTGTAAGTCCGAAAGGAAGTCTGCGCCATTGATACAATTCTTGACCTGCTTGAAAAGCAGTAAATTCTCGATCTCTTGGGTTTAATTCAATCTGATGGTAAGCAGATTTTAAATCTACGGTGGTAAACACCTTATATTTGGAAAGTTCTGAAACAATGTCCTCTATTTGAGGAAGAGGATAAGCATCAAGTGATGTGTAACGGTTAATAGTTCTGCTGTAGTCTATCACCATTCGACGTTTCCCACTTTGTTCATTCTTTACCACCACAACTTGCGCCCTCCATGGAGAATTACTGGGTTCAATTAAGTCTTCCTTTAAAAGTCGTTTCGTTTCTTCGTGAATAAATTCAGCATCATCTTTCGAGAATCTTCTGGGCTTGTCAGCAATAGGTTTGCAATCTTTGCTCAGATGACTAAACAGCTTCGGATACGGAACACACATTTTCGCAAGTCCATTCAGCGTAAGTGCCGGACGACTGCCATCAAAACTAAAGGTGACTTTTGAATGCTCTTGAAAAATCTTCTCACCAATGATGACATCAGTAGCTAAGTTATTTAAAACATGGAAAACAACATTTGGGTATTCGTTGTTGGCAATGTTTAACTTAGCTATGCATTGTCCTTGGATCGGCATTTTGACAGACGTTTTGGCAAGAGTCACTTCACCTATTTTGTCGTAGATTTTAAGGGTGTGTGCTTTAGCAAATCTTTTGTCAATATAACAGTCTGAAGATCCGGTATCCATAAGTGATCTAGCTTTAACGCCGTTAATTTTACATCAAACAAAACTTTATTTGAATTTTGTACAACCGATGCAGAAATTGGAGCTAAAGTGGTCCCACTGATTGCATTCGATGTATGATCACGATTGTAGCGCAATTTTATCAGTCTCTTTCGGCATACTTTAGCATAATGTCCAACTCTATTACAGTAGTTACATGTAGCAGCTTTAGCTGGACATACATTTCTTGCATGATTAGATTTTCCACAAAAATAACATGTCGACTTAGCAAAGGAGCAAGACTGTTCATCGCTGGTTTGGTTTGCGTGCGTTTCTGCTACCTCAAGTGGCTCCTTTTTTAATGAATCGCTTGCAGTAATATTACAGGTAGTGGTACTTTGAAAAGTTTCAGAACTTTTGTAAGCTAATTCTTGAGCTCTAGCTTGATCATATGCCTGCTGGAACGTCAATGTTCTATTTTCTAACAGACGTTGCCGAATCGGTATTGAAGACATGCCAGCAATAAAAGCATCACGCATTAATTCTAGTCGATGCTGTTCCGCAGTCACATTTTGGCAGTCACATTCTTTACTTAAATAATCAAGTCGCAACACGAATTGGTCAATGGATTCACCTGCTTGTTGCTTGCATAGGCGGAGTTTATGACGTGCAGCAATAACGTTTTTGGGTTTGACGTAAAGATTTTGCAGCGTCTGAATTGCCGTGTCATATTCATTGATATCGGCAATATGACAATAAACTTTGTATGATATTAAATTTGTCAAAACTTGAAGTTTATCATGCTGAATTTCTGCTGCCGTTAAAGCAGATAAGTAATAGGTGAATGTTTTGTACCAATGCTTATATTCAGCACTTGCATTGACCGTTCCTGGTTCCACATCTAAGCGCTCTGGCTTTAAGACTTTGTCCATAATTTAGTTTAATAAATTGAGCTAAACCTCGCAATTAAAGCTTTATTAAACTAAAAAGTAGGCATATGTCTGTAAAACATAATTAACAAATCTTTACTTAACAAAACATAATCTTACGGAAACTAAATAACAAATCTCTGCAAGTCTCAATTGAGACTTGTAGAGCAAGCCTGCAATTGAGACTTGCAGAGATTTGTTATTTAGTTTCCGTAAGATTATGTTTTGTTAAGTAAAGATTTGTTAATTATGTTTTACAGACATATGCCTACTTTTTAGTTTAATAAAGCTTTAATTGCGAGGTTTAGCTCAGGGCAAAATATGCTAATTTCAAGCAGGTTGGTGGGGCCCCAAAAGTGTTTTTCTCTCATACGTTTTATAAGCATATTCATGCACATAGCCTTCACTAGAAGTTGAGATACCGGCATATCAGGATTCATATGAGCAGTTCGCAGGAACACAAATGAGTGTACTCAAGCTTACTGCGCAGTGTGACACATGAAAGTAATAAATGCATAAATTGGCAAACAATGAAACCAATTACACAGCAATAAACACTGTACCAGTACTTAGAAAACTGCTGTGACGAGTTCAGCTTATGCACGCCTGCATTGAATACATATGATTTCCGAATGTTCTTGGCAAATGTTCTTTTTGCAGGCAATGCAGGTTTGCTTACATTTTCTATCTTTGCTTCTGTCACAAAGATGACATCTTGCCTTCTTTGGTTTCAGCTGCTGATCTTCAGTTTCAGCTCTCTTCCTTTTGTTTTGTGGCAGAGCAGCATGATTTATATATGTCGGTAACATTCCAGCTAGCCCTTTTGCCAGCTGAGTCAAAAACTTTCTTCTCTTCTTTTTGCTAAAGCAGCTGCTGTTTTCACCTTGTAATTGCTGCCATACCACATACGCATTGACAGCACTTACATCAAGCATATTGTAAAATAGTGCCACTGGCCATCTTTTTGTCATTCTTTTGGAAGTGTATGTCCGCACCATTCTATCCAGAATGTCCACTCCACTTTTGGTGCCATCGTAATACAAGATTACTTCAGGCTTCTTTTCGCAAGAGGTTGAAGACATGTCATGGAGTGCGTGCATCGTGGACAGCATATGTACCGCACATCTCTTTTTCGGGCAATATGATGCAATCATGGCATCACTTTGAAATCCCAAAACAGTTGAGGTTACCTCACGTCCTTTCGCAAGTGTGAATTTTGGTGGCAGTTCTGGTTTGTTTCTTCGAATGGTTTCAACAAGAGTAAGCTTCTTTTGAAGCAGGTCACGTGCAAGTGACACGCTATTAAAAAGTTATCGCAAGTAACATTCCTTCCAAAATTTTCAATTTCTTTCGCCAAATCTTTGACAACCCTTGCTCCCTGGTTAACTTCTCTTCCAAGCGTAGGATCTTTTCCAGTGTACACTTGCATCTTCCATGCATAAGAAGTGTTGGCTTCACATATTGCCCATACTTTTAAGGAATATACTGCCTAAACGGACATCTTCCTCTGAAACAAACCAATTGTTCATCAACAGTCATGTGGATCCTGGAGTGTAAGCATCCCGAAAATTGAGATCCCATTCTTCGAAAACATATCTAATAGGCTGAAATTTGTCAGCTGATCGGTTGCTTCTCCGTGCATTTGCATTGTCAAACCGAAGTATTCGCAGGATTTGCTGATATCTATTTCGGCTCATAAGCTTATTGAAAATTGGTCTCCCATCCTCTTTACTCCAAAGTTGAGCAACATTTTCACTATTTGATTTGTATACTCCAATAAGAATTACTACACCTAAAAAATTTGTCAAATTCAGATTGATCTATAGCAGTCCAATTTTCTTTGTATACAAGCAACCCTTCGGCATTTGTCCAATCCCGAAACTTGTCCAGCAGTGTATTTCTGAAGAATAGTTTGAATGAATCAGATTCTGATTCGCATTGAGATTTTGCATAACGTGAAGGGCCTGTTCTTTCGCGAAAAATGTTGCAAGCAGCAGTGCGGCAAGTATTACTTGTGCAGGGAGTTGATGACCAATTTTCCTTTTTATTTCGTGAAATAAAACATGTCGAAGAAACATTCAGGTTTTGGCTATCATCATCAGTATCTGACACTTCAGATGAAGACAATTCTTCAACACTGAGATGGTCGCTCTCTCCGTCATCGGATGATGCACTCCAACTACCACTTTCGCTCTCATCATCTTCGCTCTGTTCCAATGTGTTGAGTATTTTATTATCTTCCAGATATTTATCCATTTCTTCAATCTTCACTGCTTCTGACGATGTCTTCCAGTCCCTCGTTTCAACCAAATAACTCTTTTACTTAAATTCTTATGATATCGTCAAATTCTTACAACTGTGTTAAAACGCAATACAAGTTGAATATTGAAGTTGAACAGATGGATTTATATAAAAGCGAATATATTTTTGTTTGTGGTACTAAACAAAAAAATTACATTTCTCAAAACAAAAGGTAAAGATTAACATTGATGCTACAAATTACGCTATGTATGTCTGGTATAAGCATGGGGTCCAATGGACCCCACTGGTATAAGGTGTTATTTTTTTTTTTTATACAACATATCATCATCTTAGATTTACAATATTCCAATTGGCTACAGATCAACATAACTTAAGAAAAGTCAAGGAATTTCAAGACCGTATCTGCTATACGTTCTAAGTATTAAAAGAGCAAATTTTACTTTGGGGTCCATTGGACCCCATGGTAGACAGAGGGTTAAAGAATGTACTGCGGTTCTTTATCCTTAGTTAGTCGTCCGGAAGAGTGCTGAATAAGCGCAATAGCTCTTTCTACATGATTAGGACCGGACGATTTTAGGTTTATCAAACGGGTGAGCTTACGAGGACAAATTTTGGCCACTCATGCGCATAAATATGTATGACTGACTGTACTATGGCAAAAGGCTGATAAATCTATTTACTCGGTACACAAATACAACGATCAATTCGGTAACGATCAATCAGTTTTAAATCTCAAGTTTCTTTGAAGTCTATGACTTCATGTCTCTTCACCATTTTTGAAAATGTAGCAAAATCTACCGAGCATTTGGGCAAAATATGTACTTTAGTTTCTTTTTATACAATTATAGTTTTGTACAAGTACACAATTACGGTACAAATAAGTAATTTTTGACAAACAGTTGAATTAAGAACTAAGTTAGCGAGGTAGTGAAGTGTGAAACCGTGAAAAGCAAGACTAAAAAGTGTGAGTTGCGACGTTTTTTATTCAATTTCAAGCAAATGTGTTAAAAAATAGAGCTTATTAAGCGGGGTGTTGGGCTTACAAAGCGAGTTTTTTTATTACAAGAATAAATGGAGCAATTCCGGACCAGACAATTTTGGGCCTGTAAAGCGGGTATTAATCCTGAGCTTAATAAGCGGGTACTACTGTATTTTCTTGTTCTTTCTCTTACAGCCAGAATCTAAGGGAAAATCAACTCAAATGGCAAAGCCTAGGTTTTCAAGGTTGCTGGTCATCAATAATGATAATAACACATAATCCTCTCAGTCGCGTGACTGTACAGTGTACTCTTTAAGTGTCAATAATGATAAACCAAACACATAAAAAATAAGCACAGCACAAACGTCGATTGACACCTAAAAGTTGTTTCAAGTTGTTTCTAAGATTTAACAGAATTCTTAATGGTGCACTAGCACTGAGAACAAATAAGCTACTATAGCTCACCCAGAGTGGCGTAGCCAGGAAATTCCTATGACGGGTTACAAGGTCACTATACAATATCAATTGTCATACAAAAATAACTTCACTAAAGAGACTTGTCAGCAATGAAATTTCAGCAATAAAAAAGGGCTTATTAAATTTGGTGCAATCATGGTAAGATATGCGACCGCTATAGGTATTTTTAAAAATTGGCTTGAAGTCTAAAATTTACCGGCACGTCTTGTGATGAAGACGGCCCAAATAGGTTTATTTGCTCCGAACTTCTTACTACAGCAGTGGTTCCCAACCTTCCACACCACTAAAATATTTTAATTTGTTCTCACACCCCTAAAATATTTTAACATGTGACGAATTCATGTGCCCCGCTGGCCAAAATGTGACCCAGGACATAATTCTCTGAGGGCCGCATAAGGGTCAGGTGCCACTGCCCAAATTTGGTTTGTGGTACATTGAAATTGCGGCCGGAATTGCGTGTGTTGACCTTTTTTTGGAGATCAGCTTCAGACTCTACATCAGTCCTTTCATTTCCGCAGGCTCGTTTCTTTTATCAACAAGACTGCAGTTTTTGCGCCACTCTGGTTAGAAATAGCACTAAATCTTACAATCTATTACAGCTACATAACAAGATGGCGAAACATAAAAACTATAATTTCATCATAAGTCAGTAAGAAAAACAGTTTTACTAAATTTGAATCAGCATTTTTCGTAATATATGATATGTTAACCGCGAAAATAATAAGCGCGAAAGCCACTTGTTGTGGAGCGCACTGGAGATAAAATTAAAAATATTTTACCGGTAAAATTTGGCTAGTGTAAATTATTTACGGTACCAATCCACCCCGCGTAGAACAGGGTGCGCTGCAACAAATTTTTAGCGGAAGTAGTAAATTTCAAAGCTTTTAATGCCCCATGAGGCAAAGCTATTTGTAATAGACCATATTGTATATAAAAAAAGGAAAGAGATATGTTGCGTAAGTGTGACATCTACAACACCTCACCTTCCTCTTTTCCACACTGCACAACTTTTTTCTCAGCAAGCTTACAACGTGCTATGTTCCCGAAAAAAAATCATTTTAAATCTTGGTTTTCAAAATCCCCGTTGCTCTTGAAGCAGACAACTTTTTGTGATTTCTTTTGGCACCTGCTCTTGCTTATATGCTCACAAAAGAAAGGAAAAAATACTTACAAAAGTGGATGCAATCGAGTTACATCATGGGATGCTAGCCACAGGGGTATAGATCATGACACAATGCTTGGAAAATGGTGTAATAGCAGTGACGGGTTCGGTACAATAAGATGTAGTTGGGAAGTTGCAGTACAATGTCCTGAATTTGGCGAAATGAGATGTAGCCTATTGGGGATGGCACAGTTAAATGTTACGAGAGTGGTGCATCAGCTGCAACAGACCAAGCACATGTTTGAGCAGATTTTCTCTGTCACCTTTTTGTGGCAGTGACAGCAGCAGTTCATATCTTGCGCACATATCCAACAAACCGCCAGATGATCGCATGGAAGCCATAACGTGCTTTTTTGCACTTACTCTTACAAAATAGATATTTTTTACAGATCTTCAGGTCGCTTTTAACTCGCTTTGAGCAGGTCACGATGATTGGTAAATTTTGAATTGTGTGTTTTCAATTGACCGTCTGACTTTGCTTTGGTCAATATCTATTTTTTGGCATAGGCAACATGTGAGTCCAACAATCTTGAAATCTGCAACTCTACCGCTTTTTGCTTTGGATATCTCATTTTTGCAGACCCCAAAACATTTTATGTCGTTTGATTTACAGGATTTGATTAACTTTGGTCTGTTTAGTTACGAGTGATTAATACTTTTTCTTTTACATTATCCAGACCCTGTTCATTTAACAAATATTCATACCAGAAGAACCATTTTTTTGCTCATACCAAGGGTTTGTCTCACGGTTTTCAGTTCTTTATTTCTCTACCACAGTAGAAACAAAAAGCTCGATTGCTGTCGCCTAGGTAGTTGAAACCAGTGTCCGCTATTTCACGTGGGGCTGAAAGCTTCTCCACGGACCAATTTTTTTAATGCCCGCTTATGATCATCGCTAATAAGCATAAAAAATTTCATGGGAAAAAGCCAAGGAAATATCTCTTCGGGTGTAGAGTCTACACAGTCTTTCGGCACGTTTTGACACAATAAAACTCTTACGACACCGACTTCGGCCTATATAACCTAATCAAGAATCGCACGATAGAAGTCAGTAGCTGAATTGTGTGATAAGAAAGTATTAGGTTAGAGTGTAAGTATGGACCTCAGCATTTTGTTAAGACATCGGGAATTGCATAAAATAGAGCAAGGCTTGAACCTTCCCCCAGCAAACAGTTGCATAATGGAAGACTTAACATGTCTGGGTCTCAGCATTTTTGACATTGAGTTACTTAGCGGATCTAAGAAGGTCAAGGGTTGTGTTTAAATAAAATATTACCTAGGATAAACATCAACTGTCACACTGAATCAAAATGGCTTTTTTGTATCAGTGACGTTTTCTGACTCAATATTGCTACCAAAGGCACAATAACAACTACTGATAAATTTTTAGTAAATATTAATAAACAAGTCGTGACACAATCTAGCACAACTTACAAAACCTATAAAGTCAAATACCTGTCTAAACGTTTGCACAGTATCGCCACAAAAATTGTCAAATGACTCACACTATACTGTGATCCTTCAATAGGTCAAAATAACTGGGTATTTTCCGAGGGCATTCTCTAATTCAATCTTTAAAAAAATTACTCAATTTATTTTCCAATAAATGAAATCAAATAAGAAAGCAAGTCTTCAAATATCAAACTTGCATTTTGAAGGTCATCCTGAATACAACTTTGAAAAACAGGCAAAGAAAACAGTGCACACTCAAGCAGTACCTATAGATTTTAAGAAAGCAGCAAAAACAGTCACCGCCAATAAAGTACGTCATTGTGACGTCATCAAAAAGCTCTACAATAATTCATCAAAAACTGTTGTATAGACACAATCTTGAGTAGCCAGGTGAATGCACGACGTGGCCTTGCTTCATAGTGCACACAAAAAATATTTGTGTGAAGCACTTATCAATGCTCACCAGCTTGTCCCCAGTAGGGTCTACGAATGATTACCTCATAACCCTGATCTCAATCAATTGTACTTCTGCTTACGGACAGTGAGTAAGCGATCTATATCTGTTAACTAGCTAACAAGTAGATGTGATATAAAGCAAATTAAAGTCTATTATATACAGCGCGGGTCTAGAGATTATGAAGAAAGTTGTACAAAACTTAGAAACTAAGCTAAAGTTTGTCTTGACAGCTGAAGACACAATCCGTTCGAAAAACGTTACACCATGAAACAAAAACTTTTTTTTCTTGTTTTTTGGAAATAACGCCCAGTTTCTGATTTATTATGCTTCAAAACACGCAAAAATAACTATCACTGCCTTGAGACTTTGGATTTATAAAAAATACATCATTTTTTGATTTTCACAATTTTATTCATTATTTCTACTATTTTTGTTACCTAGTTGGGTATTGTACAGCTAATAGACTCTTATTTTTATAGCTATAATTTAACTTCTCATTTATTGTAGGCTAGCATAATCTTGAAAAATCGTGCTATGACTGCCCGTGATTACAAATATTCGGCCAATTCCTTCTGCTATGAGTGGGGTGAATTTTTTGCAAAGAGAGCCAAAAACACTGTTTGAGCAACTGCAATCGTGCAGTAGAAGCCTATCTTGCTTATTTTAGAATGCCAGTTGGTCACCAAGATAAACGCTGGGCACCACATGTCATCTATGACTACTGCCGTTGCACTCTTGAAGGTTGGTTAAGGGGAAAAAAGAGTTAGCGTTTTACTATCACCGTGTCTGGCATGAGCCTTCAGATCGCCATACAGATTGCTTCTTCTGTATGGCGGATCCAACAAAACAAAAAAGGGAAAGAATGCACCTCCAATCGAGTATCCTGACATTCCATTGTCTATTGCACCTGTTCCTCATTATACCATGCCTGCCTGCATTACCATGCATTATACTATGACCTGCCTGTGCCACAGCCACCCTCAAGAAATCAATCTTGTCCAGTAGAGGCAAGTTTTGAAGATTACAAAAGGGAAGGTGCGTCATCATCAGCATTTGTTATGCGTCGTCCACGTCGACTGGGGAATAAAAGATGTCCCTATTACCCTAATCAAAAAGACATCAATGACCTCATTCGAGAGATGGTACTGAAAAAGTCCAATGCTGAGCTTTTAATATCCAGGTTGAAACAATGGTACTTACTTGACGACAGCGTCCGCATTACTTCCCAGAGGAAGAAGCATTGCGGTTTTTCAACGTTTTTCTTTTTAGGGATGGTTTGTGCTACTTCCAGGATATAAGAGGGCTTTTTGAAACTATAGAGATTCCCTGCAATACTTCTGATTGGCGACTCTTCATTGACAGCTCATCAAGAAGTCTTAAAGCTGTTTTACTGCACAACACAAACAAGTGCCCCTCCATTCCTTTGGTTCATTCAGTGCAGATGAAAGAGAATTACGAGAACGTCAAAATTCTGCAAAGTGCTCTCAAGTATGTCCAATACAGTTGGGAAATCATTGGCAATTTAAGATGGTGGCCTTCTTAATGGAGCTCCAAGGAGGCTTCACTAAGTTCCCTTACCCTCTCTGCCTTTGGGGTAGTAGAAATATATCCCTTTACTACAAGAAAAGAAATTGGCCTGCTAGGTCCAGCTACGATATTGGAGCTCATAACGTGAAGCAAACACCGTTGTTGGAGCCGAAAAAAGTGCTACTGTCTCCTCTCCACATCATATTGAACCTCAAAAAGCAGTTTATGATGAAGTTGAACCCAGAAGGTGATGAGTTTAAGTATATCCAAGAGTTGTTGCCCTAGTTGTCCGAGACAAAGATTAAAGGTGAAGTTTTTTTGGGTCCTCAAGTGAAGCGACTTATGAAGTTCGACAGTTTTTCTGAGAAGCTATCTGCGGTTGAGAGAAGAGGTTGGAAAAGCTTTGTTTCAGTGGTTGAAGGTTTCCTCGGAAATCACAAAGCAGATAACTTCAGAGAAATTGTGTAGGAACTTGTAGATGCATATGAGAAGATGGGCTGCAGGGTGTTGCTAAAGCTCCATGTTCTGCACTTTCATATCCATGAGTTTAAGGATAACACAGGTGATTACTCAAAAGAGCAAGGTGAAAGGTATCACCAAGATGTCAAATCGTTTGAGGAACGCTGTAAAATCCAGTACGATAAAAATATGATAGGGGACTACATTCGAAACCTTGTGCGTGAAAGTGAACTGACGTACAATCTGCAGCCACGAAAGAAAACTTCTTTTGGCTCAAATTGTAATGTATGATGATTAATTTTGTTAATTTCATTTTGTACAGTTTAAACATTCTCTCTTGGAATACTTTTTATTACATTCAACATTGGTTGGATTACCACATAGGCTATCACGTTTAGCATTTTCAGTTCCTCCTCAATCGCCCAATCATTCCCTGTTTAATTATATTTACAGACAAAGGGGGAAATACGCTAAACTCTTTTCTGTAATACATTCAAAACTGACAATAAGATCAAATGAAAGTGGACTTAACAAAAAATTATTTTGTTTTTTGTTATGCAGGTATTGTATAGAAAAAATACAATACCTGCAGGTATTGGAAAAAACTTTTTAAACTATGTGCAAAATTAGCAAAAATTCCAAAAAAATGAACTCAGAACCGAAGTCTGAACATTGTGAATGCTCATTTTTATTGATTCATGCCTTAACATAGCAAAAATATGACTTTAACACATGGAAAAAGTTTGTGTTAAACGGTGTTATTGTAGTGGTTTACTATCTCGTGACTCCGTGTTAAATAAGAAAACCACGAAAATGGTTAAAACAATATACTTTTTAAAACTCTTTGCCAACTACAAACTTTAAAAAGTCGAATTTTTAAAATGTGTGCAAGCTCGAAAGACGCAAAACTCGAATTGATTAAAATAATGCAAAACTAAACTACATCACCTGCTAATTCGTCAACGGGTGCACAAGAAACTACACGGTGATAAAAAGGCAAAATAATCAATAAAGTAAATTAAAATGAGGTGATGTTGCTCAACTTAAAGGTCAAATACAATATTAACGCATGAACAAATTTAAACAAAACATCTGATAAATTAACAAGCAAATCCAAAAGAAGTAGTTTCGACATTACCAACAATATGCTTAAATTTAAAGGGTTTATTTTGCTTTTATTTTTGGTTGTGTTGTTTTATTCATTGTTGTTAAAATAATGCTGATAAAATATTGTTGAAATGTTGTTAAAATTATTGCATTGTTTTTAAAATATTATGAGTTAACTTATTCATTACAATAAATGTCATTTCAGGGAAAAATTACGAGTTAAGGGTATAAAAAAGCAATGTGAAAATCGTCTTTTTGGAAATACCTCGTAGGTTCACTGTCACACATTCTTGTAGGAAGCTTGTAAACTCCCGCAGAAATTTTCTTTACTGTCTTTTTCGTGATGGTGGACAGCAACAGCAGATTGTGATGATTGCATTGCTTAAAATCGCTCCCGTTTGAGCTGAACCTCTAGGCAGGTGGTAGATTGCTAAACTTCAAAATATTTATTCAATATAGCCAATCCATGAATTAGAAAAGACCGACATGATGTGATTCGTAGCTTGCTGTTTTGCGCCGTACTTGCGTGTTGGAAAGGAGCTCAGCCCCTGTTTGTATAAACTCGCGAAAAATCGACCAATCCCGTTCGCAAGCCGATAAAACTGCCACAGCGCCCACTCTCATTTTATTAACGTTCGAATCATCAACCTTGCGAATCATTACTGGTTGCCTGCATTCTACTCCTGCAGACTACATATTAATCTTCGCAGGCATCGTACCTGCTGAGCTCCGTCCCATAGTAGCAACATGTCGACTAAGTTGCCAAGCCAAGAATCTTCACCACTTGCTTCACTCAAAGCTATACTCGTCATCTCAAAAGCCGTTCCATTTTCTAAAGTTAAAGTGCCTTTTTATACAAGGTCTGCTATAATTGATGAAGCTGGCTGATCATGATAACAGCGTAGTAAATTAGATGAACAAGTATGAAACATTTTAGTGACAGGTTTCGTGTTTTTGTGCACAACTCCTTTGCAAGACCCACAAAACTATCTTTAGGCCGATTCCAGTGGGTGATACTAGACTGCGAACAGGATTGGTCGTTTTTTTGCGGGTTTGTTCAAACGGGGACTGAGTTCCTTTCCAAAACGCAAGTGCGGCGCAAAACAGCAAGCTGCGAATCACATCAAGTTGGTCTTTTCTAATGCATAAATTGACAATATTTGATAAATACTATGAAGTTTAGCAATCTACCACCTGCCCAGAAATCTAATGTAAACAAGCCGGTTTCAAACGAAACAACTACGATATTAACTTCATAACTTTTATGTGCATTTCAGCGCGACTAGTGTTGCCCCAAAGGAGCGAAAGATTTGTTCTGTATTTAACGAAAGAGCAAATTACATTGATACGTCGTGTGAGAGCGCAGCAGTTACAGGAAAGGAAACACTTTATTTTCCTGGTGAAGTACCAGAAAATAAACCATATTTTGAGATCGATCTGTTCCGCGGAGGAACAACGTCATACTTCGTGGCAAAAAGTCGAAGCGAACGTATTGTCGGTTTCCCGGGAAATGAACATGAATCGTTGCTCATTCCTGGTGAGTTTTGCATTAACTCATTATTGTTTAACCACGCCTAATTTTGAAATAAAAAAATAAAGAGCCGATGATACCACCTTGTACTAAAACTTTTCTTTTTACTGCTGTCCTCATTTTTCCGGAACTAAGAGTGATCAGTCGCTTTAAAAGCACATTTAGGACTTTGGTCTCTTGCTAACTTCTTTTATTGCTTAAAATTCCTGCAAGTTGTAGCTGCCTTGCGATTTAAGAGAAGACAAAAATAACACTGGCAGATGTAATTTTGTTGTTTTAATGATAACAACGTTTCTTACTCGAAGTCACATGAAGCGAATTTGTAGGCTGTGACTTGCACCGATGGAAACTAATCACGGCAAATTAGTCAAGCCTGAATCATACTGCAAAATGTTGTCGCAGCAAAATTGCTCGATGTAACTGATCAAACGGTATTCACTTGCACTGGTGATGGGTAGGCCGAAAAAGTTGAAAATGCTTTCTATGTTGGGCGATGAACTTTCTGAAGACAGAACGAAAATACAGAAATTCATATCACACATGAAATTACTGAAATTCGTTTAAAAAAAGAAATTACTAACTTACGAAAATATGGGAACACTTTTGGTGCTAACTAAAGAAGTAATGATATTGCTGAAGTAGAAAAACTTACGAGGTCAATAACACTAAAAAAATAACTACCCACTTGGGCTTAATTGGCAGCAATTTCTGTATTTTAAGTGTTGTACTTTTTTGAAACCGAAAATTTTCCTCAAATTGATCTTCAGGCAGAGGCAAAGAACTTTGTCTTTGCCCAATTTGGGCTTTAAAAAAGACAAAAGTGCATTTAGACCTTTCTTCACGTTATTTGCTATTGTTATATCGTCTGGCGTAAGCACGGCTTATTATATTTCCCCTAAATACGGCATTGCTTGCTTGTACCTTCAGAGACTGAAAATTGAAGCAATCAAAGATCAACATGATCAAGTTTTACATGTAGCTGCTCAATAAAGATCACAATCTTTATGGTCACGCGACCGGATTGGAGCGGCTGAAGGTTTCGTACGTGATTACTTTCTTGTAACCGAGGGTTAAAATTTGATAACGCCACCGAACAGCAAACTTGTTTCTTGAAGTTTTTATTTATTTTAATGTATTTTCAGCGGCTATTATTAAAAATATCGGTTTTTTCCATGGTATTTTTTGACTTATTTTTGATTTTAATATCAATTCAGTGATTACTACGATGTAAGCATATTTTTTTACCTCAATATATGCGCTCTTTTGTAAAAACTAACTGTGACGTTATAAAGTTTTTATATTAATTCATAATTACCACAAAGCATCAAAAATTAGCATAAGGTATATATTAAACATTTTATCTTAAGTCTGAAAGTTTTTGGCTCATTTTATGGTCCTCCTCAGAATAAATCAAAATATGATTTAGCAAACACTTCAATTTCAAAATTATTTATAAATGCATACGCAAAACTAATAATCGAAAATGACTACACTACAATACTGCCCTATAACTTTCAGCAGCAGAACTTAGGGCAACTACATACGTCTATCTTTAGGTAATTTCACACAGGCGTTATTTTTATCTGTTAGCAACGAACGGCTAAATGTCTACTGCATGCGTTGCAGTAAAAGCTAGATATGTTGTTGCTTTACAGTACCGGTACTGTACTTTGACAGCCACCTGCAGTTTTTATTACGTTCAATCCCCGCACTTTGGGAAAAAAATGGATAAATATTTTTTGTTGATGGACTGTTTTTTCATAAAACTAATTTAGGTTGTACATTTAAAAGTTTGGAATTAGAGGCAAAGTAAATGCAATATAATTTCAAGTTCAACAAAATAGCAAAGTACAGTTTCACCTCGTTAACTCGGACAGCTGGGGGGAAAGGGTGTCCCTGTTAGCCGATTGTCCGACTTAACCGACAGCCTGTAGGCCATAGCTTATAAACATGCCTAGGGTAACGAAATTTAGTTAAAAATGCCGTTACTATATAGGATATTTTGTTTTTACTACATTTACCTTCATAACATGTAAAAAATAAGATTTATTTATTTATACAGGGTGTCTCAAAAGTAAGTATACACTTTAAAATTTGAATAACAATCTGATGGCTTATTCAAATTTGTCAAAAGTTTACAAAAATATTCTATGAACTACTAGAAACAGATTACCGTCCTAATATCTCGTTGAATTTATTTATTGACAGAATGTTAGACCTCAACGTGGGAGCCACCAATTTCGGGAGATTTCAGCCACCTTTGGATGCATTCTTGCTTGACACTTTGCAATAAATCTTTTGTAACTAGTCCACATGATGCTCTAATGTTTTGTTCCAACTCTAAAAGGTTTTGAGACCATGTGGAGTAAACTTTGCTCTTAAGGAAACCCCAAAGAAAAAAGTCGCATGGGGTTAAGTCAGGTGAACGAGCGGCCCATTCTAGAGGACCTCTGCACCCAATCCACCTACCGAGAAAAAACTGATTTAAGTAATCTCTGACTTTCCTGGTGTAATGTGCAGGAGCTCCATCTTGCTGAAAGTAACAGTTTTTCAACCGAAGCATTTTTTGTCAACTTTACTCGACACGGCCTCAAAACCTTTTAGAGTTGGAACAAAACATTAGAGCATCATGTGGACTAGTTACACAAGATTTATTGCAGGGTATCGGGCAAGAATGCGTCAGAAGGTGGCTGAAATCTCCCGAAATTGGTGGTTTCCACGTTGAGGTCTAACATTCTGTCAATAAATAAATTCAACGAGATATTAGGACGGTAATCTGTTTCTAGTAGTTCATAGAATATTTTTGTAAACTTTTGACAAATTTGAACAAGCCATTAGATTGTTATTCAAATTTTAAAGTGTATACTTACTTTTGAGACACCCTGTATATTCATTTATTTTTGTTTATTCAAGTAAATCACCTGACGAAGGCTACGTTGGGCTAGCTTAGCCTAGCAAACAAACCTGTACCCATATCGAGTGTAATCGGCTATTACCAAGGTTATTTTTTTTTACCTTACCTTCATAACATGAAAATAATTAAGGTACAGTATTTTCAAACATTTTTTTCTCAATCTGGGAATGTTTTTCTATTTTTTTTCTCGGTCATGGTCCGAGTTAACCAATATCCAGCTTAACAGGGTCTGTGTTAACGAGGTGAAACTGTACAGGTTTAACAATAGACTTATAATTTGTAAAATTGGAACGAAAGGGAACATTGTGGCTTGAAAATATTATCTGGCGTACAGGGATAGAGTGCGTGAGCATGACATCTTCTCCCTCTATGTCGGAACTAAGGCAAGTAGCGCAGCCAAAGAACTTACGAGAACTTACGATTATAAGTGGGTAGTACATCCATTTACATCAAAGCAACATTGTTTATCATTTTCTGTCCCACTGCGATAGTTGGTACGTGGGTCGTACTTCTCAAAGGCTACAACAGAGGATTAAGCAGCACATGTCCAAAACCATTCTCCAGGATCATATTTCTCAGGACCGAAACACATTGGCCCGCTCTTGCAAGCCAATCCGAAGCTTTAAAGCTGAAACTTCCTTTTCTGCCACAGGACAACGTCTCTTACAAAACCCTATATGTGCACACGAATATAATGATAACAAATTTTCTATTCTTCCCCGTGGCTGTACACTTCTTTTCATCTTTCCACCCTTGAAGCCCACGCACATCAAACATCCAAACCAAATTTATGCAAACAAAAGGAATTCGTTTATGGTCTAAAAATCACGCATTAGTTTCCGCTCCTTCTATTGGTCACTTCTTTTACCAATCATGATAGAGCTTTTTCCCTTTTCTCTTTTTCGTCAATTGTGTCTCTATATAAGTGACTCACTTCACCTTTTCACTCTATTTCTGACGGATTCTCTTGAAAAGTGTCAGACGAAAAGCTTCGAGAATAAATACTCTACTTTCTGCAATTTTCAAATTCTGTACCACAAATCAACTCTTCAAATGTTCTTTATAATGTTTTTGACTCGATTACTTTTCAAATGGGCATTTGGTTTGGGAACAAAAATTGGATGTGCTCAAAAACCTCAATATTTTTTGCTGTTCTGATAACTAGGCCAAACCATCGGGTAAATTGAACCGATAATCTTAACTCCGACGTTGCTGACGCCGGCAAAGCTTGCTAGTTGAATAAGACAATATCTAACATTAGAGCAATCACTCAGATCTATTTTTTGTAGCCTACCTAGCCAAATAGCAGTCAGTACTTTTTTGAATTATTAATGTATTTGTGGATTGTTTTTCCACGCCTGCCTTGTTGTAGGTCTGCATAAGGCTGTCTTAACGTATGACTTTCCACCTACTCTCATTATCCTCATTTTCACGATTTTACAAGAAAAACCCACGACGCTAAACTAAACAGTAACTGTGAGAAATTTGCCATACAGACGTGAAAGATATAACTTGTAAGTAATTGCTAACTTTTAGTACAATTGTTCGACTTACCGACAGTTTTCAAATGCGAACGTGACAAGTAGACATCAAAAGAATTTACATATTATTATTAAATGCAGAAACTTGAAGGTATCTACTGCAGTTACTTGCTGTGGGTTTACAGCACTGTAAGAGATTTCGAATCTTTGATCTATTTGAGTTTGGAGAGGATTTGAGCCGTCACTCTTCGGTTTCCAGACAGACGCTCTCAACACCTTGCTATCTCCCAGATCGCCTTCAACCATACAATAAAGTCGTCAAGTAGCGATATATTGAGACGTTAAACACTTTAAAATAAAACAAATATCTTAATTAACAACCTGGCTTGCTATTCTAGAAATTGAAAAACTTAAGCGTCTTTAATAGAGAAGCAAAAGTAGGCTATTCCCAAACCAAGACTCAATCTGGCTATTTCCAACTCGACCAAATAGAAATGCAAGCGCTTCGTGCACGTTTGTTCAAACAAAGAATTTGCTGGTTCAAAGGTAAAAGGTTTCCAACTTTCTTTGCAATATTTAACTTAAAACGTGAAAAGTAATTTAAAAATTTACGCTACATTCCTTCCAAACCTCTCTTTTACGTGGAATTTCGATAAATTGCGTAAATCCTTACACTTCAGCACAGCACAACAAAAATACACTACAAATTAACAAATACACACACAAACGCCCCGACATAGGTCATTGCTCGCTGAGGAAGAAGTTTATAAGCTATTTTAATATCCATTGTCCAAAGATTCTATGAGAGCAATCTTCTGAATGTCCCGCTTTTCAACACGACCATCGCTCATACGAGTAGTTACTGATGGAACATGACCGTCAGATCCCTTCTTGACACCAATTACGACTGCATAGAGATATTGCGAGAATTAAGTTTTGGACTCATTACAAATTACAGTGGGCGCAAAAAAAATGTTTACATCATTTGAGCAAAAAAAATACTGACACGTAACTTTGCTTAGTCTTTTTCTTGCGTTCTCTCTCGTATTTCTGACTGATCTTTGGTCAGTAGGGAGACATCTTCCTTACCAGTTATAACAGCCACCACAGGTGTCGCTGTAGTGCCACCACGAGGCTAGTAAGGCTGCCATTATTCAGCACATCATAAGCAAAATTTTAGAAATTTTGGGCTGTTGTCATTTGCTTATTAAAAAGAAAAATGGGAAGAAAGAGGTTAACAGAGATTGAAAAGGCTCAGACTTTAACAAAAATCAAAATGAACGAGCCCGTAACAAAAGTTGCGGCTAATTTGAACGTATCAAGACTGACTGTTTACACCTTGTTTAAGGCTACAAAAGATCTACCAGAGGGTACTGTTCCGAGACGAAAAATTGGTTCTGGTAGGAAGCGAAAGACAACAGCTAGGACAGATCACCTTTTAAGGCGAAAAGTGCTCCTCAGACCATCAATCACACCTGCAAGTTTGAAAAAGAAGCACCCGAAACTGTTGGAGGGAGTATCCATCAGAATCATCCAGCATCGGTTTAAAAATGACTTCGGCCTCCCTTGTATGCGTGCAGCAAAAAAGCCCCTTCTGGCAGAGGAAATGAGAAAAAGAGACTAACTTTTGCAAAAAATTAACAACACTGGACACCTCAACAGTGGCAAAAAGTGGTGTTTTCTGACGAGAGCACATTCCGACTTGTGAGGGGGCAGTCAAAAGTGATCAGAAGGTCCATAAACGTACCAAGGCATGACCCACGGTGCACCGTTAAGACGGTTAAGCATTCAAATGGTGTGATGGTCTGGGGTGCGTTTAGTGGTACCCACGGGCGAGGTTGATTATATTTCTTACCCAAAAATGTCACAATGCGGGGATCTAACTACCTCCAAGTTTTTCAGAATCACTTGCTGCCTTTTTGGGGCATTCATCAACCCACACATTTTATGTATGATGGTGCCCCCGCACACCGAACAAAACTTGTGAAAAAGTGGTTATCTGAACAAAATATACCCACTTTAGAGTGGCCCGGTAACTATCCCGACCTTAACCCGATAGAAAACGCATAGAATGTGATGAAAAAAAAGGTACAAAAAGCCCAGCCAGTTAACATCTTCGAACAAACACATGTACTGAAAACCTTGTGGGTTACAATAGAAACCTATTATTTTTAAAAGTTGGCTGATTCAATGCCTCGAAGATTGCAAGATGTAATCCAGGCTAAGGGGTTTATGACTAAATACTAAATAACAAGACTACTATTGCTAAAATCATGCGTTGTTTTCACTGTCAATGCTGAAACGATAAGTTACTGTCAATAAAATACAACTTTTGGTTGAAATTTCATTTTGTCAACATTTCATTTGCGCCCACTGTATAACTAAATCCCTGATTGCATAATCTCTTGTTTGCTTTCTCCATTTCTGTCAAGCCTGCAACGTTGACATATATAGTTGCAACCATCTGTCCCAGCACTTTTCTGCGACTTTCTTATTGCACCGGTGCCTACGACGGCAATACAGATGCTCACTACTCACGGTAATAGCGCAATACATATATTGAGCCAGCAATACCATCTCATCCTGGCATTTCTTGCTGGTAACATTCTGCTGAGCAGGAATAATGTTGAGCACTTGATCCGAGTAGTTGTCTTTTACATTTTGGTGCGTTGCACAGATGCAATGGGAAATAGTTTTTTTGTTTTCGATCCTCAGAAAATAGTACCAAGTGAATGAACCGCAACAAGGTGTTCGCAAGCAGCAGCATTATTCCAGCGTCACTTTTCCAACACTTGGAACTTTCACAAATCTTTGGCACCAAGTATCATATTAACAAAGCGCTCTTCATGCGCGGCATCAACTGAGCAGCCATGGTCTTTTGCTAGCTATTTGCTGGGCCACACTGGCTATAAGGTAACTTCATGTCAATGAAAGCTACATCCGGTATACTGACAGTATCGCTTTCACCGTACTTCAATCGCAAAATTGTTTTCATGCGTTGATACTTTTTTCCTATTCGCTTAGGAAGCTACAATTAATGTATTCTTCTGAGCTCCATCTGAACATTTTTTCAGCTAGATCCTTCGTGCAAAGGTCACATCCGCTCCAGTGTCTGCTAAAGCACAAAAAAACAATCTCTTTGATAACCTTCTGTCTTTCTTTAACTGCAGTTAGTGTTATTACAGGCACTGACGTCTCTAACTACTGCTTTATAGCACCACCTCCTTTCACAGGTCTTGCGGCATTCAGATTTCCATTTAAAACATCCTGGCCTACAATCCTCCGATTTCTTTTATCCTCATTTTTTTGTAGCTGAGGATCACGTGAATTATTCTTCGGGAATTTTCTTGATGGAGCAACTCCGAATACCCACCTCGACAAATTGGACACGGTTGCTTTTCAGGCAATATTTGGCTAGATGTTTACCCAAACAATAAAACGCAACCCATGAGCTTTTACAAACATACGTCTTTCCTTTACACCCATTTTCAAAAACTCGAAACAATCAATCGTCTTGTGACAAGCAAAGGGGTATATCCTGCATCAGTTAGAAATTGGGAACGTAGTAGACAATTTGCTTTTATTTTGCTTATACATATATAGGTATAGTTTCCTCAGACGCATGCTGTGCTGATGACTAGGGAACTGCTGTTGACAATTTCTAACCTTGCAAATAATTTACTCGATAAGCGGATGTCTTTCGCCGAGTGCTTAGCTACTTGTTGCAACTGATGGAGTTCTCCTCACCAATAATAGTGGAGATATCGCATCAAATGCGATCCAGAGCTTCTTGTAAATCTCGCACGATCCATGCACTTTTGATATGCTTATAGACAGAGTCTGGCACTGTGCTTACAATTCTTTGCAATAACGCAAGCGGGTCAGTGTTCCACAGCATTTCATAATCTTTCAGTTGTTGCTGTCAAAACACAGTGTAGTCCAATCTTTACCCACCGAACTGACGAGTGAGGTCACGTTAACCTGTACTCCATTTGAAAATACATGGAATTTATTCAACTGTTCAGTTGCCTAAGGCTATATGCTGGTTCAACGGGATTATTATTAGCTTCTTGCTTCCTTGCCTGCCAGTTTGGGAACAACTTCTAACGCCGTTTGGGAACAACCTCCTGATGTATCAGTAGGATAAAGTGCAATTTGGGAACAACTTGCTGATGTATCAGTAGGATAAAGTGCTCGGTGACGACCCGTTTCAAACTCGTTAAAGGTTTTTGGCCTGACATCATCGAAACATACTTTGTGTCTTGTGACGGCATTAGATAAGCCGGCCATATCAACTCTTTCTGTCAAAGGATCACGTGATTTAACTGAAGCTCGTGTAACAAACACATCAGCCTCACTACATAGCTTCTGTTTCCTAGTTCCATTTTCACTTGGAAGCTGTGAGGCAATGTCTAAAAGAAATGACTTTATCCACTTGACGTGATTTTTTTCTTCCAAACAAACATGGGTATGCTGGGACTGATAAATCCTAGGCCGCAATTCGTCCTAATAGCTATTCATATTCTTTACACTACTATCGTCATATAAATCCAGTTTCTGGCGCTGACATATTGCTGCGTCTGGAAACATTGCTTCCGTTGCTAATTCTTTGTATTTGCCCAATTCTCTGTCTCAAAATGATTTTTGTTTTTAACCAATTCACCTTTTTCTTCAATAGCAGCCTAGCTTCAGTAATCGTTTTCTTCCCTCTTTGTCCTTCTCTTTTTCCTGCGTTATCCGACTGATACGGTTTAAAAAGCTTCTTGTTCCTTCTTTAGCTACTTCAGCTGACGTGGCTGCATCTAATAGTAGGTCACTCAATTCCGACATTTTGACGCGGTATTCTTGTTTAATATTTCCTAAAATCTCCTGAGATTTAGCAGAAAAACTGGACGATGATCTCGAAACAGTGCTTCTTCTCGTTCTTTCTCTGCGTTCTAATAGTTTTAACTTCGCTTTCTTGTTGTAACGATGTGAGGTGTCAATGATCGAAGTATTTTACTAAGACAATAACTTTTGCACTCTTGGTAATGCAGGTACCGAAACATTCTTCTTTCTTTTAGGGTTTGCTACATCTATTCATTATGTACAGCAGAAAGATAGACGGAATGAGCATGCGAAATGTAATTTTAAGCGGCATCAATAACCACGGGATTGTTCTCAACCTCACTATAAATCTTACAGAGTAGATTTCATAGCTTTAAGTTCTCGAGTGTATTTAGCTATGCTGCGATGATCTGAAAACATGGATGGGTCAAGAAGGTTACCCGCTGTCACCTGAGTTCCCCAATAACGGTTTCCAGCTCATCTGCATACGCGTCCTCTCCTTGACAGTCACTTGGATGTGTGGTCTTATCATCAACACACCAAGTTTGAGATTGTCTAGCAACACCTTTCCCGACATTAGCTTCATTTTCAACTGACTCCAAAATATTAACTTCTTGTGATACATCATACATATTGCTCGTCTGACCCAGCATGCAACGAAAAGAAACAAGTGATAAAAGTGTAACAAGACTCCTCTAATTTCGGCCGGGCGAATTGTTCACACCAAGCAAAATCTCCCAATGCACCTTATTTGCAAGATGTGATAAAATGGGGTTCCCATACAACAAACTGTGCGATCAAAAATTGCAAGCCCTCTATCCCAAGCACAATAAATAATATTGCCGTTTGTCGATATGCCCCCCCCCCACCTCGATTAACACAAACAAACATGCAATAAAGCAAAAGCGCAAAGCAACTACCTGCTCCGTTTTGCCTGCAGGTTCCAAACTGCAGAAGCGAGATTCACCACCAAATCGCGACTTAAAAGGCAGCTTGCGATCTCTTCAAATCTTGATAAAGTGTAGATTTCTGTAAGTCCGTAATAAATCCTCCAAAATAAACCACAATTCAGACAGTAATAGGTATTTAATATAAGAGATTTTTATGTAGCTTTGAAAAAAAGCTGTTTGAGCCATAAGCTTTTCGTGACACTTTCATCAGTGGCAATATCGCGTCAAAAGGGAAAATCTAGAGTGAGTAAGTGTTATATGTGGATAATTTGGACGTTAGGCAATCAAGACGAGCCAATGATAGCGCTAGTATTGTAAAGTGCGCCAAAGAAAGATTTCGCAATAGCAAAAGTTAGAGAGAGCGCAGCGGGAGGCCAAATGCCGCAATTATCGAAAGAGTTTGAGAGCGTAAACAAACTCCTTCTGTCTGCATAAAGTCGGGCGCTGGATCTTGATATAGGAACCCTTTAAGAGATTAAGATGGAAAGAGCTGCGTGCTGTAGCGAGGATTGAAAACCGCTTGTTATCATAGATTAATGCACATTGATCATTTTCTAAAAGATGTTGACCAATGGCAGAGTCACAATCCGGTTTGGTGTCGTTTCGTTTGCACAATCTGTGTAGTTGAGATCGGCGTGGACGGGTCAATTGTTGTCTTAGCTATTACGGGACATGTTGCTTGATGCGATCCTGTAGCCGTTGAGATGTTCGCCCTACGTACAGACTATTTCAGTGGTACTTATATTAATATATGTCTGAACTTTTCTGAATGGTAGTTAGAACATCCTTGCGGGCAACAGGCAGCATGCGCTTAGACGTAAAGATCAAGCGAGTGCTGACGAAGCCATAGCAGTTTTCCACGGAGGTTTTGACTTCTTTTTCCAAGTTTGTGGAGGACTTACCAATCCAAGGGACCATGAAGTACACCGGGCACTTTTCTGGGCCGAATCGCTTAAGGGTGGAAAACTGAGCGATTTCTTGGTGATCTGAGTGTAATGACTTTTTAGAATAGCCATTGTCCAGCAATATTTTCTTGATCCGTTTTATTTCTTCATTGAGTCTACGCTTGGTGCAAATCATTAGAGCTCGATGGACTAATGCAGATATTAGACTTATTTTACGTTTGGGAGGACTAAAGGACTCCCAACGTAAATACTGGCCGGTGAGAGTGGGTTTCCGGTATACACTGGTTTCAAAGTCAATATCTGTTTTTTCGACGCAAACAACAAGACACGGTAGACACTTTTCTTTCCCTTTTTCAATGGTGTATTTGAGGAATGAATGAAGGCAGTTGAGTTTGGTCAGGAATTCATCTGTTTCAGCTTCGTGATCAAAGGTGACAAACGTGTCGTCAACATATCTGAAGTATGTTAGAGGCTTCTGCGTTTGAGAAAATAACTTTTTTTCATAATATTCAACAAAGATGTTAGCCAAAGCCGGATTAAGTGGTGATCCCATAGCTACTCTGTCTGTTTGCTTGTGCATAGTGTTATTAAAGCTGAACTCAACCGAGGAAGTAACGCTCTTCATCAATTCAACAAACACGTCCTTTGGAATGGGCGGTTGTAAATCGGAATTGTCGTAAAGGGCATCAGAACAGATTTTGCTGGTTTCATCAAGAGGAACGTTAGTAAACAAGCTGGACTCGTTAAAAGAGCACATGAAGATATTAGGGTCGATGTCAAGATTTTGCATCGTCTTAGCAAGTGTAAACGAATTTAAAATGCATTGTGACGAAAACTGCTCCAACACAAGCTGTAATAGGCCAGCCAACCACTTGTCAAGTTCATGATGGGACAAACCTGTCGCAGACAGTATAGGGCGAAGTGGAGTGCCTTCTCTGTGTGTTTTCGGCAAACCATACATTCGAGGTCTTTGCGATCCAGTTGGTCGTATTGTGTCGTATATTCACTTCGGCATAAGATCGGCTTTGACTATGTCAACCAACCGCTTGTGAACGCGCAATTCAATGCTGGCTGTGTTATCACTGCTAGAGACCGGACCAAGTCTTTTGAATTTCGATTGATCATTAAGAATCTCGTTCGTGTTATCGACTTAGTCGTTTTTGTTAAAAAAGGACAACGCCGGAGTCTTTGTCAGGTTTAATGATAATGATATCGTCATTCTTTCATAACATGTTGATTGCACGAAAGCACTCTTTGTACATTGTGAAGCCACGTGAATCTATGGTGATGTCACAATACAAATGTGCAAGGTCGGCGAGTAGGGCTTATAAAGCGGTGCGGTTTTCAACAGAAGTGGCACTGTGATGAAAAGCTGTGCCCACAATGACTCAAATTCGGCAAAGACTTCTTTTTTGCACAAATACCTGGGTGGCAACCCAAAGTTGAGACCATGCGATAGCACGAAACTTTCAGTGCCAGATGAGTTATAGTCTGAAAGATTCAGAATATGCCTTGTAGTATCAGTGAGAGCATTGCCGAAACGGTCACGTCTGAGTGAAAAAAGCAGTCGCTCGTTTTTGATCTTGGATTTTGACTCCGTTCTTCCATCAAGTAATGTCAGGTATCTGCAGAATCTGATTGTGTCGAAGAATAAGATTTCAGAGATTTCAAAGTAAGAGATTTAGAGATATCAAATCGTTGATTCTATTTGAGGTTGACGAGAATTTGAACCGTCACACCTCGGTTTCCAGACAGACGCTTTCAACACCTTGCTAACTCCCAGATTGACTTCAACCATACAATAAAGTCTTAATCCCTTTCATGGCAACGTTCCCATGTGGAAATATGGCATTCGCTTGGCCTAATCACGTTTGCGGACAGCGTTATTGAGGTGCTTTTACGTGCAAGTTATTCTATAAGAAAACAACTCTGTAAGTTTCAAAGTTGTACATTCTATCTTTTGAGGTTAAGCCACAAAGGATCTTCAGAAAAGATCTAAAAACTGAAAGTTGGACCTTGATCAAGATTTGCTTTGCTACACGTACACCGGAAATAAAGTAACCGTCTATGATTGAGTTTTGTAAAATACATAGTATGTTGTTGTTGTTGTGTTACCCGACCCCTTCCAAGGAATGGAGGGATGGCGGAAGACCACGGAGCCCCAGAAGCTGGGCAACTCCTCAGGGTTGGACCAGAGGTCGTAAAGAGACAGTGTTGTTGATGTGTTACCCGACCCCTTGCAAGGAATGGAGGGATGGCGGAAGACCACGGAGCCCCAGAAGCTGGGCAACTCCTCAGGGTCTGGACCAGAGGTCGTAAAGAGACAGAGAGTTGCCAAAGAGAGAGCGGCGAAAAGAGTCCGTAGCTGGACAGTGCAGAATGAGATGAGAGATGTCCTGGGACGAGTGTCCGCAGGCGCTGCACGAAGGATTCTCGATTCTGCCAATCCTAGAGAGATAAGAACCTAACAGAAGGCTGTGTTCGTTGCAGCGAAGACGAGAAAGGACACAGCGAGCGTGACGAGCGAGCACAAGTTTTTTCGGTGCAAATTGAGGGTACCTGTGTGTCAAAGAATTTTGATGAGACCGTACGTCTCTAGTCCAAGAAAAGACAAGAGTGGATACGAGAGATAAAAGAAGAGAGACTACAAGGGATTGCGGAAGGCGCAAGTAGCGTTCTCCGTCTGGCCAGCTGATCAGCCGCGTCGTTCCCCGGTAGAAACGAGTGTCCGGGGACCCATTGTAGCCTGATAAAACAGGAGGAGAGAGAAGACAGTTCCTGCCAGTTATGCCAGATAGTTTGAGGTAGAAGGAAAGATGGAGGAGAGGACAGAGTGGTAAGAACAGAACGGAATCAGATAGGAGGAGAAGAGATGAGAAATGGCAGACTTGTTGGTGCTGCCGAGACCAGCAAGAGCAAGCAGATTGGCGCAGGCTTCAGCGGAATAACTTAAAGAAACTGGGACTGCTGAAAAGAAAAAAATGGCCTCAGTACCACAGAGAGAGCAGTTGGCAAGAACGCCAGAGCCGCCTTTGCAAAGAGGAAAAGGAACAGAACCGACAGTCCAGAGTACCAGATCATGAGAGGGGAGTGAATCAAGGTGGACGAGAGCCGCACCTGGGGGAGAGAGAGGGGGATCAGAGCGAGAGCATGGAGAGAAAAAAGTGGATTCCACAAAAAAGGAATGCAGATTCCAAGTAGGAGAGGGAGGGCAGGCAAGAAGAGTCTCCCTAGGAGAAGTAGAAGGAAACATGAACGGGTGAGTGGTCGCAAAAGCTCTCCAGGACGATCTGCAGAGTCTAGGTTTCTTTGCAAGTCTGGCCAAACCTGAAATAGAAAAGAAGGTTAAAAGACAAAGAACCGGCTCATAGGAAGACTGAGTGAAATGAGTCAGGGTGACTCGCAAGGAGGTAGAGAAGCCTCGGAGAGAAGAAGTCGGGCATGATATGTTCGAACAACAGTTTAGGAAAAAACGACGGCTTAATGTTTTTTATACTTTAAAATTTGAAAGTAGTTTGTATGTTCCCAAATGCGATCGTTGCCGAGATATGTAGTCATTTTTCAAGCACATTGCTTAACGCTTTTGATAGGACATGATTTCTAGAAGTTATCTCTTTGCGGCGAAGTTATCTCTGGGCAGAGGTGAAAAGTTTAACAACAACAAATTTATAGCATGAGCTCATTATTCATCATTACTGCAAAAGTCGCTGAAAATCGCTTGACAAATTTCAATGATTCACTAATTAAAACGACTTAGGAAAACATCCTCGCTGTCGCAATTGAATTAGTTTTCGCATCTAACCGATGAGAATTTTTGTTTGGACATATATCTACGCTTTCTGCACCCTAGGACCTTGCAAACAAGCATCCGGATTTGTCGCATTTTGTTTGTGGAAAAGGCTATTTACGGATGAGCGTATTGAAGAAATAATGTTCCAAACCAATTTTTATGCCAGAATATGCTAAAATGATCAGTTGTTTTTAGTAACAGAGATTGAACTTCACCAATACATTGGAATATTTCTTCTTTCTGAGTATTATTCTTTACCAACGAGCAGTACTATTGCTCTAATCAGTCGGATTTGAGTATTTCTATTGTTTTAGAAGCAATGAGGCGCAAACGATTTTTGCGATTCAAACGCATGTTTCATTTCGTAGATAATGATACTGCACAACATAGCAGCAATAAAAGGGTGAAAGTGGTTCCCATATAAAGACTCTATATAATTAATGCCTCAACGAAATTTGGTATTTTTCACGAATGTTCACGAGTGAGACAGAAATTCGGTAACTGAGTATATGGTTTCCTACTTTTCCGGAACAGATGCAAAATGTTTTTACGGGAAAAGCTAATTAGGCTTTGCTACAAGATCTGGTCACTCTGTGGTACAGATGGGTATCCACATCAATTTAAGATGTACACTGGTGTAGGCTTCCATGTCTAGACTGAAACACTTGGTTCACGAGTGAAGAAAATGGCAAACATGTCAACCACCCAATCTGAAACTGTTTGACACACCGTGCTCTGACAATTTCTTTACAAGCTACAGCATGATTTATTCAAAAACCTTGCAAGTATAAACATGAAAACAGTTGGAACTGTCAGGGAAACAAAACTTTGGGGGCCGTAAAAAGTATGATTGGCGTAAAGAACATAAAAATCTTGATCGAGGTGTATTTGATTTTTGTAGCGACACAAAGATCTATTTCTGCAAATGGAATGACAACTCGATCGTCACAATTGGAAGCAACTTTGCACTCATTTGCAGCTGCAAAAGGTGAAGCGCTAAGTGAAAAATAAGAGCGGTAGAAGAGTCAATCGATCAATTCTGATAAAGCTTTACAATACTGGCATGAGTGGAGTTGATGATGGATTGTCAGTTTGGTTCTTATCGCCCCACAATCCGTGAGAAGAAGTGGTACTAACCATTGGCCACCAATGAAATTAATATTTTGATTGTTGCAGCATGGAAGGTGCATTGCCAAGTGAATGCAAACCCTCTGAGTCACTTGGAATTTCGTCGTGAAGTTACTTTATGTCTGCTGAAGTCATCAGCTTAGCCACGCACACAAGTTAGAGTTAGTGATGCCCCTAACTTGTTAGCAGATCTCCGATACGATGGTGTTGATCATTACAAAAAGCCAGCACCACAAGGACGATGAAGTTTTTCAGAACACCAGTAACAGATGCTCGAAATGCAACGTTTGATTAAATTGTGACAATGGGTCTGTTTGTTTTGAACCATTCTATAGACAAATCTAAATATGTTGTTCTTCGTCATGTGTAACGTCACAAAAAAAATGATCAAAAAATTAAGTATTAGTCAATTTTATGTTATCTGTTAAGTTTTATTCAACTGGGTGGTATTTCACATTCGCGAAAAGTAAAAATGTATCGCACCGTATAATGCCGCAAAAAGCAACTTGTATGACACACCAGAAATTTTTAGTACCATATCACGGCTAGTTTCTCACGTGGAAACATGTCAATATCTCAAAAACCGCAATAGGTAGAGCTATAATTTTTTTAGAATTTCTTACTGAGCAAAAATATGGCAGTAAATTAAGATTCAGCAAAAAAATTCATTGAGAACAGGGAGTGCCACGATAAAGGGCAAGCAGCAATATATCGAGACATTACACACTATGTAACACATAAACATAGATGGAGGAGTGTTTGGGACTACGGTTAAATACCTTGGCCACTTTACCTTAAAAATACAACAAATATCTTAATTATCTATTTGGCTTGCTATTCTAAAAATTGAAAAACTTAAATTTTAGCGTCTTCAACATAGAAACAAAAGTAGGCTATTTCCAAACCAAGATACAATTTGGCTATTTCCAACTCGACCAAATAGAAATGCAAGCGCTTCATATGCACGTTTGTTCGAACAAAGAATTTGCGGGTTCAAAGGTAAAAGGTTTCCAGCTCTATTTTCAATATTTAACTTAAAACGTGAAAAGTAATTTAAAGGTTTACACCTCAAACACTGTTTTACAGAATTACTCGCAACAGTTTTAGAGCACGTTGTTGTACAAAATTTCCCGCAACAGCTTCACAGCATGTTGTTTCAATTTTCAAATGAAGCGATACGGCTTTACAGCCCAATTGCAACGTCGTAAATATAGATACAGTAATTTTTTTTAAACTCGAAGTACTATCGATGAAAGGCACACAAACACCATACGCGATACTGCATTCGCTTTTTTTAATTGATAGTTCGAAAGTGGTTGGCAGATTCTGAAAAAAAAAAGACAGCAAATACTTATTCTTTCGCTTTTTATCCTACTGTGCAAGCTCGTTTTAAGATTATATCTTTACGTAATCAAAAGAAATACATTACCTTTCTTAAAACATAGTACTTACTGATTTATAACAAATTCTTTAAAGCATTTGATGAACTTGGGAAGAGATATAATATTGTTGAGTGCTACAGGTAGTTTATTCCATAACATTGGGCCTTTAAATTTTAGTGTTTGTTGTGTGGATTTTATACTGCAATACTGAGGGCACAATTTGGACTTGAATCGAGTACAAAGAGTGGCTTTCTCGCAAAGAAAGTTAAAATCAAAAATGTTTGAAAAAGCAGGAAGAGATTTATTAAAATATTTGTGCATAAATTTGGCAATTTCAAGTTATCCAGACTGTTGTATTGTTGGCAGATTGTGTTATTGAAAAAAGTTACTGTTTTCCTACTTCTTAGTGTTAATCAAATCAATTGCTTTGGTCGAAACTTTTTGCAACTTTTGAATCATAGTTTTGTTGCCATGGCACCAGGATATTACACAGTATTGCACATAGCTATTAGTAAGAGAATGATATAAGGTTACCAATGAATTTTTATCACAATACTGTTTTGCTTCATTAATTACATGGTAGCTACATCGGAGTTTTTGCAGCAATCACTGCATATGTGGTTTCCATAAAAGATGTTCATTGATGCTTAAACCCAAAAGCTTGCAAGTGTGTACTCGTTTTAGATGCAACGCAGTAGGGGAGGAAGACTACTTGGAGTTCCGAACGTAATATGTAGGGTTTTATCAGTATTAAGTGTTAATTTATTTGCAGAAAGCCAGGCCTCGAAAAGTTTCAATTGAGTATTTGTAACCTCACATAATGCTTGATAAGAACTGCTGTTAAAAAATAAATTGGTGTCATCAGCAAGAATTATTGCTTTGCCTGACGTTAAGCATTTAGAAAAATTATTTATGTAAATTAAAAATAGAAGGGGGTCAAGAATTGATCCCTGTGGCACCCCTACCACAATTGGCTTGAAATTTGAAATTTTTCCATCGATTTTCGTTTGCATCAAGCAGCCTTTCAAAGAGCTTCTGAATCATTCGTTTGCTATCCTTCCAACACCAAAGTGATTTGGTTTAGCCATATGTATACTATGATCAATGGTGTCAAAAGCTTTGGAGAGATCTAAAAATAAACCAAGAGTACATTCTTTGTCTTGAAAAGATTTGGAGATAGTTTCAACCATTACAGCAGCGGCATGGCTAGTGGAGTGATTTTTTTCTAAATCGAAACTGTAAATTATAGAAAAAGTTTGATTGTGACAAAAATAAATACTATCGATTATATACAATCTTTTCTAATAACTTAGACAATACTGGGAGCAGACTAATTGGCCGATAATAATTTACATTTGTTTTTTGCCCTCTTTTGTGTACAGGAATCACTTTAGCTTTTTTAAAGTCCATAATAAATTGACCTTGAGATAAAGATAAGTTAAAAATATGTCATAAACCAAAATAAATGTAATCAGAACTTAATTTTACAACTGATATTGGAATTTCATCAATTCCAGTACTGTTTTTGGGACAATTTTTGAGATTCGTTTTTGAGATAATTTTTCTGATTTCAGTTACCTATGTAAGGTTCAAGAACATTGGAGAGCCCAAAAATTCGCTGAATAGTTTTTGCGGGGTTGCTAGTTTGTTTACTAATTTTTCACCAATAATGGAAAAATAATCGTTAAAGTAGTTAACTAATAGATTTGAGTCAGTACACAATTTACCATCTATTGCACTGGTCAACAGTAAAATGTTACGCTACCAGAAAACAATTATTTCTCTATGCTTTTGGTGTGCTGAACCCAAATCTGCAGTCAGATTTTTGCTATCACGTCTACAAATTGAGATATTTTCATTTTATTCCACTTATTTTCTTGTCAATTTAGATCTACTTTGAAATTCAGTCGCAACAATGACTCCCATTATTGAGAAACTATTGAAAGTTTTAACCTGACTGTATTTCTCTTGTGACGCAACAATTGATGTACGATCTAAACAAGCTGGTTTAATAGTAGGCTATTAAGTCAGTAATCAGTAGCGTTTTTATCTTAGCAAAGTACGTTTAGCTATCAGGAATGAATTAAGTGAAATTTGCGGAGATTTAGAGAGAAAGTTTAATTTAGCAGGTGTTTTAAGAGTTTAATTTTATTCTATTTTTTGCTTAGCATTGCTATAAACTGGCAACCACTAAAGTTACTGATTTGAAACAACTTGTTCAATGATGCTTTCAACTTCCAAGCGTAGTTGTGCCAATCATCCCGACAACTTTTGTTATGTCTGTGGCCAGTATACTCCTCCTGCTCACCGTGTGAAGATTAACAGCAGAATAAAATTTGAAAATTGCAGAAAGTAGATACATCTATCTACAGGAAGCCGACTTTCACTGGCCAATACATTCGCTGGAACTCTTTTTGCCCCATGAAGCGGAAGACTAATTTGATTTCAACTCTAGTCCACAGAGCTCTAGTTATCTGTTCGAAATCTACTCTTGAAAATGAACTTTCCAATATTCGATCAATCCTTATCAACAACGGTTACCCTGAAGCTATAATCAATACTGTTATGACCAAGAAAATTAATCAATTTCGCAGACCAACGCAATTCGGTCCGAAGAAATGCCCAGTTTATCTTCACTTGCCATGGCTGGGCAATGTTTCGCTGAGGTACGAAATGCAAATTAAAACAGCCGTCAAACGCTGTTACTTTGCAGTTGAACCATGCATTGTCTACACCACCAGACAACTTCTGCCTGTAACCAAAAAGGATGTACTACCCGCTTTCATCAAAGCAACATTGTTTATCAATTTCTGTGCCACTGCAATAGTCGGTACGTGGGTCGTACGTCTCAAAGGCTACAACAGAGGATTAAGCAGCACGTGCCGAAAACCATTCTCCAGGATCACATTTTTCAGGACCGAAGCACATTGGCCCGCTCTTGCAAGCCAATCAGAAACTTTAAAACTGAAACTTCCTTTTCTGCCATAGGACAACATCTTTTACAAAACCCTACATGCGCACACGAATATAATGACAACAAATTTTCTATTCTTGCCCGTGGCCGTACTTCTTTTCATCTTTCCACCCTTGAAGCCACGTACATTAAAACATCCAAACCAAATTTATGCAAACAAAAGGAATTCGTTTATGGTCTAAAAATCACACATTAGTTTCCGCTCCTTCTATTGGTCGCTTCTTTTTACCAATCATGATAGAGCCTTTTTTTCCCTTTTTTCTTTTTCGTCAACTGTGTCTCTATATAAGTGACTCACTTCACCTTTTCACTCTATTTCTGACGGATTCTCTTGAAAAGTGTCAGACGAAAAGCTTCGAGAATGAATACTCTACTTTCCGCAATTTTCAAATTCTGTACCACAAATCAACTCTTAGAATAAAATTTGCATACAAGTACTATTTTGCATGGCAAATAGGCGACCAAGACAAAAAATGGGCCCCACATATCTGCTGTAACCGTTGCAGAACAAGTCTTCTATTTTGGCTGGATGGTAAGAGGAAGCAAATGTCTTTTTCTGTTCCCATAGTGTAGCGCGAGCAAAGTGATCATGTTACTGATCGTTATTTTTGCATGACAGCCATCACAGGATTTTCTCGAAAAAATAAATCTAAAATTTCCTATCCAGTTTGTGAGTCAACTATTAAACTAGTTCCCCACAGCCCTGATTTGCCTGTACCTCAGCCTCCAACTGAAAAGGAAGATTCTTTGTCCGTTAATGCATGTGAGAGTACCAGTACTAAAAGTGAAGAGGAACCTATTGAATTCGATTCCTATTTTCAACATGAGTCTGCGCCACTCTTCATTAATCAGGAACGTTTGAATTACCTAGTGCGAGATTTGTATTTATCTAAAGAGAAAGCAGAAATTTTTGGGTCCAGGCTAGTAGTATAGGATGCGTCATTTGGCGTCAATTGCGGCGGTGCTGCGGCGGAGCTGGCGGCGGAGCGATGACGTCGCGCGTGGGGGAATTTTTGAACCCTAATCCTAACCCTAGCCCTAGCACTAACCTTAATCCTAACCTTAACCCTAACACCAGCCCTAATCCTATGTAAGGGAGCTAGTCTACTTTTTGTGAGGAAGATAATCCTAAATATGAGGGTGTTAACTCTAAGTCTATTTTATGTGAGAGAGCTAGCTGTAGTTTTAAGGGAGCTAACCCTAGATCTGAGGGTCCTAACTCTAGGTCTATGTGAGCCAGCCCTAGCTCTAAGGAAACCAAGGTCTGAGGGCACTAAGTCTAAGAGAGCTAACCCTAGGTCTGAGAGTGCCGACCCTAAGAGAGCCAACCCTAGGTCTGAGGGCGCTAACTCTAAGTCTAACAGAGCTAACCCTAGGTCTGAGAGTGTCAATCTAAGGGAGCCAACCCTAGGTCTGAGGGTGCTAACTCTAGGTCTATGTGAACTAACGGTAGTTCTAAGGAAGCTAACCCTAGATTTTATTTGAAAGAGGTCGGAGGGAGTTAACCCTAGATTTTATGTGAAGGAGTTCGAAGGAGCTAATCCTAGATTTTATGTGGGGGGAGTTCGGAGGGAGCTAACTCTAGATGTTATGTGGGGGGAGTTTGGAGGGAGCTAACTCTAGATGTTATGTGGGGGGAGGTCGAAGGGAGCTAACTCTAGATCTGAGAGAGTCAACACTAAGTTGAAAGAGTACACCCCAACACGGTGTTAAAAAGTTTGATGTCATTCTTATGATTTAACGGTTTTTAGGTTGTGATATCATATTTCAATGACGTGTTTAACAAGACCGTGGGAATGTAGTTGCATACCTATTGTGCAATCCATGACGTATTTAACGATGATTTTTGCTTTTGTGTAGACTGGTTCGGACTTGTCCGTCGAAAGTTTTTAGAGTATAATGTGTAAAGATTACATTTTTGTGTAGACTGGTCTGGACTTGTCCATCAAAAGTTTTTAGATTACGTTTTATTCAGCTGTTGGTTAGGGTATATTGTCTCCGACTTGTCCACACTTGCCCAAGCTCGAATCTTTTTCTCTGTACTTACATGATGAAAAGTTTGAAGAAGCTAACCATAGGTCTAAGGACTTTTATTTGAAAAAGGTCGGGGGAAGCTAGTCCTAGATTTTATGTAGTGGAGGTCTGAGGGGTGCTAACTCTAGATCTAAGAGAGCTAATCACAGAACACTAATTTTATGGAGGTCTAAGGGTGCTAACTCTAGGATTAAGAGAGCTATCTCTAGGTCTGAGAGTACCAACTCTAAGAGAGCCAACCCAAGGTCTGAGGGTACTAACGCTAGGTCTATGTGAGCTAGCCATGGTTCTAAGGAAACTAACCCTAGATTTTATTTGAAGGAGGTCGGATAACCCTAGGTTTATTAATTTTATGTAGGTTTGAGTGACCAACCTGAGGAGATTAGTTCCAACACGGTATCATTTCAAAAGTTTGATGTCATGACTTGTTATTGGTTTTTTGATTCTGACATGTTTCACTAGACCGTGGGAATGTAGTTACATCCTCATTGTGCAATCCATCACGACAGACCACGAGAATGTAGTTGCATCACTATTGTGCAATTCATGACGTGTTCTAGCCAGATTGCATCACTATTGCACAATCCATTGTGGTGCTATATAAAACAAGGTTTGACCGAAGAGCATTCATTCTACAAAATGGCGGTATATAAGTGTGACGTATGTGATAAAATATTTACTGAGAAAAGGAACTTACTGAGGCATGAGAAAAATTTACATGGTGAAAAAAACAGTTACCCATGTGAGTTGTGCAGTAAAGTCTATGGGCGAACAGAGGATTTGGGTAGACATAAAGCAAGTACTCACTAAATCAACTCAAGTGCAATACTCAAAATGCAAGAAAACGTTTGCAAGAGGAGACAATCTAAAAAGACATAAATGCAAACTGGCTGAAGAAGTCGAACGTTCACCTGATTCAAACGAAGACCATTCAAATGATATGACAACTAAGAAGATGTTTCCCGGCAAAACTCCTCGACCTGATGCAACCCTAACCAACGATAAGTCTTTTGATGAACCATCTATTAAAAAAAGAAAATATTTCAAACCAGATCAACACAAATTATTGGAAAACGAGGAATTGACTGAATCTGATCCAGAAGTGAAAGACTTTATGCAGAAATATTGGGGAAGTATTCGGAGTTTCACGAAGAAAGGAAAAATACAAAATATATTCAACATTTTTTATGATAGAGATTTCAAAGATTTAATAGAAACCATAGCAAAACGGATCATGATTCACCAAAAAAACCGTTTCAAAATCAATTACAGTCTTGGATTCATACTTAAAAATATAGAAACAAAGGAGTTACGCTATTACCACGCAAGCTGTAACAACGCTCAAATCTTGAAAACAGCTTTGCTGATAAACAACCGAAAGGATTTGATAAACTTTTTAAATTCATTGGCGGAAGAATCCTTTTACGATGGCTTGACTCGACCTGATACGAAATGGAAGGTGGTACAAATTTCAAATATTACTTTTTATGCGAACAGTCTGAAAGATGCTCCTCTTGGAGCAGGAGCGTCCTTACCAAGCTACATCACAAACAATCGTGGACTTCCAAATGTTTCAGGTAATGACAATCTTTGTTTTTTTGATGTCTGGCGGTCCATCGAGGTACTGATAGACGTCGGTGTGAACGTGAAGCCAAAAAACTGTTTAACGATTACTGTGTTCATTTTAATATTGTTCCCAACACTTTTGTTGGTGTGAATTTAGTTGATTTTATAGACTTAGAGGATTTTTTCAAAGTTAATCTTGTTGTGTACGAGTTAGGGGAGGGGGTTGCTAAATTGATTCAACGTAGCCGGGAATTGTATTCTGAAACAATGAAATTAAATATTTGGAAAAATCATCTAAGTCTCATTGTTGATTTTGAACATTATTGCCGTGTATATCAATGTATTCATTGCGGAAAACTTTGGGCCCGAAACTGTGACTATTACCGGCACACGAAAACTTGTAAAACCACAGTTCGTGATCTTTTCCCAGGGGGTATTCATAAAAACCCAGCCACAGTATTCGAAAAACTTGAGGAAATCGGTATCTGTGTCCCCGCAAACGAAAGATTTTTTCCATATTTTGCCTGCTACGATTTTGAAGCCTATTTTTCTCAAGAACATTTACCTGGAAATGGACCGAAATTAAGTTTTGAAGCACGTCATGTGCCCTTGAGTGTTGGCATTGCCACCAACGTACCAAATTTTGAAAATGGAGTGTGCTTTGTCACCAACGGCAATGAAAATGATTTGGTGGAAAAAATGTTAAAACACTTAGAAGGTGCATCAAATGCTGCCTATGAAATCATGAAAAGCAAATTTGATTATGTATTTCAAGCATTAGAACTCAGCGAAAATGTTAGAAAAGAAAATTTGACCAAAGAATTTGAAGCCTACTGCCGAGATTTAATTGTTATTGGCTTTAATTTTGCCTCCTACGATCTAAATTTAATCAAGCCAACACTGATACAGCAGCTATTGGGTAAAATTGATTTTGTCATTAAAAAAGCCAACAATTATTTGTGCATCAAAACTGAAAAGTTGAGATTTTTGGATATTCGGCATTTTCTGGCACCTGGGTTTTCTTATCGAAAATTTCTGATTGCTTACGGCAGCGTCCAAACAAAATTTTATTTTCCATATGAGTTTATGACAGATCTGACAAAATTAGAAAGCGGTTTGCCAGAGCACCAAGCTTTTTACTCCTCATTGACCAAATCAAACATTTCAAAAGACGAATATGAACTTGTGAAAAAAACATGGATTGAAAAAGGCTGGCACACTTTAAAAGACATGCTGATTTACTACAACATGTTGGATTGCGTACCTTTTATTACGGCTGTTGAAAATCTGCTTCACCCCTACAAAGAACAAGGATTGGATATTTTTAAAAGAGCCTTTTCAGTCAGTGGGGTAGCAAAATTACAGATGATGAAACGCATTGAAAAGGAAACGTTTTTCTGTTTGTTTCCCAAACCGCACGCAGACCTTTACAACACTATGCACAACCAAATTACTGGAGGTCTCAGTATAGTTTTCACACGTCTGGCTATTGCCGGCGAAACTAAAATCCGTTCCCATGAAATAGACAATCCTGAACCCGTGAAGCAAGTTCTTGGTCTGGATGCAAATTCACTATATTTACACGCTATTGCTCAGAACAACCCTACTGGTTATTTTTGTCGCTACAAAGAAGAAGAAAATTTCCGACCTGACCCATGTTCAAAATTTGGTCTTCAGGCCTATCAATGGTTAGGTTATGTATCCCAAACCGAGGAAAAATTTATTCAAAGCAGATACAACATGGGGGAACGACGAGTATCTACACACAGCTTACCGGTGGATGGATTTTGTCAGGAGAGCAATCAGGTTTTTCAGTTTTTAGGTTGTTTTTGGCATTCTTGTACTGACTGTAACACCAACAGAAATTCGAATGGTTCTTTGCAAGAAATACATCCAGTGAAAAAGATACCTCATTCAGAAGTCCGAAAAGCAACACTGGAAAACAAAAGACGGTTGGAAGCAGAAGGATTTGATGTAGTGGAAAAGCAGGAGTGTCGATGGAAACAGTTGGCAAAAAGAAATGATATTGCTGCTTATTTAAAAACCTTGAAGTCAGTTCAACCAAAGAGACAATTGTCTTTTCAAAAAATTTTAGAAGGAGTGAAAAACGGCACATTATATGGATTTTTGTTGGTGGATATTCACACACCAAATCATTTAAAAGAAAAGTACAAAGATTTTCCTCTTATCATAAAAAACACGTGTGTGTCTAGAGACGACATTGGTGACTACATGAGAAATGTAGCTGAAGAACATGGTCTGCTTAAAAAACCCAAAAAATACTTGATCAGCAGTCATTTTGGAAAAGAAATTTTAATTAATACAGAAATGGCAAAATTTTATTTGGAAATGGGTTTGGAAATTACAAAGATCAAAGAGTTTATCGAATTTTATCCACAAAAATGCTTTGCCAAACTAGCAGATGAAATTGTGAATTCCAGAAGAGCAGCCGATACCGATCCATCCAAAGCTGTGGTTGCTTTAACAAATAAACTAACGGGCAACTCTTTGTATTCGGCAAGTCTATTAAATAAAGCAAAACATCGGAACATCACTTACCATTCAGAGAAGACAGTAAACCGTGTGATCAATGATCCTCGTTTCATACATTTGGATGAAATTGGTTCTGATCTTTATGAAGTGAAAAGCCTGAAACATAAAATTCGACATGACTTGCCTATTCAAATAGGTATAAACGTGTATTTGAATTCAAAATTACACATGCTGAAGTTTTTTTTATCTGTTTTTGAAAAAGTACATCCCTTATCGCTGCTTTGAGATGTTGGAAAGCGACACAGATTCAATGTATTTCAGTCTCAGTCGTGAAAGCTTGGACGACTGTGTCCCAGAAGAATTAAAAACCTCATATTTCCGAGACAAATTAATTTGGATGCATGCCGAGGCCTGTCCCAATCATGAAGAGCAATATATTGAATGTAGAAGCAAGAGTAATCCCTGGACAATGGAGCAATGCTGCCTGGATTTTCATTCTTTTGACAAACGCAGTCTAGGAAAAATGAAAGTGGAGTACAAAGGTACAGCTCAAGTTTCTTTGACATCAAAATCGTATTTCTGTTCAGGGGAAACAAAGAAACAAGTTTGTAAAGGTGTGAGCATATTTCAAAACCCCCTCTCCTTTGAGCAATATGTAAACGTTTTAAAGAACAATACCCCCTTGGAGATCACAAACTGTGGTTTTAGAAGTCGAAATCATCAGGTTTTTTCATACAAACAACACAAAAAAGGATTAAATTTTTTTTACCCAAAGCGTATTGTATTGGATGATGGCATCCACACTCTTCCTCTTGATCTATAATTGTTGTAACTTATGTTTCTGTAAAAATAAACAAAAGCAGTGGTTTTTGCAAGTTTCTCAGTTAAACTTACCTTTTTGATAAACTCCTTCCAAAACCTGTACTAGGTTTAGTTACATTTGACGGTCGCGATTTTGTACACTGATAAGCTTTCCAAAACCAGTTAACTGCTGACAAGAACTGAACAGCGTAAGCTATCAGTCGCGGTTTGCTGGCAGTGTATTCGACTAGTTATCAGTCGCGGTTTGCTGGTAGGGAGTGTAAGCAAGCAAGTCTGACTGAAAACGAAAGCAGGCTAGGTAATTTTAAATAACGTACTTCGTACTTTTCTCGTTCATTAACACAAAACAGCAGAACACGAAAGGTTGTGTATGGCTTTGAAATTTGAAAATCCAGTCTCATTCATTATTAGCGGTCCTTCTATAGTAGGAAAAACAAAATGGATTCAACGTTTGGTAGATAATATCGATAAAATCTGCCCGGGAATTAACCAGATTTTTTATTGTTATGAAGTCTGGCAGAGTATGTTTAATGAATATTCTGAGAAAATCACATTTCGTCAAGGTCCCCCTGTTCTTGATGATTTTAAAAATTTTGAAAATTGCTTACTCATCTTAGATGACATGATGTTCACGGAAAACAGCCTCCTGTCCAAAATATTTACAATTTACTCTCATCACTACCGATTTAGCGTCTTATTTACCACTCAAAATCTCTTTCATAAAGGATTAAGAGAATTATCACTAAACGCAAAATTCATGGTTTTGTTTAAAAACTGCAGAGACAAAAAGCAAGTTTCTTATTTTTTAAGTCAAATCTATCCTCAGAAATACAAATCTGTTCTGCAAGCTTATATAGACGCGACAACAAGCCCTCATGGTTATTTATTGATTGATCTTCGGTGTGAAGTGGATGATAGGGAGCGACTCAGGACTAACATATTTCCAGGGGAAGTAAATTATATCTATCAATAAATGGATCGTTTGCGAAAATTTGCCCCTACTCTTCATTTACTTCAAAAGGCACCACCCTCTTTGAAGAGAAGCATTATTGAAAAAGCATCCACAGAGTTCATTCGTTGTCTGTGTGATTGTTCCTATAACATATTAAAAGGAAACGTTCAAATAGCACCCTCTAATAAACGTAAACTCAGCAAACATAAAACCAAACTACGACAACTGAGCAATAAAAAAGTATCGCTGAAGAAAAAACGAAAAATTGTGCAGACTGGAGGTTTTCTTTCTGTGTTGCTGAATGCTCTAGCACCTGTTTTAGGGGGAGTGCTTGGAACATTGACTCAATGAAGAAACTGATTGCCTTAGAACCTGAAGTGTACCACAGTCTTACATCAAAAACAACTCACGAAAAACCTGAAAAGAAAATTTTGTCTGAATTAGACACGAAAATGCAAGAAATTTTAAATTCAGACCTACCAGCCGCTGAAAAAATGCAGTTACATAACGAAGCCTTACAGAAATCAAAACTATTTCAACAAAAAACGCAGGCGAAATCAAAACGAGTTGAAAAATTATCTGATTCTGCTATATTGTCGAAAGTTAGGAAGAAAACTAAAGCCAGACAGCTCTTGAAAAACATCAAAGAACAAAAAAATCTAGATTTTGATGATAAAGGGCAAATCCTTTTGGACGAGCGTGTAATCCCTGGCTCAGATATAAATCAAATCTTTCAAAGTGTGTTGAACAAACAGAACCTCAATCTACCTGGTTTGCATGAATTTGAAGCTTTGCTATGGGAGAGTTCATGAGGTATTATAATCCGCAAAAAGTTGGTGCATTTTCCGGGGCTCATAGTTTTCAAAAAGTAGCAAAGTCGCCCCTAAAATGGTTGAAATCTCAAGATGTTTATACCCTCCACAAACCTGTGAGAAGACGTTTCCCACGCAGAAAAACAATAGTACCAGGAGCAAATTTTCAAATGCAGGCTGATCTTATTGATTTTTCTTCCTTGAAACAATACAACGACAATTTCAAATATATTCTTGTGGCGATTGATGTTTTTTCCAAAAAAGGTTTTATATCTTTTCTCAAAGCAAAAACAAGTTCGGAAGTGATCAGAGCCTTCGAAGAAGTGTTGCCTAAAATTGGTTGTTTTCAAAAGCTACAGACTGATTTGGGGAGTGAATTCTTCAATTGACCGTTTCAGACCTGGTTAAAACGGCAAAATATTGAACACTTTCACACACATAATTTTGACACAAAAGCCACCGTAGTTGAAAGATTGATTCGAACTTTAAAGGAAAAGCTTTGGAGATTCTTTTCCCACGCCAATTCAAGACGATATGTAGACGTTTTACCACTTCTCGTCAACGCCTACAATAACAGCTATCACCCTTCAATAAAGCGTGCTCCAAGTACTATCAACCCCGAAAATCAAGAAGATGTTTGGCACACTTTATATTCGCAACCGACAACAAAAGAACCTAAACTAAAAGTAAACGATAAAGTCCGCCTTTCTACAAACCGAATACGCTTTCGCAAAGGTTATCTCCCCGGCTGGACAGATGAGATATTTCAAGTGGCTCGGGTATATAAAGGAAATCCTCCTTACTACAAAATCAAAGGTTTGGGCGGAGATATTTTAATTGGCACCTTCTATGAAAACGAATTGCAAAAAATCTATAAAGATGATGACATATTTTGAATTGAGACCATACTGAAAAAACGTCGGAGCAAGAAAGGTGTGGAGTATTTGGTGAAGTGGTTTGGATACCCGCCTTCCTTCAATTCGTGGGTCAAGGAAAAAGATTTCCAGAATGCTTAATATAAATCTGTCACAATCAACTTCTGACATCATTTTGTTTGCCGCTCAAGTGATAGCTGTTTATATTATCATATCAATCAGTCTCTATAATCTAACACAAACCATCGAAAACAAAGAGCTGTGGATTAGTTTGCTTTCGAGCAGTGTCGGTTACTTGTTACCCTCTCCTATGCTTTCAAAACATGTTTCTCACCCTACCGAGTAATTCATCCATTCAGTTTTATCCTGAAAACAAAGTTTCAGATTATATCGTTCATTTACCAAAAGAACTAAATTAAACCGGTTCCTGGGAAGTTGGATTAGCTGAACTTATCTATCCAAATTCGTGGTACAACATCGACACCGACAACTATTGGGTGTATTACCGTCGTGGGTATGTACAGACAAGAACAAAGATTTTACCTGGTTATTATCAACATCCACAAGATCTTGTAGAGCAACTGCTCCAGCAAATGAAACGTGATTTTGAGGCAAGAAATCAGGAACTAATTGCCGATGGGACTTTGGTACAACCAGTCGACTTTCTATTGGATCTACAACATAACGTTCATTCACAATTGACAATTCGTATTAAACATAAACCAGGAGCTCCTGTGCAAATTGATAAGGAAGGCAAGGAACATCCAGCAGTCACTTTGCGTCTTGCGCCCTTCCTAGCAGAAATCATGGGTTTTAAAAATATATTTTTTCACAAAGTCGGTGTTTACACTTCAGATCGAGTGTTTGACCTGGATCCAGTCTCTGCCCTTTACCTCTATTGTGATGTCATCGAACCTCGCACTGTGGGTCATACTCTAGCACCTTTGCTTGGAGTGATACCTGTTGAAGGAAAGTCTAGAGCCAATGTCGACAAGAGATACGAAAAATTGCAATACTACCCTGTGTTGAAGAAAAATATTTCAGACATACATATTTCGCTTCGGAATGATCAAGAAAATGCAATCAGATTTCGCAAGGGAAAAGTTATTGTCACTTTACATTTTCGAAAACAGAAACTGAGTCAACTATAAAGGGGAAGTACGCAGTAAAGCCTTACTATTTACAGCATTTCTTGTACCGTAAACATGCGTGCAAAATATTGTTGCGATTCTCAAGCTTATCAAAACTACTATTTAAACCAAGTTGGTCATGGTTACTTTAATGGTGCAAGATACCAGCAGGGATACGGGCTAGGAAATATCTTTAGTTCTATAGCCAAAACAGTTTTACCTCTAGTCAAAAGTGGATTCAAGGCTATTGGAAAACAAGTTCTTCGCAGTGGAGTTGGTTTTGCTTCGGATGTTTTAAGCGGAAAAAACGCAAAACAGGCAGCAATTGATTGTGCAAAAGCAGCTGGTTCTAACCTTTTGAAAGCTGCCGCAAGAAAACGTAACGCCAGACCACAAAAGACTAGAGTAGAAAAGAGGAGACGCAAGAAACATTATGACATTTTCAATTAGAATGGCGTCCTTGATACACCCCAGCTCTGCACAATCAACCACATCCCAACTGGATCTGTTCTCTGTTCCCCCGAGTCAAACTAGTTTAGATGATGGAAGCTTTACCGATTACCACCCTGTGTCCGTCTTAACCTCAACAGGACCTATGGAGTTTACAATCAGTGCTGAAAATTCCAACTACATTGATCTTGCTAACACTTTTCTCTATGTTCGTGCAAGTGTGACTGCAGCAGACGGAACAGATTTGGAGGAAGATGTAGAAATCTCACCGGAATGTAACTTTTTGCATACAATGTGGTCACAAATTGATGTTTATCTTAATGGGTCTCTTGTCACACAGTCCAATAACAACTACCCTTACCGTGCCTATATTGAAAATCTGTTTAGTTTTGGTCAAGACGCAAAATCATCACAACTTTCTGCCGTCCTGTGGTATCGGAATACAGCTGGTCAATTTGATACAAGAGGCGATGCCAACTCAGGCTACACTACACGCAAAGCACTGGCTGCACAAAGCCGCCAAATTGATATGATGGGAAGATTACATGTGGACCTTTCATTCCAAAACCGTTATTTGCTGAATGGAGTAGAGATCCGTTTGCGATTGATTCGTTCAAAAGACATTTTTTGTTTGCATGGAAACGCAGCTGGATGTAAAGTATCCTTGAAAGAAATGGTTTTGTTTGCGCATAAGGTCAAACCAAACTCGTCTATACAGCTTGCCCACACAAAAGCCTTGCAACTTGCTACAGCAAAATATCCGCTAAGGCGTGTTGAAGTAAAAAGCTTTACCGTACCAATGGGAAATCGAAGTATTACCAAAGAAAATTTGTTTTTGGGTCAATTGCCTACACGAATTGTGGTCGGTGTAGTGGACAACGACGCCTATAATGGTGCTATTCAAAAATCACCTTTCAATTTCAAACACAACAACATCAATTTTATTACAATTTATCGAGACGGTGTTCAAATCCCTTCAAAACCACTGCAACCTGATTTTGCAAACGACCGTTTCATTCGGAGTTACATGCGTTTGTTTACTCAAACTGGTCAATATTATCGCGACACTGGCAACGCTATTTCACGAGAGCAATTCAAGAATGGTTTTGCCTTATTTGCTTTTGATCTAACACCACAGCTGGATTCAGCCGAGATCGGATTTGAATTGATAAAACACGGAAACATACGAATTGAAATTCATTTTGCCGACGCTGTAGCACAGACTCTGACTGCTGTTGTTTTTGCTGAAAACGATAACCTATTGGAAATCAATCACGATCGACAAATTGCGTTCGATTACACAGCATGAACAGTCTGCAAATCGAAGGTTTGTTGAAGAAGGTTTCTCAAGCCAAGAAAATATTCAAAAAAGTCTGTGCATTGGATGAGATAGAAGTGCCTTCCTACCCTTCTGCTTATGTAATCAACTCTGATACTAGCGATAAAAACGGCGAACACTGGGTGGCTGTATACTTTGACAAAAACAGACGAGGAGAATATTTTGACAGCTATGGACTGCCTCCTGCGGTCCTTGGTCTAGAAGCTTACATGGATCGCTTTTCGTTGGACTGGATTTACAATCGCAAAACGATATAAAGCTTATTTTCAAATGTGTGCGGACATTATTGTGTATATTTTATTTTATTTCGTTGTCGTAATATCTCTCTGCATGCAATACTATCTGTCTTTACCTTAAATTTAACAGAAAACGATCGTCGTGTATTTGATTTTATTCGCGAATTGTACAATAAACAATAAACATATACATTTAGCGTGATACAGTATCTCGATGTTCAGGTTTCAGACACCATTCAATACTTCGTTTTTTGAAGCGGCGGCGATTCAGAGCATCCAGGTACTTCTTGCTTCTCGAGAAGCTTGCGGCCAGTCAGTCATACAGTTAATTTTTAAACTCTCTTCATGCTTCAATTTTGCGTTTTTTTGCTGGTTGTTGTAAGAGGTTGAGGAAGTTGACCAATTGTTCGTGGCTGTCTGACGGTAGATGGCAAATATCGTCGTTTTGCGCTTTCAGACACAAACAGTTTTGAGCCAGATAGGATACTTGGCGTCGTGGAGCCGTCACGTTTTCAACCGTAAATCGCAATTGAAATCCATCAGACAATATTTCTTGTTTTATATTCTGTATGCTTTTTTGCAGCGCGCAATTGGAATCATCTTGGCTTGTCGCCCAGAATAAGAGCAGCACATTGTCTTTCGTTTCAGATTTAGGTCGAAACAAAATATAGGGTAGACTACCCATCAGCAGAGCCGCGACTTTTGTTAGTTGTTCAGGAGAGAACAGCTTTTTGTCCTTTTTCACACTGACCACCGCTTTCCTCAGCAAAGTCACAGCAGGTTGTGAAGTTGTAGCAATACTTTGAAATTCTTTCGTAAAATCCATGTTGCTTGCAATAGCTGCTTCAGCTACTAACACTGTTTATATACCCGAAAAAAGAAACAAAAAAGATTGTGCAACTACATGAAATTGTGTCACAAGTATGGCGCAATATCCTGTTGCATCAGAATTTTTCTGGTGGTCATATTCTGTGTCCTCTGGTATCTTGCTAAATCAATGCTCGTCTGATTTTGTTCGCACCAACAACCATTTTTTTGTATTGGTTGTCTCCGGGTCTATCAATAAAATCTCCCATATTTCTTTTGGTTTTGTAGACCTTGGTGCGTTCGATATTTCATGGATAATTTTTGCATCTTTACAAGGGTTTTTCAATTTTGGTCTGTTTAACTTCGGGTATTTGAGAGCGATGTCTTTCACATAATCCACACCCTGTTTCTTCAGCACGTATTCACACAGAGCAAACCATTTAGCATGCTCGTACCAAGGATTATTGTTTGGTTCCCAGTTCTTTAGACCTCCACCACAATAAAAACAAATAACTCGGTCACTGTCATCCAAATAATAGAAACCAGCATCTGCCATTTCACACAGTGTTACATGTCCTTTCACAGGCCAATTCTTGGTAAAGGACTGTAAACGTTCCTCACTATTAACCATATGTGGATTATATGAAGCATGACAAGCAAACGGTTCTTCCACATTTTCCGCAATAGAGTCAGGAACATCACACATATTTCTCTCACACAATAGTATGATTTTCGCTCACCCGCTTTATATAGAATCGCGATGGATTGCACCATAGTGATGCAATCTGGTTAAAAATAGAAACGCGATTGATTGCGCAACAGTGATGCAATCTGGCTAAAAATAGAACATGTCATGGATTGTGCAATAGTGATGCAATCTGGCTAGAACACGTCATGAATTGCACAATAGTGATGCAATCTGGCTAGAACACGTCATGAATTGCACAATAGTGATGCAACTACATTCTCGTGGTCTGTCGTGATGGATTGCACAATGAGGATGTAACTACATTCCCACGGTCTAGTGAAACATGTCAGAATCAAAAAACCAATAACAAGTCATGACATCAAACTTTTGAAATGATACTGTGTTGGAACTAATCTCCTCAGGTTGGTCACTCAAACCTACATAAAATTAATAAACCTAGGGTTATCTGACCTCCTTCAAATAAAATCTAGGGTTAGTTTCCTTAGAACCATGGCTAGCTCACATAGACCTAGCGTTAGTACCCTCAGACCTTGGGTTGGCTCTCTTAGAGTTGGTACTCTCAGACCTAGAGATAGCTCTCTTAATCCTAGAGTTAGCACCCTTAGACCTCCATAAAATTAGTGTTCTGTGATTAGCTCTCTTAGATCTAGAGTTAGCACCTCTCAGACCTCCACTACATAAAATCTAGGACTAGCTTCCCCCGACCTTTTTCAAATAAAAGTCCTTAGACCTGTCGTGAGTTCGTTATTGCTATACCGTATTATTTTTCACTCGATATAGAGTTATTCCTTTTTTATTGCTGGTAACTATCAATAGCATTCAAATAGCAGTATTTAACAAACAGAATTATAGTGGAATAATTTAAGCATGACGATACGAACATATATATGCACACGGATCACGTGACAAGATAAAGCAATGGAGTTTTGATAAGGTTGGCGTGAAAGCAATGTAATTTCCCACACCAAATGCTAACGTTGATGTTTAACACCAGGTATGGGAAATACTGATTGTGATATTAAAATAAAGCCAAATAATTTACAATCAACACAAAGCAAAGCAAAATCAAATAAGCACGTAATCAAATAAGCACGTAATCAAACAAGCACGTAATCACTACAACATATCTCTACCCCAGATTTTTGAAAATGATGGGTCGATAGGCACAGCAATTTCAGAAATCGTCCGCAAAAAAAAGGAGTTAATTATCAGCAGGGGCGCGAAATCTGCGGTGAAGAGCCCTACAGACAGAAGGCAATAAAACACGAAAAGTCCAAAGGGTTAGAACAAAAGACCAGATGAGGCTAAGGATAAAAAGGATTGAAAGAAATCCGCTCAAGAAAGGATTGGTCAAACAGGAAATCATTTGAAGAAAAACATTTTTCAAAAGTGACGTAGAGGAATCCAACAAGATAGAAGGATCCGCGGATGCGGTGGAGGACGGTTTGGTCTCGAACAGCCTAGTGAGCTGATGGTGCATAAGATTGGCCTCACTGAGAGTTCGTAACACAGAGTTGACATCTTCAATGCCAAGGTTGGAGGAAGGGAAAAGATTGACAAAGGATTGGTAGTCAAGAGCGTCGTAATGGGTATGTAAGGGAGCCAGATGAGGGGAAAGAGGACAGATATCGGTGTCCGCATGGGTTAACGTGTAATTTTGGAAGGGATGGAACTTACCATTTATACGAAAAGTGAAAACGCGACCCGGAATAAATTGCTCAACTAAGTGAACACCTTCGTAGAGATTGCCATCCCCGTATAGCTGACCTACCCGAGTAACGTTTAAATGATCCACATATTGTACTAAGGGACGAAGTGAAAAATAATTACCGTGTTTTAAACTTTTTAAAAGGGTAGCATTGACTGGGATACACATTAATTCCGTAAGCACATCCCCAATCGTAATCGCCGCTGTGTGACGACGTAACAAGGCAGAGAGCACCGGGCCGGGGAATGATTTACCGAGAATAGAATACATGGTAGAAAAGATAGATTGAATTTGGCACTCAAGAAAATGGATGTCGGCATTAAGGTTGTTGATGATTCGCTCATGATGTCGGCGCTTTCTGTGACAAAGCTAGCAAATAGAGGGTCTGTAGAGGAATGAGTGTTAAATGTGGCCGAATGTGCCGTGCGTAAGCGACCTACACTGCGACAATTGTCGGGCACAATAACGATCCCAGAAGGGTCGCATACAGCATTCTTGGGAAAACAAGTGTGAACAGATGGAGGACATCGAATTTGAGAATGTAAGCTTATGCCCAGGGTTTTTACTTCCAGCCGATATACGTTTCCACGCATATCAGAATGAAGGGAAATATTATGAACGCTCTTAACCTTTTGAACATTTGGGCATTCCAATCTTTTGGGTACATCCCAAAAATGGACTCTGTTGCCGGCGACGCACGACCCTTTTTTAATATCACAATTACCTAATTGGTATAAGGAGCTACTTAATTGCTTTTTTAGGTGATCATAAACTGCAGTGCTGCGCAAAACTACTGCCTTAGTAACAGATTCCTCGTGGGAAGTGGGCCAGACATATTTAACAGCAGGCGTGTTGATGGTAGACCAAATGTGGTCAGATTATTTTTCTAAGGTTCCGCAACAACCACTTTTCAGCTCCCTGGCCCAAATGGAACAGATTTCTACAGGTGGAGGCGACATAGGAACAGTATCCTCGTTGCTGACCTTTGCGCCAAAAAAATAGAAAGTAGTGGATGACGTCGTTTTGTACATTTCACAAGTAGTAATCGGGAGCTGGAGAACATGCTTACTCGGGTAATAGACGGCAGCCCGACAGGTATGTACGCGAAATGAGTTATGCTTGATACACTTTTCAGGCTGTGGGATAAAGAATTCATTTTTGAACATGTTGGTGTGGCACAGCGGTACCGAAAACTGATAAGCAACAGCCGACAATGAATAAAAAGCCAAACACTGACAAAAGTAAAAGAAAGACAAATCCATGATTGTTCGCGAGATATTTTGGTTTACCGAAATCTGCTTGGTTTACGAACAATCCGGCCGCGTCTCGTGGTTAAAGGTGGTGTTTCAGGTACTGCGGGAAGCGGTGCGCCAATCGAAACCTCAGATGAATCGGTTCCTGAAAAAGGAGGACTATTAGCGGTAGCAACACCCTCATCAGATGGGCGACCCCATAATGGATTGGGCTCTAGCGCACCAATATTAAAGCAGTTCAACATGTTGGCTGGTTTCAAACGGTCTATGCATACGTTGTCGATGTTCCTGTCCAGCTCAAGAGTAAACACCTTGTCCGATCTGTGCAGGACACGATAAGGGCCTCGGTAGGGTTGTTGGAGAGGAGGTTGAACGCCATCTTGTCGGACAAACACATGCGAGCAAGATGATAAGTCAGGGGGAAGATTCGTAAGTTGTGAGGTTATGACGCGAGCACGGACAGGCTGTATATGTTTCATGAAACGACGCAAGTCAAATATGTATGCGCTAGGGCTCTGCGATTTCTCTGAAAGGTGAAAATACTCGCCCGGCAGGCGTAAAGACGTACCATACAACATTTCGCTAGATGAATAGGGGTGGTTTTCGTTAACCATGGAGCGAATTCCCAGTAAGACCCAACCCAAATTAGAAAACCAATCGGACGGGTTGGTGTGGGCTTTTAATGACGCCTTCAAGACACGATGGAAACGTTCCACGATGCCGTTGGCCTTGGGGTTATAGGAAGTGGTGTGAATGATTTTGGTCCCCAAAAATGTCATTAAGTCATGCCAGAGAGTAGAGGTGAATTGCCTGCCTCTGTCAGTGGTAATGGTTTCCGGTGCTCCATAGCGACCCACAAAATGTAACACAAACGCGTCAACCACAGACTGTGCTGTGATGTCTGGAAGAGGAATAGCCTCTGGCCAGCGCGAAAAACGATCAACGATGGTGAGTATGTAACGGAAACCTTTTGAAGGAGGTAACGGACCAATTATATCAACATGAACGTGGGCAAACTTAGAAGAAACCGGCTCGAACCTTTGAAAAGGAGATTTTGTATGTACACCCACCTTCGACTGTTGACAAGGGATGCAGGCTTTGCACCACCGTTTGATGTCATGATTCATACCTGGCCAAACGAATCTTCGTGATATTAATTCTCGACTGTGTTTGATACCAGGATGGGAAAAGGAATGCAGTGTCTCAAATACCTGCTTACGGAAAGCCTCTGGTACTAGGGGTCGGAAGCTTCCTGTAGACATATCGCCTAGAAGTGAAACGCCATGTTCAGAAATTGGACGGTGCTCAAGTTGCAATGAGTGGTCTCCGGTTTGGAAACCAGTAAGTGAGCGGTCGTGAGCTTGGGCCGCTGCCATGGCTAAAAAATCAGTAGCTGGCTGTCCCCCAAAAATTGCGCCAACTGCACGTGACAAACAGTCAGAAACTAAATTATCTTCCCCTTTAATGTATCGCACGTCACTTGTAAATTGAGAGATGAAATTTAGATGACGTAGTTGTCGAGGAGATGAATGGCGTGAACGTGTGAAAAGGGCGTGGCAGAGGGGGGCGTGATCGGTATATACAATGAATTGCCGACCATCAACAAAATAGCGGAAATGACGGATCGCGAGATATATTGCAAGAAGTTCACGATCAAAAGTCGAGTAACTGCGCTGGGCTTGCGAAAAGGTTTGAGAAAAGAATGCCAGCGGTTTCCATGCATCACCGTGCTTCTGTTGCAACACCGCACCACAACCGGTCTCACTCGCGTCAACAAAAATAGCAGTGACAGCATCAGGTATAGGATAGCTCAACAAGGTCGAGGCGCTGAGTTGGGACTTAATCTTTGCGAATGCCTTTTGTGTTTCTGTTGTCCAGTCGATCGTCTTTTTATTGGGTTTGCCGGGAGATAAAAGAGCATTTAGCGGGCGTAAAGTGTCGGCGCAATTCGGAATAAAACGACGATAGTAATTAACCATTCCCAAAAAACGACGTAACTGCTTTAGATTGGTGGGGGGCAAAAAGTTTTCAATTGCCTCTACTTTTTGGGGAAGGGGTTTTATACCCTCTTGAGTCACGAGGTGGCCTAGGAACGTTATCTCAGAGACACCGAATACACATTTGTCCTTGTTAAGCACCACCCCATAGTGTGCGAAACGTCGCATTAACTCGTGCATGTGAGTCTTGTGCTCTTCAAAAGAACTGGATGCCACCAATACATCGTCAACATACGCAAAACAAAAATTAAGCCCACGCGTTACTTGATCCATAAAACGTTGGAAGGTATTGCCACAATTACGCATACCAAAGGGCATCCTTGTGTACTCGTACAAACCCACTGGGGTAATAACAGCAGTTTTCTGCTGATCTTGTTTCGCTACTGGTATCTGATGATAGCCCTTATGGCAGTCCAACTTGCTAAAAATAGTGCAGCCCTGAGCAATATCTACAAAATCTGCCAAATAAGGTAAAGGATAACGATCTGGTTGCGTAACATTGTTTAAGGCTCTGTAATCACCCACCATCCGAAAATCGCCAGGCTTTTGTTTAGGGACTATATGAATAGGGCTGGCATAAGGCGATGAGGATGGCACGACAATGCCACTCTCCAACAGTTGTCGGATTTCTTTTTTGACAAAGGCTAACCTTTCAGGAGATAAACGACGAACCCGTGACACAACTGGCGGTCCACTAGTGATGACGTGGTGCTCAATGTTACAGCGAGCAGGCTGCGGAGTAAGGGTGGGTTCGAAAGCGCCTGGATATGTTGAAAAAATCTCGTCCCGCAGAACATCATTCTTAACAATTGGATCTACTGAGGCAGACGTGGTTGCATCCACAGTGCAACTTTGCAAAGGCTGCGGCATATCGCACAGAGCCGGTAGGCGATTGGAGGGAGGCTGAGGGAAGCTAGACAAGGAGGGTTTGGCTTCAACTCTCACGTCACTCGCTGGATTGCAGGCGGTAGTGATAACCGGGGAGTCCGAGGCGATAGGTAGTTCAGTAATGGCCTGTTCACACGCCCAGACATCCTGCGTACACGTGACATCGCCTTGTTCACATGTATTAATATGCTGACGCGTGATACCGTATTGGTTGTTTGTACCAGCCTGACCAATACTTCCCACGCCAATATCGGTAGTTGCGGTTTTCTCGGCTGGGAGCACGTTGGTATCGCGAGTGAGTGATAAGTTGTGAACCTCGTTGATAGAAGGTTGAAGTGGAAATCGCTCCTCGGCGTTATTGAGCCGACTTCCTTGGATCACACGCTCATCGTGCGAACCAAACGCATGGGGGTCCACAAGCAGCATCTCAGTAAAATCGAGCTGCAGACCGTGAAATGCAAGGAAGTCGCAGCCTAGGATAGCCATTTCTACATTAGCTACCTTAAAAGTCCAGGGGTAAGAATGAATGACCCCTGTTGGCAGCTGTACATGTAAATGCTTGGTTCCATGAATGGATATAGGGGTGTTATTAATGGCGGATAAAGTTTGCAAACCTGAGTAGTGCTCACAAGAGGCGAAATCTTTAACAGGTAGCAAACTAATCGGAGACCCCGTGTCGACTAAAAATTCGACATTGTTGGAAGGATCAAAAACCGTAAATGAGCGGTCGGGACTTACTGGCGACTCGACACTGCCGACCCACAGTGGCGAGCTGAGTCGTTTTTTGGCAACGAACGTGATCGCCATGCACAAGGGGATTGGCATCTATTTGCGCGCATTCCAAACTTTTTATGATAAAAACAAAGGTCGCTTTCGGCGGTACTGTAGCGGGAAGGATGATGCCAAGAATTTTTCGTGTTGGGTTGCCTGTGAAAGGTAGGACGGTTCCCAGGGCCTTCAAACTTATGCGAGCTACTATTCTGTCCTCTGGAGTGGCCAGCGGCGGTATTATACCAGGGGTGTCGAGGGGGCTGTGGTGAGGCGAATTGGGGTTGTGGCGAATTGTGTATGGTGGCAGCCAACTGATTTAGACGCTGATCAAATATTTCGTTGATTAAGCGTTGGGGGTTATGGTTAGCTTCTTCAAACTTTTCAACATGTAAGTACAGAGAAAAAGATTCGAGCTTGGGCAAGTGTGGACAAGTCGGAGACAATATACTCTAACCAACAGCTGAATAAAACGTAATCTAAAAACTTTTGATGGACAAGTCCAGACCAGTCTACACAAAAATGTAATCTTTACACATTATACTCTAAAAACTTTCGACGGACAAGTCCGAACCAGTCTACACAAAAGCAAAAATCATCGTTAAATACGTCATGGATTGCACAATAGGTATGCAACTACATTCCCACGGTCTTGTTAAAGCTTACGTCACGGATTGCGCAAGAGTGATACATTCCCACGGTCTTGTTAAACACGTCATTGAAATATGATATCACAACCTAAAAACCGTTAAATCATAAGAATGACATCAAACTTTTTAACACCGTGTTGGGGTGTACTCTTTCAACTTAGTGTTGACTCTCTCAGATCTAGAGTTAGCTCCCTTCGACCTCCCCCCACATAACATCTAGAGTTAGCTCCCTCCGAACTCCCCCCACATAAAATCTAGGATTAGCTCCTTCGAACTCCTTCACATAAAATCTAGGGTTAACTCCCTCCGACCTCTTTCAAATAAAATCTAGGGTTAGCTTCCTTAGAACTACGGTTGGTTCACATAGACCTAGAGTTAGCACCCTCAGACCTAGGGTTGGCTCCCTTAGATTGACACTCTCAGACCTAGGGTTAGCTCTGTTAGACTTAGAGTTAGCGCCCTCAGACCTAGGGTTGGCTCTCTTAGAGTCGGCACTCTCAGACCTAGGGTTAGCTCTCTTAGACTTAGTGCCCTCAGACCTTGGTTTCCTTAGAGCTAGGGCTGGCTCACATAGACCTAGAGTTAGGACCCTCAGATCTAGGGTTAGCTCCCTTAAAACTACAGCTAGCTCTCTCACATAAAATAGACTTAGAGTTAACACCCTCATATTTAGGATTATCTTCCTCACAAAAAGTAGACTAGCTCCCTTACATAGGATTAGGGCTGGTGTTAGGGTTAAGGTTAGGATTAGGGTTAGTGCTAGGACTAGGGTTAGGATTAGGGTTCAAAAATTCCCCCACGCGCGACGTCATCGCTCCGCCGCCAGCTCCGCCGCAGCACCGCCGCAATTGACGCCAAATGACGCATCCTATACTACTCAGGCTTCAAGAATGGAATCTGCTGGAACCAGGAACAACTATTTCCTCGTTTTGTAGTCGCAATCAGAATCTTGCTGGTTATTATGCAAGTGCTGAAAACATATGCTATTGTAAAGATATTGGTGGCTTATTGTCCGAACTGGGGTGTGAACGTAATCCTGCTGATTGGAGGTTGTTTATCAACTCTAGCAAAACAAGCCTCAAAGCAATGTTGTTGCACAATGGAAACATTAAACCATAAATCTCCGTAGGCTACAGCATCTTCAGAAAAGAAACTTACAATACAATGAAGATTCTTCTTGATCTCTTGGAATATCCCAAGTATACTTGGAAAATTTGTAGTGATTTGAAAGTTGTTTCTTTGCTACTTGAGTTGCAGTTAGGTTACACGAAACACATGTGCTTTTTGTGTTTATGGGACAATCAGCAAGACAACAGTCACTATGCAGTAAAAGTTTGGCCTACCAGACAAAGCTCCCAAATTGGATAACACAATGTCCAACACCAGCCTTTGGTTAGCTCTGCTCATGTCTTGTTTCCGCCGCTTCATATCAAGCTTGGCTTAATGAAAAATTTTGTGAAGGCAATGGACCGGGAGGCGACGGCTTTAAATTTCTCCAAGATTTCTTTGGAGCTGAAAAAACCGATGCAAAATTAAAAGCTAGAGTTTTTGTCAAACCGGAAATCAGAAAACTGATGCGAAATCAAGAGTTTGGTGCACGATTGAATCCAATAGAATTGGCTGCTTGGAATGCCATGAAATCAGTTGTTGTCAACTTCTTGGGAAATCACCGCCATGAGAAATATCTGGATATTGTCGATAGCATGCTGAAAGCATATGAGCAATTAGGTGCTCGTATGTCTTTGAAAATGCACTTTCTGCATTCTCACTTAGATTTCTTTCCATCTAATCTTGGCGAAGTAAGTGATGAACAAGGAGAGAGATTCCATCAGGATATATCCGTCATAGAAAGGCGGTACCAGGGCCGTTATGATGCAAATATGATGGGAGATTTTTGCTGGTACCTACAACGTAAGAGCAAGAGCTCATCATACAAGAGAAAAGCCAAATGCGCAAAACATTTTTAAAGTTGTCTCGCAGTGTATTATAAAATTAAATGTATTTGTGGTTTGTTGCAATAGTCTATTTAGTGCAAAATTGTATTTCGTGATTGTGTGCGCTGTATTAGGAGAGGAAAAACTGCGGCATGTGGTTATCTCAAAAACGTGATGTGATAGAAAAAAACTAATTGTATTTTCAAAATTAGCGCCCCCAAATTAGCCAAAATCACTATTTGGTTAGTTACGTAACAAAAAATTTTTTTTTTGTTGACCAGTGTTATCAGAGAGGGGCATTGAGTTATTTTACTTTTTTTCCTTCCAAGTAGTTTATTTAGGGCTTGCTTCAAACTATTTTTTTGTTTATCAAAAAGAAATGAATAACGCAATATCTTTTTCTGTTGAATTGTACGATAGTAAAGATTTCTAGCTTTGCTATACTTCACTTTTGCTGTCGGTGTTTTCTTATTTACATACTTTTTGAGAAGTTTTTCTTTCTCATACATGAGGACTTGAAGATCTATATCAAACCAGCTATTGGAGTGTGTTTTTGGCCTCGGATTGGTTAGGGGAAACATGCATCAAAAACTTTATAGTAATGGTTCATGAATAGTTCATAGGCTAACTTAGGGTCAGATTCTTTTAAAACTACATGTACATCAATGTCAAAAGTAGAGTCCAATGTATTGTGAAAGTTGTTTATATTTTCTGGGTTAAACGTTCTGATCTTTAAATTGTGAATGATTTTATGCTGGTATGCTTCAAAACATGTGAACAGAGACAGGTGGTCAGAGATGGGGTGAAGAAAAATTTTTGCTTTTATGACATGAGAATATATGTTTGTCCAGACCACGGATATCTAAAACTAGGGAATTGGTAACTGTTTTTGGACCATGTCATTAGGAGAGTAGAGCTAGTTAGTAGTTTGTGAAAAATTGCTTTAGCAAATCTCGCTGCTTGCAAATATTGTTTCGGACGAAAATAAAATTATCAATAATAATAATAATAATATTGTAATGGAAATGATGCTATAGTGCAGCGGTTAAGGTTTTGAACTTCGAACGAAAGACCTGGTTTTGAAACCACTCGAAAAAATTAATAGTGTTTGTCAGCGAAGCATCGAGAATTTGATGTGGTACGTTGGTCCAAATAAAAGTCTGGTCGAAAGCGAGTGAAGTAGTGATATGATAGACAATTCACTTAGCCAGCAATGTCTAATTCTGCAAAAAACTGGAAAAATGACCTAAATACAGCTAAATAAACAGCTCAAAAATCGAACCATTGGAACGAAATAGATCAGTTATCAGTTTGAATCCTAGCAAAATAAGCCCCATGAAGAATTTTATTAGAAAAGTAATTCTTCTTTGTGACGACCAGAAACGAGGTCGTATTTCAACTTTTTGCTAATACTCTTTTTCCAGTCAATATAATCCTTGCATAAATCAAAAACACTGCGTAATTGCAGCTCTCGTGTACACAATTACACGTAGAAGATACTGAGGGCTATTTTAATTAAACTAGTGATAGACGAGGGTATTTAACATGGAAGTATGTAAATAAATATTTCATTCTTGACAAACAATGAACAATAAAAGCATGTAAGTATCTATAAAGAATAGACAGTGGTGTAGCAGCCAAACTTTGCCTTACCCCCCTAACAAATGCTTACAACGGCCTCCCGAGAGTGATTTCCAAAACCACCGATTTCCAAATGTTGCTGTATTAGCTAGTTTACTTTATTAGCGGCCCGTGGCATATCTACGACATTAGCTCTATTTTTCTAATGAAACATTAAAAATAAATCATGAGGTCTAAAGCAACAGGTCTTTCTAAAAACTTCGTAGTTGACCATTGGAGCAAAATCTCTTGACAATCTCGGCTCGAGTGGTTGCGGTTTCCTGTAAAAGTGAAACTGAATTAACTCAGAGTACACTGTAAACCTTTCAATTAAAATAGATGACAAACAGCATTTCAATAACAATAAAATTCAGTTGTAACATTATTATATGTATTACATATGAAATCAATTTGTGATCTTTGTTATACATTATTTACCTGATAAAATAAACGGATACATAAAATAATTAAGTTTGGCAGGTCTGTTAACTATTATGCAAAATAGAAAGCTTAACAATATAATTGGAGCATGTTAATCAGCTAGCGCATGAGATCAAGTATTTGCATGACATCCTAACTTGAAGTAGAATTCTAATTGAATGTCACCTTGTATATATGATCCAATGCAATTTAATATGCTAGCTGATAATGATGAGAATAAAATTAACTTTTGGAAACAACTATCATACTAGCAATATTTTTGACTGCCTATAACATACCTGTTACAAATACGGTTATCAGCACAAACTGCAAGTACTATGTGAAAAGCACTGATGGCGATCGATACCCTTTTGAACCAATGACATAAAGTACCAGTATCCAACTTGTTTACTGGTATCAAGCAAATAACATCCCTGTATTTTCCACATATAGACTGTATCATGAAAGCCAGCACAGTTTTGGCCGGGACACCATCTTCATTTAATCCAACAAAACTACCATCGCTATATTCAACATTTTGTGCGGTGTACACTTCATCAAAAAGCAGCACAGCTATCTTTTCCTGAGCAGACAAACTTTCACTTTGATGTTTCAAATATTTCAAATCAACTTTATTTGTGCTGGCATCTGCCAATGCAAAAAACTGTCTTAAACGACTTGATGATGGCAATAATATAACTTGGCGGATATTTTTATAGGATGCAGTGCTTGTTAACTGCCATAAAAAAGCAGTGGTTGTTAGTTCAACAGAGTAACGACGTCCCTGTTTTTGTACTTGAGGAGCTTAAGTTGTTTGATAACAAATCCAATTAGTGATAATGATTCATGGTCAGTCAGACTTGTCTGCTAAAGTTCGAAATAGTAAACAACTAGAGAAAGGCATCTATTTGAGGAAATAAAATCTTTTGAGCTGTCACAGACAGATTTGCAAGGAGACAAAATATTCTTAATTCACTTGTACTATGCAAAGTTGGTAACAGCAGCAAATGACTGTAGAAAGCATTTCACATAAGCTTGGAAAAGATCAAAACTTTAAATTCCAAATTTATATGGTGCCAAAGTCAAGTCATCATATTACTTAATATCATGAAAGTACACACAGTTAATGCCATAAACATATATATAAACCCACTTGGTAAGATTTCATTTTGAATCATTTTTATAAAATATTTATAAGAATCAAAGATTTCATTTCGGAACATGAGTTGCGTTTGTTTGACAATGCCATTATTTCTCTTTTCTATTCTAGCTGCTGCAGATTGGGCAAGGAACAGACTCTTGCTTTGAGAGATAGATTAGAAGAGATGAAAAAATGTGTGGGATTACTTTTGATTTGATATGCAATCTTTGAAGATTTGTAGTTGGTCGTGCATCTGCTCGACCTTTACGTTGATCTCTTAATGTTTTTATCAGGTCATCTTCCGAAAAAATGATTAGCACAGACTTGTTGATTTGGCAAAACTAACCAATCATGACGAGGAATTGCATTTATTCATTATTTTTTTAAAATAAGATCTCTAGAAAACTTAAATAAAAGAATTGCTTCAGATGACTGATAGAAGATCTTAGTGCATTTATAGTCAGTTTTATATCCAGGAACACAGTACACATTTACCATGGCATTGGAAGTACAGTACTAATAAACAACCACATTAATAATGTAGTTTTATGGGGGAAATGAAACGTTTCTTTTTTCCGTCTTCGCGGCTGCATAAATGTTCCGTCGGGGTTGCCAAAATATGGGAAAATGGAACGTCGATCACATCGGACTGCAAAAACGAATATATTTCAAAATACAGGGTGTCTCAAAAAAATGTACTCACTCTTAGAATGACGAGAAAACCTTTATTTATGAACATGGAGCGAAATGAAATAGCATCGAATACATGAGACAAATGTAATTGAAGAATCATGTTCGCAAATGTTCAAATTGATGACCATTATTGTCCAGACAACGCTGATAACGCGCACCAAGGGATTCGCAAACGTCGCGAAACATGTCATTAGGAATATCACGACATTGTCTTTCAATTTTCAATTTCAATGCATCAATTGTCCTTGGTTTGTTGCCATAAACGTTGTCTTTTAAGTATCCCCACAAAAAAAAGTCCATGGGTGTTAGGTCTGGGGAACGCGCAGGGTATTCAGTGGGGCCCCTTTGTCCAATCCATGTGTCAGGAAACACTGCATCGAGGTAAGCTCGTACATCGCGATGGTAGTGGGGAGGTGCTCCATCTTGCTGAAAGTAAATATCGCCGTCATCACCAAACATCTCTGTAATTTGTGGACCAACAAATTCCTGAAGCAAGTTGAGGTAGCTCTCACCATTGACAGTTTCGTCAAAAAAGAAAGGTCCTATGATGCCCAATGCGTATATCCCACACCACACTGTTACTCCTGGTAAGTTTACATGGCGTTCAATTGTTACGTGAGGATTTGCTGGGCACCAGTACGTGCAATTATGGCGGTTAATGGTACCGTTTAATTCGAAGGTTGCTTCATCGCTCCACACAATTTTGTGTGCAAACTCGACATCTCGAAATCAACTAAGTTGATTTCCTGCCATGGCTTCAGTAATTCAGGATATTTTGCTAAAATTTTGCTAAAAATTCAGGATATCTGCAACACAAAAAAAGAGTGAGTAAATTTATAATGGTCATCAATTTGAACATTTGCGAACATGATTCTTCAATTGCACTTATCTCATGTATTCGATGCTATTTCATTTCGCTCTATGTTCATAAATAAAGGTTTTCTCGTCATTCTAAGAGTGAGTACATTTTTTTGAGACACCCTGTATATTTGCTATATATATTTAATATATTTATATATATATCTTTATTAGCAAAAATATTACAGCCTGTTTCGCCGTTAAGGCTCCTCAGGTATTTCTGCAAAAAAAACGAAAAATGAACCCAAAACAAACAGAGAATGCAGTATTACTTACGGTTGTTCGAGAAGAGTAATCAGAAATAGTATGGTAGCCAGCAGAAACTATACTAAAGAATAATCTGCTGGTTCTCCTGCAAACAGTAAACTCATCTGGGTAACTAAGAACTGTGGAGGTTGGTATGAGAGTAATAGTGACGTAACAATGGGAACAGGTATATACTTAATATGGTAAACGGTAAGTTGGGAAAATAGACGGAAAAGAAAGGATAAAGAAAAACGGCAAAAGTAAAAGAACAAAACACGCAAATTACAACGAACCGTCCAATCTGATACTTATTAATTTAAATTTTTTCCTGTGGCGGCATGTGTTCACTATTTCTGATCGTTTATTTAGCATTATTTTTATTTATTTATTTAGCATTCATTTACCCACCGTAACAAAAGAAACGCAACCGAGCTATCAAAAGAAGTTTGGCGAGCAAAGGATAATGGCGTTGAGCCGTCTATAAAATGATCTATTGTTTCTACAGCACCATCATACAAATGCGGAGCAGATGTAACCTGTGCCTGGCTGAAAAACTTGCCATCTTAAGCGGCGACAGAAAAATAATGCTAAATAAACGATCAGAAATAGTGAACACATGCCGCCACAGGAAAAAATTTAAATTAAAAAGTATCAGATTGGACGGTTCGTTGTAATTTGCGTGTTTTGTTCTTTTACTTTTGCCGTTTTTCTTTATCCTTTCTTTTCCGTCTATTTTCCCAACTTACCGTTTACCATATTAAGTATATACCTGTTCCCATTGTTACGTCACTATTACTCTCATACCAACCTCCACAGTTCTTAGTTACCCAGATGAGTTTACTGTTTGCAGGAGAACCAGCAGATTATTCTTTAGTATAGTTTCTGCTGGCTACCATACTATTTCTGATTACTCCTCTCGAACAACCGTAAGTAATACTGCATTCTCTGTTTGTTTTGGGTTCATTTTTCGTTTTTTTTGCAGAAATACCTGAGGAGCCTTAACGGCGAAACAGGCTGTAGTATTTTTGCTAATAAAGATATATATTAATTTGCTCTAACTGTTTATGTTATTGAGCACTCTTAAATATTTTACCGAGTCTATTTATTTATTTAATATATTTATATATATATTTAATAAAGATATTTTAATATATATATATATATATATATATATATAATACATTTCAACTGCACCAATCAACAGCCGCCTCAATGCGGTGGTGCGATCCCCGGCCCCGTTTGGGTTGGGTTGAAATGGCTGTTGCCCTTTCCGAGGGTTCCAGGTACCCCGGGCACTCCCCTTTATTTTTTCGCTATGTTGCCCCCTGAACGACTGCAGAAGGGCAGCACACAGCTTCTTCAAAATCGATCGTCTGTTTTCTCTTTTTCCTTTCTCCTGCCCCTCTCTTGCCCTTCTTGGTCTCCTCATTCTCCTACTTCTTTTGATGAGCGGTGACGTTCATCCTAACACTGGCCCCACCTTTCCCTGCTCTGTGTGCGCTGAAAATGTGACCTGGCGGGGTAAGTCACTGCAATGTTGCGCTTGCTTTAAATGGGTCCATCTAAGGTGCTCACAACTTTCTTTATCCAAATTTAGAGCTCTTGGCAGCTCTCACTCTTGGAGCTGCCCCCTCTGCCATAATACTTTGACTCCCCCTTCTCGAACTCCTCCGACACGTATACCTCCACTGTACAATCTGGACCCCCTTCTGCTGCTGCTGCACTCTCGCACCACTCTCGTCTCCAATTCTCTTATCCCCCGTATCCTCATTCTATATCTTCTCCCTCTGCCCCCCACCACCGTCTCTCACTCCTGGCTATCCTTCTACGCCTCCTGCCTCCTCTCCTCCGTCTGACTCTCTCAGGGTTCTTCAATGAAATGCTAGAAGTCTTCGAGCCAGGAGCACTAAACTACTTCACTTTCTTTCGTCCCATCCTGTCGACCTTATCTGCATTCAGGAATCCAATCTTAACTTTTCTTCCTCTTTCCGGATTCCTGGATTCTCTGCTTTGGGCTCTGATCGCACCCAATCCTGGTCCGGCATTCTCTCCTCCGATACCACGCACGCCAGCGGCGGCGTCGTCATTTTTGTCAGGCAGGGCCTATCCTTTTCTGAACTTTCTACCTGCACTCTTTCTTTGCTTGATTCTTACTCTGATTATGTAGAGATCAACATCTTTCTTAACTCTCCTCCTCGCTCTCTTTTCTCAATGTGTATGTCCCCCTATTCGCTCCTTCCCAACAAATGGCAGAACCGATTTCTTCTCTCCCTCAATTCTTCCCTCCTCCAGAAATCTCTTTATTCTGGGGGATTTCAATTGCCATCACCCCCTCTGAGACTCAAAAGGTACTTCTGACCCCCGCAGGGAGGAAGTATTCGACTGGGTCATTTCTTCTGATCTCCTCCCCTCAATGACCCCAACACACCCACCCTTCTCCATCGCTCCTCTGGCAGTTGCTCTTCCCCAGACATCTCCTTTGCTCCCTCCTCTCTTGCTCTTTCCTGCTCTTGGGAGGTGCTACAAAATGTGAGATCTGATCACCTACCAATACTTCTATTTATCCCTCTCTCTCCGGTCTTTCACCCCAACGAGCGCCCCCCTTCCTTCAATTTTCAGAAAGCTCGCAACAATGGCTTTGCCTCTTACTTTGACTCTCACTGTCCTTCAGCAGATGAATACTCGTCTCTTTCTCTTTCCTATGCTGCTGCTCTTTTTACCTCTGTGAATTTAAATGCGGCCAAATCCTCCATTCCTTTTGGCCGCATCAAACGCCTCCTGAAGCCTGATGGTCTGCTGAGGTGGAAGAAGCGGTTGGTGAAAGACGCAAGGCTTTCGCTGCCGCTCACAGAAGTGATGTAGATCGCCAGGTTTAAATGTCCGCTTCTCGACGCGCCTTGTCAGTCATCGCCAAGGCCAAGACTGAGGCATGGCAGACAACTTGCTTTTCTCTTTCACCTAGGTCTAATCCTAAATCTGTACACTCTCTCCTTCGTTCTATCGCTGGCTCATCTTCCTCGTCTTCCTCCTCTCCTAACTTTCCTAACTGTTCTTCTCCCAGGGAATCGGCTTCGGTCTATGCCGCTTACCTGAGATCACACTTTTCCGTTTTTCAGCCAAAGGCTCTGCGCAGCAGAGTCAGAGGCTACCTCACTGAGCTCCGCCAAGCCACGTGCCCTGTGGAATCTCACTCGTCCTTTTGCTCTCCTTTCTCCACCGCTGAATTTCTTGCGGCTGCCTCCAACCTTTCCTCATCCACCGCCACTGGCCCAGACATAGTTTCCTATCCCGTGCTAAAGCACCTTCCTCGCTCTGGCATGGATTTTCTTCTTCACATCTTCAATGTCTCCTGGTCTTCACATTCCCTTCCTTCCATCTGGAAGACATCTTCTATTATTCCCATACACAAGATGGGAAAGCCTCTCTACTCTCCTGCTTCCTTCCGGCCTATCTCTCTCACCTCCTGCGTATCAAAGCTGTTTGAACGCATCATTCTATCCCGTCTTCTTTTCTTTCTGGAATCTAATTCCATTCTCTCTCCCCGCCAGGCCGGTTTCCGCCCTGGACGGTCTACACTCGATCATATTCTGTACCTTTCTCAGTCCATTTCGAATGGGTTTAACAAACCCAGGTCGGGCTCTCGGACGATCCTGTCTACTATCGATTGCTCCAAAGCTTTTGACTCTGTCTGGCAACCCGCCCTTTTCCACTAACTTATTTCGGCTGGCCTCCCTCCTTGCTTTGCTCGTTGGACTCAATCTTTCCTTTCTGATAGGCGCGCTTGTGTGGTTTATCAAAATCACAAAAGCCGTTCCTTTCGAGTCCGTCGAGGTGTTCCGCAAGGATCCGTTCTTGGCCCTGTACATTTCTCTCTCTTCATTAATGATCTTCCGGCCTCTCTGCCTTCTTCCGTCAGGTGCTCTATTTACGCTTACAATCTGGCCACTTGGTCCTCCTCGCCCTCGGTCCCTACTGCTGTAGAGGCCACACAAGGAGCTCTGTTTCGATTGGGTCGCTGGTCAGAGCACTGGTGTCCTCCTCTCAATATGAGCAAATGTGAGGCCTTGTTCTTCTCAGTGGATCCCCACCAAGCCAACCTCCAACCCAACCTCCTCCTACTCGGCTCCCGCCTCCGTTTCAATCCCGCTTTAACTTTACTTGGGGTCACCTTCGACCGCACACTTTCTTTTTTTAAACATGTATCTTCGCTGAAGGCCAAGTTTTTCCCACGTCTCAAGGCCTTGCGCTGTATCTCTGCTACCTCACGGGGCCCCTCTAAGGAGTCCCTCTCTCTCTTCTGTACAAATCTTTTCTTCAGCTCTATCTGGCTTACGCTTCACCCAGATGGCTTTCTTTCCTAAGCACAACCAATTTCACCAAATTGGAACGCCTCCACCGAGCGGCCAGTCGCGCCATCACCGGCTGCCTCTCGTCCTCCCCTATCCCACTGCTTCTCTTCGAGGCTTCTTTACCTCCTCTACGAGTCACCCTGACTCATATCACCCTTTTTTCTTATGAGCGGGCTCTTCGTCTTCCAACCTCATTTGCTATTTCAGGATTGGCCAGACTTGGAGTGAAACCAAGACTGTGCAGATCGTCCTGGAGAGCTTTTGCGTCCACTCACCCGCTCATGCTTCCTTCTACTTGTTCTAGGGAGGCTCTTGTTGCTTGCCATCCCTGTCCTCCATAGAATCCGCCTTTGTTCACGGTGGAGTCCACCATTTCCACTCCATGCTCACGTTCTGATCCCCCTCTCTCGCCAAGGTGCGTCTCTCGCCCACCTTGACTGATTCCCCCGTCATGATCTGGTGCTTTAGACAGACGGCTCTGTTCCTTTTCCTTTTGGCAAGGGCGGCTCTGGCGTTCTTGTCAACTGCTCTCTCTGTGGCACTGAGGCCACTCTTTCTTTTTCGGGAGGCCCAGTTTGCTCAAGTTTTTCCGCTAAAGCCTGCGCCATTCTGCACGCTCTTTGCTGGTCTCGGTAGCACCAACAAGTCTGCCGTTTCTCTTTATTTCTCCTACTATCTGACTCTCGTTCTGTCCTCGCCACCCTGTTCTCTCCTCCATCTTTTCTCTTATCTCAAACTCTGTGTCAGCTCTGGCAGGAACTGTTTTCTCTCTCCTCCTGTTCTACCAGGCTACAATGGGTCCCCGGACACTCGTTTCTACCGGAGAACGACACGGCTGATGAGCTGGCCAGACGGGGAGCGCTACTTGCGCCCTCCGCAATCCCCTTGTAGTCTCTCTTCTTTTATCTCTCGTATTCAGTCTCGTCTTTTCTCGGACTGGAGGCGTACTGTCTCATCGAAGTATTTTGACACACAGGTACCCTCGATTTGCACCGAGGAACTTGTGCTGCCTCGTCACGCTCGCTGTGTCCTTTCTCGTCTACTCTGCAATGGACACAGCCTTCTTTTTGGTTCTTATCTCTCTAGGATTGGCAGAATCGAGAATCCTTCGTGCAGCGCCTGTGGACACTCGTCCCAGGACATCTCTCATCTCATTCTGCACTGTCCAGCTACGGACTTTTTGCGCCGCTCACTCTTTGGCGACTCTTTGTCTCTGTACGACCTCTGGTCCAGACCCTGGGGAGTTGCTCGGCTTCTGGAGCTCCATGGTCTTCCGCCATGCCCCCATCCCTCGGAAGGGGTCGGGTAACACAACAAGAACAACAATATATTTCAAGTCATATACGCAAGGCCGAAGCACGAATGAAGTTGCGACGAGTTTGAAGCGAATTTTATTGAAATGAATTTAAAATTGAATTTTTCGGAATGAATGAAATAAACAACGCCTCTCTTTATATGCTTGTTTACTAGGTCACTCCGCCGCACGTCAGACGGAACCACGCCTGGCCATACGGCTTAGTCACTCAGTATTGTTACATTATGATAGGTAGCTATGTATGTTCTTTTATGACTTGTTTGTAGGCCAACGAATGATTTTAAATTGAGGCAAAGGGATGATTTACAACAACAATACACAGTACAACAACGAGCGTACGAACAGAACGAGTATGTTTATGAGTCACCAACATGATTTCAGGAAAACATTCTAGATTCAGAGTTTGTAGCTCGCAAGTTCACCATAATTACTACCCGCGGAAAAAGTACATTGCTGTACGTTGGGAAGCTTGGTGGCTCCCAGATGAGCTATTTACCGAGCATTTTCTCGTATCGCGTATTAGCGTTATTGTTATTGCTAGATCATTTGCTTCCACTTCCTCTTCTGCATTGCGCTGATTTGTTGAGTTTGCAGTTGTCTCTAGGGGCAGTAATTGTTTGCTTGTTGGTGCTACGTGGTTACAGGATGCGATGCTTTGCTGTTGTCGACGGATTTTCCATTCTTCTTAATTTGGGTGCTCAGAATCCCGAATTCTGTTCGTCTCCATACTCATGCATATGAAACAAAACATACATTGAATTGATACAATATTGCAGTTGGTTGTCATTGCTTGATAAAAGCTCTGCATCAGTAAAGACTCTTTCACTGCGAGCATGGGTTTTTCCGTCTCGGATTTTAGCATTTCCGATCGGAATAAAATACTTGAAGGCGAGTATAGTCAAAACAACAGACCAGAATAATGATAAGAAGAGCAAAACGGTGATGATATCACTCAAAATTGGATCGGTTATTGAGCTAATTACTGATAAGAACACGTTTTTCATTGCTTTGGTAATAGAGTTATCGATGTATTCAAAATCTGCCTCAAAGTTTGAATCAGAATTTGAGGCTAAAAATTTGCGCACATGTTGACGGTCTTCTTGCAATTGGCTTATTGATAGTAGCATGTTTGTACATCATTGTACCTATCATTATGTGCTGGAAACAGATTTATAGCTTCTGCAAAATCTACAGCTGGATATATAAAAACAATGTTTTACTATCGAAATAAGGCAAAACAAGTTAGGTTGAACAATCAAAACAATCGCAACGATTTGTTTGTTTGAGTGTGTGAATTGATAGCATAAGGGCAAATGTTATTGAAAATTCATCTAACACTACCAGCCACCAATCACCCTTACTAGGAAGACTTTCTCGACAATGCTTATTTGTTGACGCGATATGGGATTGGGGGAGTGTGCGAGCGTGCTTGCGATAATAAAACGGCATAGTTTGCCGGGCTCTTGCTCAATTTGGTAAGAGCGTAGAGGATTGAAGGCGTGGTTCGCCGGGCTGTGGGTCATTTTGGTTAGAACGTAGAGTTAAGGCGCAAAAAAAAGTTCGATAAATATTGATGCGCAGCGCTCAATTGCGGGAAGTGAGCTGAATCGTCTAATTCCATTGTCTAACAATCTTGTGCATGCTTAAAAAGTCTCGAGAGCTGCGATAACTGGCGCACGTCAAGCGACCTATGAATAAGAAATAACATGTAGCCCATAAATTATGATTATTTATGCTAGCAAAACAAAAGCTACTTTGTAATTTTGAAAAATGTTCTAACAAAACGGAAGCTACATTGTAAGTTAAAAAATACGCTTAATTGAATTACGTTTTGTATTATTGGATTGCGGTCTAACAAGAGTACGCATCTAAAGGGTGTGTATTAATAACAATTTTAACATTTAGTTTATTCTAATTGAAACGAAAAGGTTAAAACTAAGAAGAATTAATAAATGAAATTGCTCGAATATATCACCGCTAGATATACATACGTCACACACTTCATGCTGTAAAACATATTTATTGGTTTCTACCTTGTTCATTTTTGAATTATTATCTAATTTTTTATTTAGAAAAAGAGGTTTATTTTTGTGATCGCCCCCAAAGTTGTGCGTTAATTTTTCTGATTTAAATGAGCTATTCGATTTTGAGTGGTTTCCTACACAAATTATTATTATTATATTATCATTAATACTACATATGTACAATTATAAAAATAAAATAATCGGCATATCACCGGTTTTCGTTCTTTTTCTGGTCTTTACAGCTGCATAAGTGCTCCTTCGGGGTCACCAAAATTGTGGGGATCGTGTTTCCACAGCACGTCTGACTTCAAAGAACGAATATGTTGTAATCACAACACAACGTTGAATGCACGAATCTTGATTTGAATTTAAGCGAATCGAATTTGATTTGAAGCCAATGAATTTTGAATTTTAATTTTAATCAAATAAATGAAATAAACAACGCCTCTCTTTATATGCTTGTTTACTAGGTCACTCCGCCGCACGTCAGACGGAACCACGCCTGGCCATACGGCTTAGTCACTCAGTATTGTTACATTATGATAGGTAGCTATGTATGTTCTTTTATGACTTGTTTGTAGGCCAACGAATGATTTTAAATTGAGGCAAAGGGATGATTTACAACAACGATACACAGTACAACAACGAGCGTACGAACAGAACGAGTATGTTTATGAGTCACCAACATGATTTCAGGAAAACATTCTTGATTCAGAGTTTGTACCTCGCAAGATCGCCATAGTTTATTTAACGATAGCAGAAAGGTAGCCAACCTGTTGGCGAAACACAATGTTTATTTCAAACTAAACAAAACAGCTAATTCACAAAGGTATAAAATGAGGTTTTGCTAAATCTTTGCAGCTTCTTAATACGGGGTGTTTCAAAAGTAACATACCTCTATTACTGAAATACATTATGACAATAAGTATTATATATCTACAGGGAATAAGGCTTACATTTATTGCCGCAAAATATATCTTTATAATTACAAAAACAATTCACAGGTTACAGCATTAGAAAAGCAAAAAACATGGTTCCAACAAGATGGCGCCACTGCTCATACTGCATGAGCTACGATGACAGCCGTCTGCAAAGTATTCGGTGAACGCGTCATTTCACGAGATTTACGGCCACTTCGCTCCCCAGACTTGACGCCACCAGATTTTTACCTTTGGGGAAAATTAAAGGGACTTGTTTATGCTTACAATCTTCGTTCAATCACTGATTTTAAACATGATATCAGACAAGTCTTTGCAGATATCAGATGTGAGGAATCGCACCAAGTCTTCAGCAGCCTGCGTCGGAGAATCGAACTCTGTCTCCAAGAAGATGGCTTACATTTCCAGCAACTGTTGTAATTAGTTAATGTAGCAAATATTCATAAAATATACTTATGTATATGGTATATATTCCGCATTTTGGTTCTCTGTTATGTTATTTTTGATGAATAATTGCTTTAGAATCTATATAGCTTGTATTCTATTCATTAATATGAGATATACTTTGTTACTTTTGAAACACCTTGTATATATTACACGGTGGCAATGTTGTCTATTGGTATTGGCTATTTTGTTTAGCCTATGACACAAAGCTCCCAGTTTGTTTTAAACAATTCACTATTGTGAAACAGACTAACCACTAACACGTAACTTCAGTCTTACCACTTACGTTGGCAATCGATAACAGGCTAAGTTGAATTAAATCAAACAACGCAGAGTTACAACATGTGTACAAAGCTTGCTTGCCTCACAAGCAAATTATTTAGGGGTACTGCAATTAGCCTAGATTCAATGAGTTTCCGCTCTAAAATGACTTGAACTCCATTTTAAACATCTTCTCAACACCCACAAAACAGTTTGCGGATAAACTCGTTACTGAGCCTAAACCAGGAAAACAGTCTATGATTTTAGCTACTTGCATAGGTTTTACTGTTTGTTAAATTAGTTTTTTGTTTTCTATCTAATGCTATTAGATGCACAAATCTAGGCCTACCATACCTCATCATTGCTTGATCAACTACTGTACATTACTTTGATAGGCTAAACATGGAGAATAAACCGCATTTTTAAAAGTTACCCTCCCATTGTCACAAAGCGGAATAGATTAGCACGGAGTTAGCAATCACTTAGTTTTAGATATCCCTGGTTCAGACATGGTCTAAAACGGTTACACTAGAACTGGAAATGCGTGTTGGTTTATTTATCAATGAGTAAAAACAGAGGTGAAACATTGCTTCAATAAATTTACTAGTGTATCTGTTTACTGCTTGCAAAAGGTCATAATTAAAATCTTCATATATAAAGCATTTAGTATTTGGTTTGAGATGACTTAAGACTCCACTAAAATTAGTAATAAATTGTTGGTTAAAGGTGGAGTCTATCATTGGTAATCTGTATATGGTGCCACATGTAATAGTATCATGTTTCAATTCAATTTTTACAAAAAAGACTCAAAACCTTTTGTTCATAAATGAAAGTTCATCAATTACTGTAAATTATTTTTTATACAAAAAGATACATCTCCACTTATCAAATTTTGTCTTGGATTTTGTACAAGTATATAATTATCAAGATTATTGTATGGGCCTGAATTAAGTGGTGTAACCCACGTTTCAGTAATGGCCATTATATCTGGTTTTCTTGGTATAGAAAAAATTAATGCTTCAAGTTTAGTAAAGTATGCAGTATTTACAAGTGATCTCATGTTTACGCTCTGGCCAAGAAATTGGTTTGTGAAGTTGCAATGTCATGCAGGTTTGAAGTATTAATGTACTGGCTACAGCTATTAAATAAACTTTCACATAAATTGTTATTACCAGTTTGAGAAATATCAAATAAGGAATTCATGTAATGAGTTGAGATATCTAGATCATATGAGAGGTTTGAAAAGCACTTATTATCATTTAGGGGCATAATAGGGTAATGTTGAAAATGTAAATTTGGCTCAAAAATCAAATTACAATTAGACTACTGGCAGAGTTGAAAAAATGCACAATAGCCTTTTGTGTTGTGTGGTTTAATGTGCTGCTAAAAATAGTGATGGCTTGCGGCATATAATTAGCAGTTAGTACATCAAAAAAGCAGTACGAGACCATTTCTCAGAAAATCTAATTCTAGCAATGTTAGCAAAATCATCAATTCTATGTCTTTTATCTTCATAAAGGCAAAATATACTACCTTTCTGTGTCCAAACGTTTTGAAACCCAAAAAATTTTTAGATTGTTCCAGCAATTTAGATCTGCGCCTTGTCAAAAGATTCGGTTATGGCAAGTTTGGGATCTGATTCATTAGTTGCTTTCAATTATGATTTACTGTTAAATACCTGATTTCTGACCGACCTTTTGACAAATTTAATGATTATTAGAGATTTTTTTTTTGAGAAGGCATCACATGACAAATATCACTGTCGCTATTACGAATAAGATGAGCAAATTTTAGTCTAGAATTCTGAGTATCTAGCACAAAATTTTCAAAAGTCACATAACCTGCATTTTCTTTGGGAGGGTTAACACATCCATATGAAATAAGGCAGTTGCCCCTTCCATACTGTAGCGTGTCGCGCCTCGCACCTCATCGAGCTGCCATGCCAAATACCTTTTTGTCTTTTTATATATTTTTTTGTTAGTTTACTTTCGGCGGCTTAGCACTTTGCTCCCGACGAGGTGTTTGATTCTAGTTGTTTACTGTTAGAGCTGTGTATGCTAGTTTGCAACTTTGTGCGTCCCCAGTTTGACGCCCAGCTCGTGGACCGTTACTGCTTTGCCCTACGATTTTACTGATGAGGTAATATTAACTGACCAAGTATTTACCGTCAGGTTTGTAGCCGCTCGGCTATCGCCGTTTAAAATATATTGTGCTCCTATAGTTCGCACGCCTGACGATGTAACCTCACGCCAGGAATCTAAGCTGCTTGGCTTTCCAGCGATCTAGCCGTGATATTGCAATGCGTATTCGTTTTTTATTATTGCTTGTGTCTAAAATCACACATATTTATTTTTCTATTTTTGTTTGGGCTAAATATGTTTATTTTTTGTCCTCTCATGGTAGCTCGTTGGTCGGCTTGCCTTTCCCTCCATTGAGTTGTTTATCCGTTGTTTTCGTTCATGTGACGTGTGCAGTGTCCTGGTTACATAGACGTGTGCAGCGACCTAGTTCATGGTGACGCGTGCAGTATTTTGTTACCGACCATGTGGCGGGAGATTTTGTGCTTTCTTTCTTTGTCAATCACCGTGGCGGATGGACGTGCTCTGGCTGGCTGTCTGTCACTTCTCTTTCGTTGTTGATCGTCGTAGCAGAAGGACGTAACTTGTCTGCCACAACTGCGTGAATTGATGCAATAAAATATTACTGTCGTGCTTTCTTCCTTGTGACTGCCATAGTTCCCAGCAATTGGGGTTCAGTCAGCACGCACTTGCTCTAAGGAACCTATTTCCTACAATACTGTTTAAGGTCATGCATTCTTTTTTCTTCAATTTGTTTAGCCAAATCTTTTGATGTGGCTTTGATAACAGTTATTGATTGCGACAGTTCTTCAAGCAGTTCTTTTTGACCTTTACCACTACTGGTACCTGAAACAAATGCAGGAGCATCAGCGTTCTCATTTACACCTGATGAGTTTAAAACATTTGATGATACTCATCTTGTTTTTGTTCAATTTTAGCCAGCTTTTCCAGAACTACAGCCAATTCCCGAGATGTCATTTTCGATCCAATATTACGAGTAGCAGTTCTCAAAAATTATGTAGATAGAAATGAAATTTCAAGTGTTAAATACCAATAATAATTTATACGGTTTTACCAAACACCATAAAACACCATATTCGAATAGAATTTATGTTAGAAAAAATCCGTTACTCGGAGCGCAAGTGGCTTATACGCGCAGACTTGAAAGTTATTGCAATCCTTACTGAACTTCAGCTGGGTTACACCAAATATTGCTGCTTTTATACTTACGGGACTCGAGAGCAAGAAGTAAACATTATGTCAGAAAACAGTGGCCTCCCAGATTGGTATCGCAGCCCAGTCAGCACAACATTGCAAACGTGGCACTGGTTCCACAAAAAAATTATACTTCCACCACTACACATAAAATTAGGTCTTTTTAAACAATTTGTGAAGGCATTTAACAAAAAGTCATTAATGTTTCAGTTTTTGCAAAAAAATTCTCCAAATCTGTCTGAAGCAAAAATCAAGGAGGGCGTATTTGTTGGACCGCAAATACAAAAACTCATTTTGAACACGAAATTTGATGAGATTTTACATGGAAATAATTTGGATGCCTAATGCAACAACAAAACAAAGCCATAAACCTGACATTTTGTAAAATAGAATTTAAAGAGAATATTTCGTTTCAAAATACCTGCCAGACTTTTCAAAATAAATGGACGGACGCCTACGCGAATATGGTGAATAACTTTGGAGAGGGCATACCACTTTTCTCTCTATGTGGAAAACAAGGCAAATAGCGCAGCCAAAGTACTTAATACCTCAAATATAAGCACGAAAGTGGCCGCACCAAATCTTGAAATTGCCTAATACTAAATAGTTTGTTTCTGTAAATGTGAAAACGACCACCATTTTGGCGCCATCGTCATGCTTGACTAAGTTTTTATTCCCCTCTCTTTTACTTTTTAAAAGTTTTAATGATAGTTTGTAGCAATATTTTTTATTTGTGAGCATTTCCAGTCTTGATTAGTAGGCTAAGATAATTAACCTTACGTGAACAGGAATTATGCAAGTGCAGAAAAAATATTAAATTATCGATATTCTTAAGTGCCAAATGGGTAAAGCCGGCTTGGCTGGCTGAACCGATATTGCTAATCCCGACGTCATAGATGGGGGCCCTGCGAACGACGCCAACACAGCCGTGTAGTTTACAGTAGATAGCTTTGATTTCACGTAGATATGTTTCTGTGTTAAAAGATGTGAAACCTAAAATACTCAGAATGATCTACTCACGTATTTGTCGACATAAATAGTCCACTTGGATGTTTTCTTCAGAAATCTGGAAAAAGATTTTAGTGTTTGGTAAATGATGATAAACAAATGTTTTCTTGATACTTAAGTTTGACAAGTATTCACAGCATGATAGCTTTGTGTATGGTAGTTGCGACTGGCAATTATGATAGAATGCTAAGGTCTTTGTTGTTAACGACATCTCTGAGAGATAAGGGGCTTGCTGTTCTAGCAACCTCAGCAACTTCAACTACAAACCACAAGTAGAAAGTCAACAACAACACCTGGTTTTATATATGGATCGCCATCTACGTTAAGTAGCTATCATGATAGAAGTGACTAGTCGCCACACGGAGTGCACACATTTTAAACGAGATTACAGTCGGATGCCTGCCGTTGCGCTACAATGGTGACCCCGACGAAGAAGCTACATCTCCCCTGATGTATTGGATGGCAGCGTCTTCGGTCGAGCAGCACAAGCCATCGTCGAGTCGCCTAGCCCTAACGTCAAGACCGCCTTCCAATTGAAGTCTTGGCGGGAATCTCACTTGCTTTGGTCGGCGAGCCTCTCTCTCTCTCTCTTTCAACGTTGGCGGGGAGGCATGTTGTGATCTCAGCAACCTCTCCATTCCTTCGAACGTCTCCGCTAGCTGCGCGTGCTTGAGGAAGAGAATCGTGCAGCAACCTAAGCAACTTCAAATTCAAGCCACAAATAGAAAGTCAACAACAATACTTGGCTTTGTATATGGATCGACATCTACGTTTAGTAGCTATCATGATAGAAGTGACTAGTCGCCACACGAAGTGCACTCATTTTAACTTGGACTACAGTCGGATGCCTGCCGTTGCGCAACACTATGATCGACAACTCGCCAGTTTAAATCCTCATGCTTTCTACAATGCTGTGCGCTTGAAAAAAGATGTGTTATTCCGTGTATGGTGCTGTGCTTGGAATAAAAAGAAAACTTTTCCAACAGCTAACGTCCTTAACTACAATTAGTAATAGAAATCAAGGGAAACTAGTTAACTGACAATACATGTTGCTAAGATTTAAGTTGTGTAAAAACAAGACTTGAATTACCTCGAGTCGTTTGCACAAAATGACTGGACTCGGGACCAGAATAGAGAGACTCAACTTCAAGTGATACGTTTCTATTCAACCCTGCCCAATGACTATTCAAATAACCTATCAATGATGATTCAGATTTTATTTTTATTACAGGAAAATTGTGAAACCATATCAACTTAAAACATCATATTTGCTAATCCAATTTTGGTAATAATGTGGTCAACATGGAAGCTTGTTTCTGAACCAATAATAGCAAATAGTTGCACAGGATCTTTTTCGAACAAAGGGCAAATCAAGGCTAAATGTTGGAAAGTCGATATTTAACTCGCCGCGACGTTTTGCTTGCAAAACTTCATCTTTTACTTCTTATTGATGACATTTTAAGCAGTTTATTATTTGTTTAGATATAAGCATATTCCTCGGAGCATCAGTTAGGGCGGGAAGATCTCAACCAGAAACGGTTGACAACAAGGTGGTAGAAGGCGATAAATATTTTCCTTCATATAAACCAAACGAATGCTTGGAGCTTACGATGCCTTTAACATATGATGACGGTATTAATGCAGTGTGGAGAAAGTGCGGGACAAGAAATGAAGTTGTTTGCCAAATTAAACGTGAGTGTTAGTTTTACTTTATGAGTACTGTTGTAGATTAGTCTCTAATGTTTTCTTTCTGTGGATAAAACTTCCAAGTCAAAAACTTCCAAGATAAAACTATTTCCTGTTTATACAATTGACCGGTACCTAGTACTTACAGCAAGAAGAAAACGGATAAAAAGGAACCTGTTATCATGTTGCCACTCACAATTGATAATATGCACTACCGTTTAATATTGGTCGAAAAGAGTCTGCTATCAATAAACAGTAGTAAAGTCAATTTAAGGCATTTATGTACGAGTGCCACCTAAAAATATTTAAATTACGTTGCGATTTTTCTTAAAATAAACGAATGTCTAAGCTGACTTTAATGTTGTTTAGTAGCAGACTCTTTTCAACATTTACTGATATCGAGTGAAGTTTTTTAGATCAATTATTGTATTTGGGTGAGACTACTATTTTACAATTAAAATTTGGATGCATTACATAGCGTAGAAGAGCAATTCGCAATTAACTACCACCATCCTTAAAATTAATTTGTACCGTTTGTATTATGTCCTCAATTTCATTTACATCACTATTCGAAAATTCACCATCTGAAGCATCAGAAGAAATATCATGAAAAACTTCAAAGCCTCAGTTACGCTAAGATTACGTGCCATTTTCATTTAGATGTAAAATAACTGTACACCTACGAAAATGCTAAATTTATTCTCTGTTGTTTTGTTTTTCTACTTAGCGTCTTGTTACCCTCTCTACTTTTGCCATAAAAGGCATGACAACCCAAGCAAATCTAACCCATTTAATCAATACAAAATCAAGTCTTCTCTTCACCTGCGTTGTACAGTACAGTTATTGTAGCTTAGTACTTCGAGAATCGAAGTGCAATGAATAGACATTAGCTTTACCGAGTCAAAAAAGTTTTCTACATAATTACCAGTTGTTGGACAAAACCTCAAGCTGGAAAAGAACAAAGCAAGGTATCAACACCCAACAATAGCTGCAGGCCACATCTATAGACTTTTAATCGGTCTTTTGAAGCTGCTGATAACAATTATTGTTTTTCTTTTTGTTTGGTAATCGTTTGCTGTAGCTGACAGTAAAAGCTGGTAGTTTTGCCTCGCATTGTTTATTGTTTGCTTGAATTATAATGAAAAAATGCATCTGGCGCAATTGACGAACTTGGACCTTCTAGGTAGCACTACTGATTATTTTACAGCTGTACAACTTAAAGCGTTAAAATTAAAGTGAATTAAGCACTTTATAAAAAAAATAAAAGTCACAAAAATGAAAAGAAAATATTGCAATTGCACCAATCTATCAGCATTTGAAATCTAAAAAACGTCAATTGAAGAACTTGGTCCTTCTAGTGCAGTGGTTCCCAACCTTTTTGAGCCCGTGGACCACTCAAAAATAATCTACATCACCTTGGACCACTATCTCCGATCTTCCCACATAAGTTGAAACATTTAAAAGAGTTATTAACATTGGACTTTATTATATATACAACACGATTTATTCTAAACATCACAAATCACCACTACCAAACAATGTTTAATGACTCTCCTGCATCTGATGGTTTTCAGCTAACAATTCAAAGCGACTCTCATTTGATTATCGACTGATTTCAAGCGGTTACGCTCCTTGGTTTTCATGTGCATCAACGTGGAGAATCCTTGTTCGCATAAGTATGTGGTGGAAAAGGGCAGGAGAAGGTTCAAAGCAATCCTGCTGAGATTTCTAAAAGCTTCAGTCTGTGACAGCCAAAATTCAGTCAGATTGCTTGCGGTAAACATCATCTCCGCAGCCTCAGATGCCTTCAGATCGAGAATTTCTTCTTGGAGTTTCTCCTCCACCTCATTAACATTGACCAGGAATGGATTTTGAACCCATGACGGGGCAACATTTTCAGCAGAAAAAATAGAATCAAATTTTGATTTTAACGATGTAAAATGATTTTCAATGTTGCTCAGCACATTTTTATCCACTTCCATGCTTTCTCTGAGCTCATTGATTTTAGGAAAGTGATCAAAAGTACCCTTTAGAACTCCATTGATGAAATGACGTCCGTTCCCTCTCCTTGAAGTGAGATGCACAAGTCATTTAACGCTGAGAAAATATCTGCAAGATATGCTAAGCGAAGCAAAAATCGAGAAGATTCCAAATTGGTGGCATAAACTGGTTTCTTTTCACGATTTTTCAAAAACGTGAGCACTTCATATTGTAGTTCAAATAATCGGTTGAACACTTTCCCCCGACTCGGCCATCGTACATCAGTATAAAAAAAGTAGAACAGTATGCTCAGTTCCCATCTCTTTGCATAAGCGCTTGAATATTCTGTGATTTGTCGCTCTCCCTCGGATAAAATTTACGATATGCACTGCAGAGTCCATCACTTCTTTCAAGTTGTCGGGCAATGTTTTGCTCATCAATGCATATCGGTGCAATATGCAGTGGATTATGACTAAGTTCGGATTCATCTCTTTTAACAGTGTCACAAACCCCAATTTACAGCCAAGCATAGCCGGTGCCCCGTCAGTGCACGCAAACCCGATTTTCTCAAGTGGAATATCATGTTTTTCAAAAACGGCTTTTATTAAATTCATGACGTCTGACGCGGTAGCTGTAGTTTGGAGGCTCTCACAAAACAGAAATTCTTCCTTCAGCTCAAGTTTTGTTCCTGCTTTTTGCACATAGCGTACAAACACCAACAGTTGACTCACACCTGCAACGTCCGTAGACTCGTCCAACTGCAAGGCTATTGGGAAATCACTCTTTTTTATACCATGTACATTTTGAGACAAAATGTCGTTACTCATGTCCTCGATACGCCTTTTTATAGTATTATCTGACATGGAGATCTTACTTAGTTTCCTCGCTGCTTCGTTTCCTAACAGAATATCTGCTATCTCCACGAGGCAAGGTTTGATAAAGTTCTCTCCAATGTTGTGTGCTTTTTTTGCTCTTCGCAATCAAGTAAGCAGCTTTATACGACGCCATCAACATCGGCTTTTGCATGGTTGTTGTTGTTTTGTGCAATTGAGGGAGAGTACCTTTTTGATCGTAGCGGGCTCGCTTTGTTTTCAGGGCTTCAATACCATAAGCTGCTGATCCACAATGTGTTGCAGAATGTATTTTTGGTTCGGAAGGCTTCAAACTCGATTTTGTAAGAACCTGATCGCAAAGGATGCATTGCGCCTTCTCCGTTCCATCTTTTAAAATGTTTTTGGTAAAGCCAAATGCAACGTAATTTTCACTCCACTTTCGTTTCGACATATCAGGGTTGTACGAAAATCACTGATTTAGCTTAGATTTGTTCTAAATAAAATCCGAAACAAATTATATACAAGGTATATAAAATACTACTAGAATTCTAATTTAATCGATCGTTAACAATCTTTCCTAATTTACAAGCTCTGAGCCTATCTGGCAACTAACCTTGACTGTACCAGCATGTCTATAAAACGAAACACAACAATGCTTATTATCACACATCAATTATTGAGAATTAACAAAAATGCGAAACTGTTTATGGCGAATATATTGTTTTTGATGGAAGGACCTCTCGTGGACCACTTGAGAACCTGCATGGACCACCAGGTGGTCCATGGACCACAGGTTGGGAAACACTGTTCTAGTGTTTAACTTGGGACTTTATTACAATTCTTTGTAATATAGACATATATAATTTAACAGAAAGCATACCAGCAAAAAATCTTTGCTTTAAAATGTACTAACTAGTTTTGCCGCGTCGCCCGGCAGGAGCCCTCTATCAGTAATATCGGGATTTAGTATTTCAGTTCAACCGGCTGAGCCGGCTTCACCGGCCGACGAGCAGTAGCGAAAAGTTAATGAATTTTATGCACTTTCACAATTCTTCTACACGAAATTGTGATCATCATATTTTCTTAATCATGACTGGCAATCTATATATATAAAAGTCAATGTCTGTGTGTGTGTGTGTGTGTGTGTGTGTGTGTGTGTGTCTGTGTGTGTGTGTTCCCTATAGGAAGAAAGATTAAAAAGTTTACATAAAAACTAAAAGTGTATTCTTATGTAAAATTCACCGAGGAAGACAACGGAAGTAGTTCCGAACCTCTAAGTGCCCCCCTAAGGGAGCTATGGGGGCAGAACCCCCCTTTGAAAATTCAAATATATCTGATTTAGATGAAATTTAAACCATATGTATAAGACACTAAATTAAAAAGTTTTCCAAAATTTCAGCCTCCTACAACTATATTAGGGGGCAAAAAGGGGGGAGAAAGCCCCCTTGAAAATTCAAATACCTATTGCTATGAGTAGTAATGATAAAGGAATTAAAAATAAAGTGTATGTCGTAGTTTAATGGTTTTTGATGTCATGCAAGTAATCTTAAAGTATTAAAGAGAGAGAAGAGATATTCGAGATGAGCATTAATAATCTATATATATAAAACTCAAAGTTTGTCTGTCTGTATGTCCGCTATAGAAATATAACTGGAGACATTTAGATACAAACAAACATATGAATCTTATATAACTTTTTCCAGGGAAGCCAAGTACGGTATTTTGATTTCGATCAGAATCGTCTTTGGGGGGCTACCAGCCTATATTTATTCAACCTATATTAAAATACTAGAGTTGTCTAAAGTTTTTGTTAGGTACCACAAACAGAAAAAAATTTGTGACAAATATAAATCCAAATTTGATGATTATGACCAAGACTGTACTTTTAAGAATCACTAGCAGATTTACCCGTCGTTCATCGGGTAAATATAACTTTTTCCAGGGAAGCCAAGTACGGTATTTTGATGTCGATCAGATTCGTCTATGGGGGGCTACGAGCCTATGGGGCTCTACTAGAGGCCTATTCGTACTGTTGTACGATGAAATTAAAATCATGAAAACACATTAGAATATGGTTATTCAATGTAAAAATTTAATCAGTTTTTACATTTTACCCGATCAACGACGGGTAAATCTGCCAAGTACGGTATTTTGATTTTGATCAGATTCGTCTATGGGGGGCTACGAGCCTATGGCGCTCTACTAGAGGCCTATTTGTACTGTTGTACAATGAAATAAAAATCACATTAAAATATGGTTATTCAATGTAAAAATTTAATCAGTCTTTACATTTTACCCGATCAACGACGGGTAAATCTGCTAGTACTCACTAAGAGTCATGTCACAAGTTATCGTTAATACTGATACTTGTGAGGGAGAAGGGACTGAAACACAATCAAAACTGATTGTAACGGAGAAATGGTGGTTGCGTTTTTACAATTTCAGAAATAAACTATTTAACGGTAAGCCTATTTTGCGTCGTGATGCTGCCCCTTTAATTTTTATGTTTGTGGTATTAAGTTTAAAATTTGGCTGCGCTATTGTTTTTTTTCCGGCATAGCTACAAAAGCGGTAATAGTTTCCCCAAAATTATTCACCATATTTCAGTATAGGGGCACATCAGGCCGAGTTATTTTCAAACAAATGTTTCTCTATATTTGGTTTTACAAATTGTTATGGTTATGGTTTCATAAAAAACCTTAACATGCAGCCTATCAGCATGAAAAAAATCCTTGCTTTATGGTATAGATACGACAGCGTCACTCGTAGAGACAACAGTCAGTAACGTTGGGATTGAGAGTGTGGGTTCAGCCGGCCAAGCCGGCTTCACCTATCAGGCTCTTGCGTGATCAGTTACTAAACATTTATGTGTTTTCTGCACATAATATTTTCACGACTTTTTGTGCTCCTTTTCATAATAGAATATCTTATTTTAAGATCCTGGCTATGCCTTACGTTTATGTGCTCTGTCCATTGCTGACACGAATCCAAAGGAGCCATACGTTTCCCGTAGTTTGGAAGTAGGGAACACTTATCTGATACTTAGCTATTCCAAAGCAAAATAGCAAAAATGTATTTCGTGTGGTGCGATTTCACACAGTGACGTTGTTTTCTTTTGATTTCCCCTTAAACTTTGTCAAATTCTCGCTGGCTACGAATTATGTAGCGTGTTCTTTTCTCCCTTCTTGACGTGTCCGAGAGAGTGAAAAGAGTCCTTGCTTTTCTCCAAATGTTTGATTAGATCCCGGTAGCTCTATAAAGCTATTATGAAGCAAAATACCAATGATATCTTCCATCTGATGCGATTTAACACAGTGACGTTGTTAAATTTGATTTTGTCTCAAACTTTTTCAAGTCACTGCTGGCTACGCATTACGATTCATATTCGTTTTTCCTCGCTTAGGTATGCTCATAAAAGTTAAATGAGCTCTTGCTTTTTCCAAATTTTCAGGTTTGATCCCGGTAGCTCTATAAAACTGTTATCAAGCAAAATAGAAAACAGTTTCTCCTAAGTATGGTGCAATTTTACCCCGGCAGGGCATACTAATACAAGTGCCGATTTAAAACGTATCAATTAATGCAGCTGCCCCAGTTTCACTGTACAAACGTTTATGAGAGCAACAAGGCAATGTTTTAGTAAATATAAGCCATAGCTCCTGTACACGTAATGGCGATCATGTTGGTCTATTAATTTGGAAAGAACACATGGAAAAAATCATGAATAAAGAGAACGAATGGGATCACATGGTGGAAACTGATATTGTAGAAGGACCAGTGGAAAAAGTGGCTCGTAATGAAATTGTGGAAGCAATGCAAAGGATGAAATCAGGAAAGGCAACAGGACCACCTGAAGTAAATGTAGAGATGATAGTTGCAAGTGGCGAAATTGGAGTTAAGTGATGATGGAACTGCGTCAGCATGTATTGGAAGGTAGATAAATGCCTATTGCGTGGAAAACTAGTGTGATTGTGCCTATCTTTAAAGGAAAAGGTGATGTGATGAGCTGTGGATCATACAGAGGAGAGAGATTGCTAGAATATGCCATAAAAATTGTTGAAAGGCTACCACTATAGAGGCGAATACAAACACTAGTCAATATGAATGAAATGCAGTTTGGATTTATGTCAGAAAAAGGAACAGCGGATACGATATTTATTGTGAGAAGAATGCAGGAGGAATATCAAAAGAAGGACAAAAAATTGTATATGTTTTTTGGTTACATGGAAAAACTTTTCATAGAGTACCAAGAAAAGTGATGGAGCGGGCTGTGAGAAAGAAGGGTCTATCAGAAGTAATGGGTCAGGCAGATATGAGCCTGTATGATGGTGCAAAGCCAAGAGTGAGGTGGGATCTGCTTATTCAGAGGAATTCGAAGTAAAAGTTGGTGTACATTAAAGATCTGTGGTGTCGGCACTATTATTTGCAATAGTTGTGGATGCTATTTCAGAAAATGCAAGAAGGAGTGTAGCTAATGAATTACTGTAAGCTGATGCCGTGTTCTCATTAGCGAAAACATGGAAGACTTAAAGGAAAGATTTTGGAATTGGAAGGATGCACTGGGAAAGTCATAGTTTAAAGGTCAACACCAGAAAAACAAAAGTGATGGTAAGCGGGTCAAAAGACGAACTATTCAAAAGCAAGATAGATCCATGTGGAGTTTGTGGGAGGAGAGTAATGGCGAATTTAGTGTTGTGCACAAAATCTAGAAACTGGGTTCATGGCAAATATGCAAAAATAAATAGAGCTACCGCTAGGTTGGCAATGCATCTTGTTTGCTCGAAATGTAAAGAAATAATGGAAGGAACGGTGGATTCGATTGAGAAGTTGTGCAATGACGTGGAGACTGCACCAATCAACTTCTGCCTCAACGTGTTGGTGCGGTCCCCGACCCCGTTGGGTTGGGTCGAAATGGCTGTTGGTCTTCCCGAGGGTTCCAGTTACCCCAGGCACTCCCCTTCATTTTTTTCGCTATGCTGCCCCCTGAACAACCGCAGAAGAGCAGCACACAGCATCTACAAAATCGGTCGCCTGTTTTCACTTTTTCTTCTCTCCTGCCCTACTCTTGCCCTTCTTCGTCTCCTCATTCTTCTTTTTCTCCTGATGAGCAGTAACGTTCATCCTAACACTGGCCCCAGCTTTCCCTGCTCTGTGTGCCCTGGAAATGTGACCTGGCGGGGTAAGTCACTGCAATGCTGCACCTGCTCCAAATAGGTCCATCTAAGGTGCTCACAACTTTCCCTCTCCAATTTCATACTTCTTGGCAGCTCTCACTCTTGGAGCTGCCTCCCTACCGTAACACTGTGACTCCCTCCTCGGACACCTCCGACCATATACCTCCACTGTACAATCTGACCCCCCTCTACTGATGTTGCACTCTCGCGTCACCCTCGTCTTCAAACCTTCTATCCCCCGTCTGCCCTTTCTATATCTCCTTCCTCTGCCCCTTTACCACCGTCCCTTGCTCCTGGCCGTCCTTCTACGCCTCCTGCCTCCTCTCTTCCCTCTGACTCCCTCAGGGTTCTTCAATGGAATGCTCAAGGTCTTCGAGCCAGGAGCACTAAACTACTTCACTTTCTCTCGTCCCATCCTGTCGACCTTATCTGCATCCACGAATCCAATCTTAACTGATCTTCCTCTTTTCGGATTCCTGGATTCTCTGCTTTGCGCTTTGATTGCACCCAATCCTGGTCTGGCATTCTCTCTCCTGATGCCACGCACGCCAGCGGCGGCGTCATCATTTTCGTTAGGCAGGGCCTATCCTTTTCTGAACTTTCTACCTCCTTTCTTTCTTCGCTTGATTCTTACTCTGATTATGTAGAGATCAACATCTCTCTTAACTCTCCTCCTCGGTGTCATCTGTTAATGTGTACGCCCAACCTATTTGCTCCTTCCCAACGGATGGCAGAACCGATTCCTTCTCTCCCTCAATTCTTCCCTCCTCTAGAAATCTCTTCATTCTGGGGGATTTCAATTGCCATCACCCCCTCTGAGACCCCCGCGGGGAGGAAGTATTCGACTGGGTCATTTCTTCTGGCCTCCTCTACCTCAATGACCCTGACACACCCACCCTTCTCCATCGCTCCTCTGGCAGTCGCTCTTCCCCAGACATCTCCTTTGCTCCCTCCTCTCTTGCTCTTTCCTGCTCTTGGGAGGTGCTACAGGACCTGGGTTTTGACCACCTACCAATACTTCTATTTATCCCTCTCTCTCCGGTCTATCGCCCCAACGAGCGCCCCCCTTCCTTCAATTTTCAGAAAGCTCGCTGATATGGCTTTGCCTCCTACTTTTTTTCCCATTGACCTTCTGCAGATGAATACTCGTCTCTTTCTCTTTCCTCTGTTGCTACTCTCTTTACTTCTCTGGCACTGAATGCGGCCAAATCTTTCATTTCTTTCGGCCGCATCAAACGCCATTCTAAAGCCTGGTGGTCTGCTGAGGTGGAAGAAGCGGTTGGTGAAAGACGCAAGGCTTTCGCTGCCGCTCACAGAAGTGATGTAGATCGCCAGGTTTAAATGTCCGCTTCTCGACGCGCCTTGTCAGTCATCGCCAAGGCCAAGACTGAGGCATGGCGGACAACTTGCTTTTCTCTTTCACCTAGGTCTAATCCTAAATCTGTACACTCTCTCCTTCGTTCTATCGCTGGCTCATCTTCCTCGTCTTCCTCCTCTCCTAACTTTCCTAACTGTTCTTCTCCCAGGGAATCGGCTTCGGTCTATGCCGCTTACCTGAGATCACACTTTTCCGTTTTTCAGTCAAAGGCCCTGCATAGCAGAGCCAGAGGCTACCTCACTGAGCTCCGCCAAGCCACGTGCCCTGTGGAATCTCACTCGTCCTTTTGCTCTCCTTTCTCCACCGCTGAATTTCTTGCGGCTGCCTCCAACCTTTCCTCATCCACCGCCACTGGCCCAGACATAGTTTCCTATCCCGTGCTAAAGCACCTTCCTCGCTCTGGCATGGATTTTCTTCTTCACATCTTCAATGTCTCCTGGTCTTCACATTCCCTTCCTTCCATCTGGAAGACATCTTCTATTATTCCCATACACAAGATGGGAAAGCCTCTCTACTCTCCTGCTTCCTTCCGGCCTATCTCTCTCACCTCCTGCGTATCAAAGCTGTTTGAACGCATCATTCTATCCCGTCTTCTTTTCTTTCTGGAATCTAATTCCATTCTCTCTCCCCACCAGGCCGGTTTCCGCCCTGGACGGTCTACACTCGATCATATTCTGTACCTTTCTCAGTCCATTTCGAATGGGTTTAACAAACCCAGGTCGGGCTCTCGGACGATCCTGTCTACTATCGATTTCTCCAAAGCTTTTGACTCTGTCTGGCAACCCGCCCTTTTCCACTAACTTATTTCGGCTGGCCTCCCTCCTTGCTTTGCTCGTTGGACTCAATCTTTCCTTTCTGATAGGCGCGCTTGTGTGGTTTATCAAAATCACAAAAGCCGTTCCTTTCGAGTCCATCGAGGTGTTCCGCAAGGATCCGTTCTTGGCCCTGTACATTTCTCTCTCTTCATTAATGATCTTCCGGCCTCTCTGCCTTCTTCCGTCAAGTGCTCTATTTACGCTTACAATCTGGCCACTTGGTCCTCCTCGCCCTCGGTCCCTACTGCTGTAGAGGCCACACAAGGAGCTCTGTTTCGATTGGGTCGCTGGTCAGAGCACTGGTGTCCTCCTCTCAATATGAGCAAATGTGAGGCCTTGTTCTTCTCAGTGGATCCCCACCAAGCCAACCTCCAACCCAACCTCCTCCTACTCGGCTCCCGCCTCCGTTTCAATCCCGCTTTAACTTTACTTGGGGTCACCTTCGACCGCACACTTTCTTTTTTTAAACATGTATCTTCGCTGAAGGCCAAGTTTTTCCCACGTCTCAAGGCCTTGCGCTGTATCTCTGCTACCTCACGGGGTCCCTCTAAGGAGTCCCTCTCTCTTCTGTACAAATCTTTTCTTCAGCTCTATCTGGCTTACGCTTCACCCAGATGGTTTTCTTTCCTAAGTACAACCAATTTCACCAAATTGGAACGCCTCCACCGAGCGGCCAGTCGCGCCATCACCGGCTGCCTCTCGTCCTCCCCTATCCCACTGCTTCTCTTCGAGGCTTCTTTACCTCCTCTACGAGTCACCCTGACTCATATCACCCTTTTTTCTTATGAGCGGGCTCTTCGTCTTCCAACCTCATTTGCTATTTCAGGATTGGCCAGACTTGGAGTGAAACCAAGACTGTGCAGATCGTCCTGGAGAGCTTTTGCGTCCACTCACCCGCTCATGCTTCCTTCTACTTGTTCTAGGGAGGCTCTTGTTGCTTGCCATCCCTGTCCTCCATAGAATCCGCCTTTGTTCACGGTGGAGTCCACCATTTCCACTCCATGCTCACGTTCTGATCCCCCTCTCTCGCCAAGGTGCGTCTCTCGCCCACCTTGACTGATTCCCCCGTCATGATCTGGTGCTTTGGACAGACGGCTCTGTTCCTTTTCCTTTTGGCAAGGGCGGCTCTGGCGTTCTTGTCAACTGCTCTCTCTGTGGCACTGAGGCCACTCTTTCTTTTTCGGGAGGCCCAGTATGCTCAAGTTTTTCCGCTAAAGCCTGCGCCATTCTGCACGCTCTTTGCTGGTCTCGGTAGCACCAACAAGTCTGCCGTTTCTCTTTATTTCTCCTACTATCTGACTCTCGTTCTGTCCTCGCCACCCTGTTCTCTCCTCCATCTTTTCTCTTATCTCAAACTCTGTGTCAGCTCTGGCAGGAACTGTTTTCTCTCTCCTCCTGTTCTACCAGGCTACAATGGGTCCCCGGACACTCGTTTCTACCGGAGAACGACACGGCTGATGAGCTGGCCAGACGGGGAGCGCTACTTGCGCCCTCCGCAATCCCCTTGTAGTCTCTCTTCTTTTATCTCTCGTATTCAGTCTCGTCTTTTCTCGGACTGGAGGCGTACTGTCTCATCGAAGTATTTTGACACACAGGTACCCTCGATTTGCACCGAGGAACTTGTGCTGCCTCGTCACGCTCGCTGTGTCCTTTCTCGTCTACTCTGCAATGGACACAGCCTTCTTTTTGGTTCTTATCTCTCTAGGATTGGCAGAATCGAGAATCCTTCGTGCAGCGCCTGTGGACACTCGTCCCAGGACATCTCTCATCTCATTCTGCACTGTCCAGCTACGGACTTTTTGCGCCGCTCACTCTTTGGCGACTCTTTGTCTCTGTACGACCTCTGGTCCAGACCCTGGGGAGTTGCTCGGCTTCTGGAGCTCCATGGTCTTCCGCCATGCCCCCATCCCTCGGAAGGCGTTGGGTAACACAACAACAACAATAACATCCCGTGGAGACAGTGAATGGATTTTGTTATTTGGGAGATAGACTAAATTTTAGTGGGGGTGTTGAAGCGGCAGTTACAGCAAGAGTAAGAACCGGTTGGTTAAGATTCAGGGAATGTGGAGAGGTATTGCTCAGAAATAGGTTTTCTCTGAGGATGAACGATAAAGTTTATCGTTGTTGCAAAGGATCAGCAATAGTGAAGGAAATTAGGCATGGCGTTTAAAAGAAAATTATAAAGCAATTTTAAGAAGAACGGAGAGCTATTGTTAGAGCCATGTGCGGTCAGAAAGTTGTTGACAGAAAGACAATTGAAGAACTTGCAGGCTCAGGCTGGGGCTTGCAGGTTGCAGGTTGGGGCGCTGGAGCTAAAACACTGGGTACAGCCGCCCTATCTCTGGTCTATTCTACTGCGGAGTACTGTGCACCAGTTTGGTGTCGCAGTGCACACACTCGCCTCATCGATAGTGTTCTCAACGACGCATTGCGCATTGTCACTGGATGCCTGCGTCCAACTCCAACAGACTATCTACCCGTCCTTGCAGGTATTCAGCCGGCTGAGCTTCGCCGATTAGGAGCAACACTCTCCCTGGCATATCGTGGCAGTCTGGACCCTGGCCATATTCTTCATGGATTATTGGCTGGTTCCCCAGACGGCTACAGAGAGAGACTAAAATCTAGACGTCCCTTTGTGCCCGCTGCACGGAAGTTACTGCAAGATCTAACTGAATTGGATATTCGTGCAGCTCAATGGACTGACTTTAAATGGAGCACGGAATACTCGGAGTGTTTATCTGATCTCCGAGCTTTCATTCCTAGGACAAGCACTAGACCAATGGGGATGGGCCTGCCCAGATCATCATGGGTCAGGCTCAACCGCTTGCGGGCTGGTGTTAAGTGTTTTCAGTTGTTCATGCACAAATGGGGCCTTGCTCCTACATGGAATTGCGAGTGTGGCGCTGTAGAACAAACCGCAGAACACATCATTCTGACATGCCCCGTACATCGGGCACCTACAGGAATACGTGGACTGACGGTTTTGGATGTCGACACACGATGCTGGCTGAGTACCATCACTGCCAGCATCTGAAAATGTGGATCCCTCCCAAAAGAAGAAGAAGAAGAAGGCACCGCAATCAAAAATTTAGTGAAACGGTCAATTGCAGTTAGCAGATATTTGTAGCCATTAGACTGTAAAAGAGGGCCGATGATATCACATTGATTTCTTGGAAGTGAGCTGTGGGCAAAGCATATGGTTTATATTTAGTGAAACTATATCGGTAAACTTTATTACATTGGCAAACAGTGCACTCACGAACCCAAGCTTTGATGTCTTTTTCATATTAGACCAAACAAATCTTTGCGTGATCAATCAAATTGGAGATTTGATGTCAGGGTGACTCAAAGAACAAAGTTTGTGAAATTCATTTTTAGGAAAATAACCTGCTACTACAGGACTAATAGCACTAATAGAAGTATCACACCAAATCAAAGGAGAACCTTTGTTAGACGATGCAGATTGTTTTAATTGTAATGAAGAAACATTGTACCAAATCATGTGCAACAGTATCTGTTGTTTGACCTGAAGTCATTTGTTCATAATCTAAACCATTTTAAAAGTATTCAATATTGTTAAAGGCTTATAATCTGCAAACAATGTGAACTTCCTGAAATACAGAAAATGGCGGAAATGTTTCATCGCAAAATAACTTGCCAACAACTCACGATCAAAGCAGGATAATTTTTTCTGAGTCTTATCTAAACGCCGATAGAAGAAACGTTTGGGACACCAAATTTTTAATCTATTTTATCACCAATACGGCAACGATACCACTTGCGTCAGCACAAATTCATATAAGTGAATTAGCGGTGGGAAATACTAAAAATGACGCCTCTGGTAACAAGAATTTACTTTGAAAAAATACCGTCTCCGCTTCTTTATTCCAAGAAAAAAATTCACTGCCTTTGACATTTCCACACAGCATGTCATTCAAAAATACAAGATATTGAGTAGTTTTGAAATAAGTGGTAGTAGTAGTGGTTATTCAGGTTTGTCCGGTGTTGTCCCCTTAGCATAGATGGCATGATTTACCACATCCCTTTTGCAATTGCTTGCATTCCGTCTCTCCACTTTGCTCGATTCAGGGCATCCCTTTTCTTCAAATCAATCTTCTCTGTCTCCTTCACTTGGTTCTTCAAAGTCTTCTTCGGTCGTCCTCGATATCTTTTGCCACTCCCTTCAAATCATCCCTCCTCCGCACATTCCCATACAATCTAACTCCATTTGCTGTTGCTAACTGGTCTATAGTTTTCCTCAACCCCAACATGACTATTTGCTCTTTAGTCGTCTTTCAGTCAACTTTCTGACCGCACATGGCTCTCACTATAGCTGTCTCAGTTCTTCTTTAAATTGATTTATCATTTTCTTTTAAACACCATGCCTTGCTACCATACAGTATTGCTGATCTAACGCAACCACGATAAATTTTAATATACTGTTATTCTGGCAACCAGGTATTTTTGATAAATTCATTTTATTTAGCTCTTCTGGTAATGATAACGTTTATTCAAGATAATACAAGTTCTTACCAAGCATGCAAAAAACTTCAATATTTTCCTGTTTTTTATCCGGACTAGTAATAAACAAAAGCACGAGCGAGGCAATATAAATAGTGTGCTACGCAATCGAAAGAAAAAGACAAAACAAAAAGTTTAAAAGCGAATAATAACTAATTGTAGATTAGGCCAAATTATAACAAATTTCAGTATAAAATCAATTTTTTTTATCATTGATTGCATTTTCAGAAATATAAATAAAAAAAAAATTCAAGAAATCGGCGTTTGGTAAAATTTGTTTTAAAAGTTAAAATTTTGCCATGATCCCAGTCAACTCGGTGATCTTTGGTAATGACATGTTTAACCAACGCCGTTTTTTTATTAAAATTGTTGTCATCAACTTTTGCCAGACTTGCTGGCCTTAAATATCTTTTATGCTCGGCCAATCTTGTTTTGTAAGCCAGCTCAGTTTCTCCAATGTAGATACCAGTGCAACACTGACAAGGAATCTAGTAAACTACGTCATGCTTAGATGACCTTTCCACCGAGTCTTTTGCCTTTGGTAAAATTTCTATTAATGTTAAATGCAGTCTGCTACAAACTAAAATTCCAACATTTCTTAATAAGGCCTCAAAGTATCTAGGAGCATAAGGCAGCACAATACGCGTTTTAATTTCCTTGTTATTGGCTAACGATGAATTTGTTTTTCTTTTCAAGCTTTTAACTGTGCGCTTTAGAAACCATTTAAGATGATCATTCTTTCTTCAAGCTTCCACATTTTTTGAAATTTCTAATGATTTATTAGCCTGCTTGGAATTTAACTGTGATTAAGCTCTTTTTAAAAGGTTTCCGTTTCTGGTTTGATTTTCGTTTCGAAGCATCGGCTGACAGAAACGGAAACCAAAGTTTTGGCATTAGGTTCAAATTTTGCAGTTTCGCAGAAAATAATTCTCAAACAAAAAAGCTGAAAAAGGCTTACGACTTCTTCCTGCACATGTAGCTAATATTACTGGAAGCAAAATTGTAAGCGTTTTGAATTCATCAAAGAAAGTTCCTTCCAATCTCACCAATGAAGAAAAACAAGCTTTACGAAATTTGTCAAAGAACAAAGAAACCATCATTTCACATGCTGACAAAAGAAACTGCATTGTGATTTTAGACAAATCTTATTATGATTCAAGAATTAATGATTTGTTAAGTGACAATAGCACATACGCCCCCTTGAAATCTGATTGACCAGATAATATTGAACGTAAACTTATTAAATTTTGTTTACATGCTTTCTACAAAAAATCGCATATTACTACAGACCTGTTATTTACACAGCACTAATTCCTCTGCTCCACACATTCATAGATTACCAAAAATTCATAAAACTGGTTTTCCGTTTCGACCTATTATTTCCTTTATAAATTCACCTCTTTATAGTTTGTCCAAGTTCATTGCTGTTTTATTGACACCGCTAGTCGGCACTAATGATTTTACTGTGAAGAATTCTCATGAATTTGTAGAACAACAAAAAAAATTTGACTATGAATTATGATGAATGCATGGTTTCGTTTGATGTCATTTCTTTGTTTACAAAAATACCAGTTGATGTGACCAAAACTGTTGTATAAGAACGATTAAAAAGAATGACACTCTTGATAATAGATCTGACCTTACCCTGTCTGATATTATGACTGCATTAAATTTGTGTCTTGGTAATACTTATCTCTATTTTCGGGGTAAATTTTATAGTCAAATATTTGGTGTCGCAATGGGCTCACCAATGTCCGTCGTAATTGCAAATTTAGTGATGAAGAATGTAGAAGAAGGAGCAACGTTAACCTTTCAAACACACCCAAATTTTGGAGGAGATATGTTCATGACACGTTTGTTATTATTACCAAGTGGATCTAGTATAGATCCCGCAAGTGTGGCGGTTTAAGCTATGCTTTATTAAAAGCCTCTAGCTTCTTGTCGGTCACCAACTGCACTGAAGAGACCTGATAGGTCGAAACAGTGTCACTGTCTGCAGTTTTGCTAAGTGCATCGCTAGCCTCTTGCATTACTATACAAAAAATTGATGACTTTCATAACCATATTGATGACATTGAAGCCAGTATAAAATTTACCATAGAACATGAGACCAACAATTTCATACCATTTTTGGAGGTTTGTGTTACTCGAAAAGCCGGTGGTGGTCAATGACAAGGATTTATAGAAAGCCAACGCGCACAAACGAGTATCTAAATTTTGACTCAGTATATTCCATGAGTCAAAAGCGAGGATTGGTAAAGTTTCTTTTAAAAAGAGCTTAATCACAGTTAAATTCCAAGCAGGCTAATAAATCATTAGAAATTTCAAAAAATGTGGAAGCTTGAAGAAAGAATGATCATCTTAAATGGTTTCTAAAGCGCACAGTTAAAAGCTTGAAAAGAAAAACAAATTCATCGTTAGCCAATAACAAGGAAATTAAAACACGTATTGTGCTGCCTTATGCTCCTAGATACTTTGAGGCCTTATTAAGAAATGTTGGAATTTTAGTTTGTAGCAGACTGCATTTAACATTAATAGAAATTTTACCAAAGGCAAAAGACTCGGTGGAAAGGTCATCTAAGCATGACGTAGTTTACTAGATTCCTTGTCAGTGTTGCACTGGTATCTACATTGGAGAAACTGAGCTGGCTTACAAAACAAGATTGGCCGAGCATAAAAGATATTTAAGGCCAGCAAGTCTGGCAAAAGTTGATGACAACAATTTTAATAAAAAAACGGCGTTGGTTAAACATGTCATTACCAAAGATCACCGAGTTGACTGGGATCATGGCAAAATTTTAACTTTTAAAACAAATTTTACCAAACGCCGATTTCTTGAATTTTTTTTTTATTTATATTTCTGAAAATGCAATTAATGATAAAGAAAATTGATTTTATACTGAAATTTGTTATAATTTGGCTTTTAATAATAATTTTAATAATAATTTTTAAAATAATTTGGCCTAATCTACAATTAGTTATTATTCGCTTTTAAACTTTTTGTTTTGCCTTTTTCTTTCGATTGCGTAGCACACTATTTATATTGCCTCGCTCGTGCTTTCGTTTATTATTAGTGTCACGAATAAGAAAATTTGCCGTGCAAGAATTGTTTTCATGTTTGTGTAAAGCGTTGTGTCATTTGTTCGCTTGGATAAGTAATTGAGAAAAAGACCTTTTTTCCTAGCAATTGGAATTGCCGTAAGCACGCCTCTATTACGTTGCAATCGTTTATGACATAATGCGATTCCAGATTGTTCTAGTGATTCTAGTTTCTTCGAAGAATTTTGATAACTGATTGAAAAAGAAAACCTCTTTCCTCGTAAGCGGATTGCTGTGTACGCCTTTTATTACGTCACAATCGTTATTACGACATAGTAAAATTCCAGATTGATCTAGACTCTAGAGATTCTAGCTTCTTCAAAGAATTTCGATAAAGGATTACATAACTAGAAATACTTTTTTTTTTCACGTGAATTCGTTCTAGCGTTTTCTAGATTGTTTTTGTCGATTGATATATAAGGCGACGGGATTTTTTTGGTCAGAGGAAGAGAGAAGTCAGAGGTAGAGTTGGGGAGAGAGAGCGGAAAACGTTGTAGTGAAAAATAGTGATTGCATAATGGATTAAGGAAGGGCTATTGTTTGTTGGCGATAATTTATTGTGGATTTGGTTGACGTGGAGAATATTGAACAGTTATTGGTGAAATCAATTTTGGCAGTTTTGCTGATTGTGTGGTAAAGTGAGTAGTTTTGAGATTGTTGAGCGAAGAAGCTTTAAGTCTTGAAGTACTATTTCTGTGAATACATTATTCTGATATTAAAGTGGTCTGAGGTGTTTTTAGTGGAAGCCAATCTTTTCCAAGTTTTTATTAAGTTGCAGTCAGACCTAATTATCCGAGCGATTATCATACGTCGCCTCAATTTTAAAACAAAATTTAAGATTGAGATAGAACCGAAAAGTTCTGTTATTAATATTATCTATATATTAAAACGCGACAATTAGTCCGGATAAAAAACAGGAAAATATTGAAGTTTTTTGCATGCTCGGTAAGAACTTGTATTATCTTGAATAAACGTTATCATTACCAGAACGTAAATAAAATGAATGATAAAGTTTATCTTTTATCTTCAGAGGAAATCTATTTCCAAGCAATAACTCCCCATATTCTCTAAATCTTACCCAACCGATTCTTACTCTTGCTGAAGCTGTCGCTTCACAACCACCACTAGAATTTAGTCTGTATTCCAAATAACAAAATCCATTTGCTGTCTCCTCTTCATCACAAAACTTCTCGATCAATTTCACCGTTCCTTCCATTGTTCTTTAACCTTTCGAGCAAAAAAATGCATTGCCAACCTAGCGGTAACTCTATTAATTTTTGCACGTCTGTCATGAACCCAGTTTCTACCTTTTGTACACAACAGTGAATATGAGTATTTCCACAAACTCCACATGGATCTATCTTGCTTTTGAATAGTTCTCTTTTCGACCCGTTTACTATTTCCTTTTGTTTTTTTGGTGTTGACCTTTAAACCTTTACTTTCCCAGTGCATCCTTCCAATTCCAAAATGGTGTGGTGTCAATATTATGAACAACACAATGCTGAAATGGCTGCAAATTGGGCTAGTAAATGCAGTGCAATAGAAACATTACTGTTTACAACGACACTTTGGATTCGTATTGTAATAACCAACCACAGAATTTTGCGTTAATGTCTTTGGTCGAGAAATGTCAGTACATGTATAAAGAAAAATTGCATGAAATTCATATTTTTTTGTGGGCTTGATTGGTGACAGATAATTTTTTATTGTCATGTGATTGCCCTTAATGGCAATTTGCGCAATATCTTGTTTTTTGGCTTTGATTTTTTTTGGTTGTTGTACTTGAATTAGGCTCTGTGGTTGGTTCAATAGTATGTGCAATTTTCTTGTTCAATAATGTGACTGTAATCCTTTTAAGTGATGTAACTGTTGTAGATAGATGCCTTTCGACAACATCCCAAAGCTATGTCGGTTAGTAGCAGTAAGGATTGTTAAATATTTAAATTATTTGCCAAAAAAAGATTCTTTCTTTAACTTTTGAAAGTCAAAAAGAAATTGCGGTAGGCCTTGCCTAACGATGTGTTTTTTCTCTCGCTATTGTAATATCATTGTATGAAAAATCACAAAAATTGGTTATCTAGACACTGTAGGCCAGGGGCGTCCAACCTTTTTAGACTACGGGTCACATGCACCTTGTAAAATATTTCAAGGGTCACTTTTGTTTTATTGATTCCATTTCACATCCTGTAAAAGCCGTTTGTTCTCCCTGATATAATCAAACGTCTCGATAGTCGATGAGCTGATAAGCAAACTTCAGTGTCCTTTTCTGGTCTCACCCGAAAGAAGCTTGCAAATTAAAAAAAATTTCCCGCAGTACAGTCCGACTTGCGAATTACAAAGAAGCTCCAATCTTTTTTGCCTATTGCCTCACAATGTCACGCAAAAGAGCTTCTTAATCTACTTTTGCATTTCGCGGTCGCACGATCACTGCTGCGAACAGTCGCTTTTTTCGAATGCCAAACAAAGACCTTGTCTTAAGACCAAAATATTTTCAAGACCATAAGACCCTTAAGAGTTAAGAACTACATCACCGGTTTTAAGGGTAGAAATGAGATCTCGGCTACTCGTATAAACAAATTATCCCATTAATAAAGACTGCTGCAATAAGTTCAAGGTTCAAAAAAATCAAAGCCGCGTTCACATTAATTGTCACTCTGCAACTATTACTTTATTAACGAAAGCAGTTTGTGGTGACAGGCTGCATCAAATGAATTTTGAATTCAAAACACTAAATGTAACGGTTCTTCCATTTTTTTGAGGGTAGTCGACCAAACAAATATAGTACTTGTGACCACTGTGAGCAAAATAAAGTTTTTTTGTTTTTCTTAAACTGTAAAATACGATTTTAAACTTGCCTTTACACTGAGATTTGCCTCCAATTGCATTTTTTTAACTCATTAATTTAGCATTGAAAGTGAAACTCAAATATTAAAAAAAATTTTTTAACTCGGAGCGGTTGTTTAGTCAATTTTAAGGTAAATCTTTGCCCTATAGGCTATCACAACCCACTTCACAAATAGAGTGGTTTGTTATAATTGACAGTAACTCACATAATAGCTCATATCTCAAGTAAAAAAATACCAATCTTTTTTGTATTACATAATTGAGTGCATAGGTCAGTCAATTAGTTGCTTTGCTCTAAAAGTTTTGCTCTCTATCTGATCAACAAAAAGTTTCAATAGCTTTTGTAAAAATTGTTATACTTCCGGTTTCTCCAACCTTTGTTGAAGATCGAGTTTTTTAGGGTGACTTATTTTCAGCTCCAATCAGTGTTGGTGACCGTTTTTTGAGATCAACTTTCGGAAAGTAAATATTTTGCTCATTTTTAAAATTTCTCGGGAAGTGACGATATTCTGGAGGGGTGCTGAAAACAGTTCGAAAGGGCTTGCGCCCATTTGCTTTTAGGTTTGTGTTTACAAATGCTGTAGGATATCAACGTTTGAGCCCGAGTTTTGAGCTTGTGAAAAATAAGTACTGCATTTGTTCATCATATGAAATTGGCAGAGCTGCGCAATGTGCGAGTTTTAAAAGTTGCGCAATTTTGTAATTGCAAAGTTTTCGTTGCGCTTTAACGCTTTTTTTATTTTTTGTTGCGTGATTTGCGCTGCACTCTCTAGTATTATTTTTTTCATTGTGCAAATTGCAGATATGGAGCAATGTTTTTTCATTTGCGCAAAACGTTTTTGTGTAAATGCACAATTTTACTTACTCAAATTTTAATCCCTAAACCATTCTCTTTTATGCCAAGCATTTAAAAAGGTGCAATATTGTAGTAATTATTGAATAATTTAGGTCATCTCGCTTTTGCCGTGGCGTTTACGCTAATGGCGTTTGCATTGTGGGCTAGATTAAACTCATTTCGCACATGAGAGTTTTTTAACTCTGTAAAAGTATTGTTTTGCCGTGACAAGGTTGCGTTCATAAAATTTGTAGGCACAGAAATCATAGGTTTGGTGATTTCCTGTGCTTGCAAAAATGTATCAGAGTATTTTAGTACGGTACAGTATTAAAAGATGTATGCTGTTGCTATAAATTGTCATAAAAATACGGACAAGTTACCGAAAAATTTAGTTTTTGCCGGCCTGGTCTCTAAAATCTTCAGCAGTTCCATCTTTGACTGAAGAAAAATTTTTTTAAAGTATTCATTCAAATCAATAGAAGTACACCAAGAGCGGACAATAACAGTCACCAAGCTTTATTTTTGTTCCCAAGTCAGTCTCCTAATGCTTCTAACAATATCGTAATTAATGGGGGAAATATAACAACTTTAGCAGATGGAGTATTGCCGATTTATATCAGCAATGTAGGGCCTCTAGACCTATTTGAAAAATTGAATCCAGAACATATTTGAAAAAATATCTTGGGAAAAAAAGAAAAGCAACCAAATCAAAAAGAGGCCTGGCTCGTTATAATTCAAAAGAGAATAACTACGTTAAGCCTGTGTAAAAAGTATTTTGATAAATTTTTTGTGTTTGTTATCGTTTAGATTTCAAAATATGTTGTAAGTATAGGCTACGTTCAATATGCTGACCGAAGATCTGGTTTTGCGGGGGCGCTGTTCCAGCCATCCACTGTATCACATAGTCTTTCTCCCCTAATCTCTCGTAACCACTATTTTCTTTTTTCGGACAGGAGGCGTACTGCCTCATCAAAATTTTTCAACACACAAGTTTCCTAAGTGTCAATCAAGGAACTTGTGCTTCCTTTTTTGTTTGTTTGTTTGTTTGTTTACCCCTCCTCTTCCTCGGGATGGAGGTACGGCATGAACGGCAATTCGGATTCACGCCGTCAAGCTAATTGAAATTAGGCTAGAGGAAAGATGGCAGCCCATTTCGAACCAGTCTTGAGTGACTGGTAGCCCCCACCATCAACAAGACGGACTGCCACTGGTGGGTACCCAAAGTCGTCTGACATGCTGGGTTAGCAATTTCACAATTGTAACCCGGTGAAGTACGGGAGGGCCACCTGTCTGCCACATAAAGGTGGAGGCGTCCCGTTAAGTGCCTTGCCCAAGGATACAACAAGCAAGCTTGCCGGCTTGTTCTCCACACTATCCCTTTTATATGCTGAGCGCCAAACAGGAAAGCTGTAAATACCATTTTTTAAAGTTATTTGGAATGACTCGACTTAGGGAATGAACCCCAGGTCTACCGACTACGAGACGGACGCTCTAACCACTACGCCATCGCGCCGGTACTTGTGCTTCCTCGTCAGACTGGTTGTGTCCCCTTTAGTCTATCTGGCCACGGACACAGCTTTCTACTAAACTCTAGTTTCTTTAGAATCGGTAGAATTGAGAGCTCTTCCTTCACTCCCTGTGGTCATCCTACTCAGAACTCTTCTCATTTCAGGCTGCATAAAGATTTTTTGTGCCGTTCGCTCTTTAGCTAATCTTTTTGTTTTTACGACCTCTGATCCATACCTTAAGAAGTTTCCCGGTTTCTGGATTGTAATGGTCCCCCACCACGCTTTCATTCCTCGAAAGGTTTCGGGTAACAACACAACAACAAGTCTTAGTTTAATGTCTCCTGATTTGTACTGGAAACGGAACGAAACGGAAGGGATAAAGCCAGGAAGTGTGCAATCAGCGAACCAAATGCTGCCAGCGACAACAAATTTTTCGACCCGCGGAAGGGTATGATTTGCGGCCCTCGACCACAAAATGCATTTTTACGCCAACTTATTAGAAATTCATCCCTGCTGAGACCGCCTTCATAAGTTGATCTTTCGAACAAAAAGTCTGAAATGTTTCACTTCTACTTAAAAAATCCATTTAATTCTAAACCAATACCATTGGATTGGCGTGCGCTTTTTTTTGGGATTGGAATTAGCATAAAAACTGGAGTACGGACATTTTAATAAAAAAATTGGCACTTTGACAAAATTTTGTTGAAATAAGAACCACAATTGATTGCTACAGTATTAGTTAGTAAAAATTTTTGCATGCATCCCTGCTTTTTATTAGTAAATTTTCCAAAAAATTTAACCAACTAATTGGTCCAAAATTTCTAAATTTGACCTTACACCAAGGCTGTAGATTACGTTTTGTTGCGAGGTGCTGTTTCTGTTTGAGGAAGCACAGCAACATATTGGAGGGAAGGTAACTCGGGTTGCCTCTGATGGAGTTGTACTTAAGGGTATATAAGAAACAAGAGCAGGTTATACAGTTGACGATAAAGCGATGTATTCGGAGGGATATTGAATTCAAATAAGAGTGCAACTGTTCCCAAACTCAAAATCATTTAGTTTATCAAAAACTTGTGTTAAATGCATTTTCTTTCGGGTACTACTTTTGTGTGGAGGCACAACCATTACATTAGAGTGAGTATGCTTTGAGTTGATTTGCAGTGGATTTTTGGGACTGAGACTATGCACAAAGCTTGTCGTTGGCAATCAGATCAAATAAATCAAAGTCATATACAATTCTTCTTCGCATATAAATGAAACAATTATATACAGGGGTGGCCATAAGTCACTTTACCCAGTTCAATTATTATTATTTGAACTGGGTAAAGTGACTTATGGCCACCCCTGTAGATCAGAATTCTCCAATGTACTGCCCGCGGAGCTCTCTTCATAATTACTAAAAAATGTATGTTGCAGTGTTTCTCAAAGTGAGCCACTCGGCTCTCTAAGGAGAACTTTCGTCATCTGAAAGGAGTAACATTTGTCAGGAGTGTAATTTCATTAATTTCAAAAAAATGTAAATTATCTAAAATTATCAATTGGCATTACAGGTGACAGCAAAAAAGATGGTAGCCTTTTATTGTGGAAATAACCATTTTTTTCTGGTAATACAGCACGAGTTTCGACGCTACCAACCGTTATTTGATAATAATAGTAACTTAACCTTGCTCCTCGAAGCTTTAAAAAATTGATAAGGTCCTCCGGGGAAAAATTGGAGACTTCTGACATAGACCAATGCATGAAAACGGCGTCTGAAAATCTTGGCGATATCCATTTCCCCTTAGGCCTGTGGCCTCGAGGTTCTTGCATGTACAATGCAAAGTTTACTTTGAGAAATCTGACTGACCCGTGGAATCTTCCACTACTGTAAAAATGGCCCGTCGGAAAAAACGATTGCACACTTCCAGTTTAAGAACGATTGGGAAATTTTCGGTTGCGTCTTATCAATGCTTAAAAAATTTGGTTGCAGAATTTGTGGTTTCAAAAACTTCGCTTGAGGAATTTGCGGTGGCGCTTTGCAGGCTTAAAAATTCGGTTGCGTTATTTGCAGTTTGGTTTTAAGAAAATAGGTAGTGTGGCATGTGGTTGTGCTTTCACGGTTTAAAAATTCAGTAGCGAAATTTCTGGTGTGCTTTATTGTTATTCGTGTGCCCAGCTCTGGTAGTAGGTAGCTATAACCATACAATTTCATTTAGATATTAGGTATTTTGTTTACCTGCAAGCTTTTGCGTCCGAACTAGAATATATGAGAAACCTGATTTAAGATACCCTCAACTGTACCAATTTTGTGCTTCAATAACTGCAGTCGTACTAAAGAGATAAAGCTTGCTCGAGAAGCTGTGTATTCGAATCCCAGCGATATTGGCTTTAGGCTATTGCTCTGCTCTATGACCCAAAGTAGTAATTAACAACAAATTAAGATGCTCCTGATAGTTTATGTTGATAGTTAAACATTACGTTGAAAATGAGGTACTGATCGTTTGCTTAAAACTTAAACTAAAATTATTACTTACTGCCATTGTAAACTTGCAAACAACTATATGATGTCACAAAAATGTAATTGATACAAAAAAAGTATTGCATGGTGAACTACCAAATGCGCTTGTAGCCTAACAATAACGTAATGAGCAATATTGTTACAGCAAATAACTTGAAACCTAGATGTGATAGTGAAAAAAAGAGATTAAAAATTCAAATAAAGTGGTTTTTAAGCATTTCAAATCAGCCCTCCCGTTTTTTGAAAGAACCAATTAAGCAACATTTTGGAAAAATGAGTTTTTGTAAATTATGCTATTTTTAGTCAAACCTATTTTATTCAGTTCAAAACTAATTATGCTATTTTTTTCAGTTACTTAGCTGCATATGCTAAGTTGTTATGGAGATCGTAGGCGTAAAATAGAGGGGACTGAAGCCTCTTAGTCGAGGTACGTCCAATCCGCAGTCCGCGGAAAGGTTCAATGTGGCCCTGGAGGTAGACTTTGAAATGACTTAAAATAATTGCGTGTAATTTAGCATCAACTATATAGCATCACGCGAACTTAGTAAATGGTGTCCACACACAATCTTAGGACAGATCTTCACGTGAATTGGGGAGCAAAAACTTAGAATAAGAAGCTCCATTTTATTTTTTTGTGGTTATCACTTACGTATTTGACTGCATGTACAAGATTTGTGCAATCATCGGAAAGGCATTTACTGTCTGCTTTCAAACGTTGTTCTAAAGCTGGTGTGCAGAACTTTTTTGCTGTTTTCTGCCGCATCATAGCCTTTATTTCACAAAGGGCTACCATTAACTGTTCAAGTTATTTTTAGTGATGTCAGAACCCACATTGTTACGTTTTATCCTTTCCACATAAATGCATGAGAATATTTGGCGCCTTTTTAGTTTACAAATTTTACTGTTTTGTACATTTTGCATCATTTTTTCACTTTTGCAGGCTTAGATGCACTGATTTAGTGTACGTCCATCACTGAGCACACGCTTTCAAACCAGAACCCTTGTTGGAGCAACGCAACACTTTAAATTTTGGTTGCCTTCGTGACAAATACCAATGGCACTTTAATTGAGCTTCGAACTCTAGACCTATCATAACCAAGCCCGGAACCAATTACTAGTACACCACGGCGGAACAAATGATTATGCACATATCGATGACTGCAAGTTTGGTGTGAGGGTTTTGTGTGTTTTTGCACCAAACAGTAGTCAGTGCAGCAGAAACCAGAAATTAATCCTTGTCAAATAGGCTGCGAAATCATATTTGGGCATTGCTAAGTGACTTTTCGGCAAAAAGGTCGGACATCCCTGCCAAGACTATCAAGTGTCAGTTTGTTCTTGTGTAGTTATAATAAATTTGTGGTTATTTAAACAGCTCATTTTGTTTAAAAATTTTTCTTTGGTAAGTTACAAAACATGAAATTGTAATTTTTAGTTGATGTACTCTATGAACCAGTCTGCACAGACCAGTCGCAGATCATCATTAAATGGAAAGCGCCAGCAAATGTGCCAGACTCTTTGAGGCTCGAGGTAATTACTTTGTAAATTACTATAAATTTTTTATACGTCTTGAGAGACTATTAAAGCACGAAATCAATTAAAAAGTCGAAAAAAGAAATTGATTCTACAATAGTTTCAGAGTACAACTAATTTAAAATAGAGGAGCATAATTGTGAAATTACTAAGTTACCTGTCAAAAGATGTAAAAAATTAATCATCCTGGAAACCTTTTAAAGTTGGTTATTTCTCAGATTACTTTGGTGCTTCTATACGTTTATGTGGTAAGACATCCCCCCAAGTCTTCCTGCCGGACAATTTTCGGGGAGTCAAAACCTCTATCTTTTTTTCCCCTTAATAATTGCTGTATAAGCGGTAGATATTATATGCTGGGTATCATTTCTACAATTTTGAACGTAGAATGTAGCTGATCTATCACAAACGAGCTAAAAATATTTTTTATATTTTGCAACGTAATTATGAAAGTTTAGTGATAAATGGCTTGCGGTTTTTTATAGTGTAACACTTGTTTCGTTGCAAATGAAGCATATATCTTACAGTATATTGATATGAAATTGTCTGAACATCAAAACTTCATTGCGGAAACGCACACGCTATTTTATTTCAGCTGCTTAAGTTTGTGCGTTAGTGTCAAAAACAGATGATTTTGGTTTATCAGATTCCTCATCAAATACTCATCAACTCAAATTTATCAGGGTTGTGGCGTTTGACAAGAACAAACTAAACGTTTTATAATAAATAAAACACGCTTTTGAGCTCCTTGCCATCAAAAGGATATGGGCAAAAAACGGAGCGCTGATGGAAGAACAGAACTATAAAATCGAAAGCAAATGTCAAAAAAGTTTAGAACCATACTAAATCAATCATCGATAAGTGGAGGATAACAATCTATGCTCTTGATTAAAATATAAAAACGGCGAATGCCATGGAAGGCGATGAAAATTAAACAAAAAGTATATTTAGTTTAGAATTCTCTACATGTTAATGGTATTTTGTTGGTCTATGGGCGTTTTGGTCATCTATAACCGCACGTTGCTCCAAATGAACATCCTTCACCAGCACTATATGCATTTTCCTACCTGTAACACTAAGCTTCCAAGTGATTCAAATTGCTGCCATGGCAATATAGCGACATTGAAAATACGGCACTGTCTCTTTTTAAAACCATGGGCATTTTTGGTTGTCGCAAATGGCTTGCACCTCAAAACCAGCTCTACCCAGCAATAGTGCGTACACTTATCTACCAACCTTATAAGGTTTCATTATGGCACAAATTGTTGTTATAGAATCACAAAAACAAATGGCTTGAAAAAACGCAAAATTTTTTTCTTAAAAGACAAACAAACTGTTTTTTAAGTACATTTTGGTCATTTCAGACAGCCTGTACCATCAATCCATTCCAACAGCTAAACATTCGATGCGATCCTCATTATGCCTCATTAACTTTCAAATAATTAATTATTATTTCCAGACCACCACACTAACCCCTACTTCTCCACTAGCAGATATCATCTCTGCAGATACTTCAGAGGGTCCAGCTGCCTTTCCTGGTTCCATCAATTTTATTGGTATTACCATTTCTTCGCCGGTAACATTTTTAATAAGTCCCTTTGTCATACTAGCTGCTGTCACGTGGTCTCAATTATTCTCTTAATGATCTCCTCCATTTGATTTTTCCATATTTTTTCCTGTCTATTTCACTGAAGTCTAACATTCCGTCGTTTCCTCTCATGCATCTACCTTCTTCAATATCTTTTCCATCTATTTTCATGAACTTGACTGGAGTAAACACGCTTATTAGTTTTTCGTACAATTTTGTTAACTCTTTTTCAGCTTCTTTTCTTATAGAATTAGCAGCCACTTTCTTTGTTCAATTTTTGATATTCTTATATCTAACCTTGTTTACCTCTCATCGATTTTGGCACATCTTTTTATATTCCACTTTCCTTTGTTTTTTGCTTTCTTCACCTTTTCATTCCACCACCATGTATCCCTATGGCTTTTCCTACCTTTCTTCTTTCCACATACTTCATCAGAAGCTTGTAGCATACTCTTTTTAAAAGTATTTCGTAGATTAGGTGTATCAACATCAACCAATTCTTTAATTCTTTTTTGAAATCTTTATTTCATGTTGTTTTCCTTCAACTTCCAAACTTTCTAATAATAACCCTCCTTATTTGTCCGTTATTCACTACTCTCTTTTGTTTATATCTGTTACCACCACCCCATGTTGCAATTCCCAGGGGATGGCTTTCACGTTTTTTCAAATACTTCCTCCTGTTTTTACCAATCAACACAAAGTCAATTTCAGTTTTATTTCCACCCATATTGTATGTTATTTTTCTCAGCTCCTTCTTTTCAAACCATGTGTTTGCCACGCACAACACCTTTTCATCACAAAACTCAAGTAGTCTGCTTTCCTCAACATTTCTTTTTCCAATTCCATAGCCACCATGCACACCCTCAAAACCATCAACACGTCTGCCAGCATGTCCGTTGAAGTCCCCCAGACCAAGAACTACTTCACCATTGTTTTGCAAATCCCACTCACTTGCCTTGTCATTATAAAATTGATTTTTCTTGCACTCTGATCTTCCAATTTCCGGAGCGTAAGAACATATGACTCTTAAAACTTCCTTCTCAAAAACCATTACCATTGCCATCACTCTTGTTTCTTTTTCTTCTGACTTCTACGACCTTTTCTGAAAGTTCTTCTTTCACTAAAACTCCAAAACCTTCTAAAATATTATTATTTCCAGACCATCACAGCTTATAATTCCTACCTCTGATACCAACAAATCGAGCTCTTTGCCCTCTCCATCTTACTTTCTGTAGACAGCACATATCCACTTTTCTCATGCTTAACTGTTCTCACACTTCCGTACCTCTCCCACAAAAACTTTCAACGTTTCAGCTTCCCAATCTTACCTCATATTTTTCGCAACCCCTGCCGTTTAAGAGCTGCCGAGAACTGGGAATCAATTCTTTAACAAACTCTTTCATGAGGTAAGTTTTTGGAGATTTGTCTTTTACAGAGAGCATGCCCTTGCTCACCTGCAAACTAAGTTTTCAGACATGAGGGGGTCCTCAACCTTATTTGATATAGGCTGGTACCTAAAAGTCGCCTCTTACTACATGCTGGGTGAACAGCGTCACTATTCTACTCCTGGTGTAGCACGGGAAATACCATATTTTTTGACAATGCCATATTTTCAATTTCGTTATATTGCCATGGCAGCAATTTGAATTACTTGGAAACTTAGTATGACAGGTAGACAGATGCATGTAGTGCTGTTGAAGAATGTTTATTTGGAGCAACATCCGGCTATAGATGACCAAAACGCCCATAGACCATAGACCAACAAAATACCACTAATTCGTAATTATTCTAAATTAATTTCTACCCGATTTTCATGCCCTTTACATGGCAGCCGCCATTTTCTATCTCAATTTTTGGCCAGGTAAAGATGTTTAGCATTTATTGATGATTAATTAGGTATAAAGAGCTGATATTTTTATAATTTATTATTGTTTATTCGATTTCATGACTCTTTTTTGGTAGTTTTCCATTAATTTCATTTACAAACAAAAAATGGTGTTCAGAAATCTTCGATTTCGTAATATAGGACAATACGTGTATGTTAGCATCGCATGAGATCATGACCGTTTAATTGCCATATCGACCGTTTGTGTCACAGGAAATGTCTACAAGGCTTATATGAAAGTGCAACGGTGGTATTGTAATAGGGTTGAATGTATGGCACAAGCTGTTTGAGATGGCCAATGTGCTGATGAAACCGAAGGTCCCTTAGGTTAGTTTATTTAAATTGTGTGTTGTGTAAGGTTTGTCGTCGTTTAGTTGCCATAGCGGGGATTTGTATGGAAATGCATTGACCTTATTATAACAGGTTTGAATATGTTGCACAAAAGATCTGGGAGGGCCAAAATGCCCATGAAAACGCAAGCACTCTCTAAACATTTTTGTTTATTCTGTGTATTGGGTAACGTTTGTTGTTGCCTAGCTGCCATAGCAACGATTGGTATCACAGTGAAGTTTGACGGGGCGCCCAGGCTGATGCATGGAGTGTTACTTGATGTGATAAGATTGGTGGGACAAGCCTTTTGCCCATGCAATCGCAAGCACTTCGATTTTTCTTGGTATGATTTATGAGATATTTCACTGTTTTGCCGTTTGGTTGCCATGGCGATGGCCTTTGTCTCAGTAAAAACTAAGGAGGTATAAAGGGGACTGCAGGACCTTTTCAGTTGTTGGGGTGGATTGGAGGCACAGGTTGTCTGAAATGACCAAAAGGTAACTGAAATAACAGTTTGTCTTTTTAAGAAAAGTTTGCGCTTTTTGGAGCTAACTAACTTCAACCTGCAGAATTATATATAGAAGAGATCCACCATCATGTCCTTCTTCTTGCATGGCACAAAGAATGAATGGAGTCAATAGCGATGTTGGATAAAGGGGGGAGTGGGGACCAAGAACATCTGAGGAAAACATCGGTCGTGTAGGACAACTTTTTGCTGTTTCCCTTTTATCCAGCAACTCTTGTTCCCTTTATCGAGCACTTTCCTTGTCTCCACAAATTTCTTGTGTCATAAACGATTTGAAGTACGTGATGGTGGATGTTTTCTATACCTAGTTCTGTAGTTTCACTGAGTTTGCATATTCGATTTTGTCTCAATAAACCAGGATATACATTGTGCCTTTTGTGCAGGAGTAGCCACTTTACATGGGTTTATTTAGAAAAATATTTAACATCTAAAATATTTGATATCCATTAACTGACATTCAAAAAATATTTTAACAATAAAAAATTGAATAAATACCGATTAAAATTGAACAATTCTGGTTAGGATATCTCATCAACTGTCTTCGTGATATTTTTGTTTAATTGTAGAGACTTTATAAATACCCGCAATAACCAAATACTATGGATTGTGAAGAGTTAAACAATTGATGACAAAACATTGACTAGGTGATAACAAATAACTAAACGAAATAGCGGCAAATACAATAGATTGTGCCTAAATAACACAAATAAATTAAAATATTTCTAGCAAAAAGATACAGCCATTCCCACATAGCTACAATCCATAGTAGTTGGTGTTACATTGCTGTAACCTCAAATTTCTATTTATTATCTGATTTGCTGAGGTTGTGTCAGGCCTAAGCCTATATTAATATTTTGAAGTTTTAGTTCTATATCACAACAAAGTTCAAATACTGAATATTACCGATGCTTTGACAAAGGTTTGACGTAAGGTGAAAACGTTCAACTTAGAGTGTGTGCAAGTATGTAAATAAACTATCAAAAACAAAAAGTGGTCTAGAGTTTGTCGCGTTTTGCAATAGAGCTTTTTGCTTCTATTTTAATTTCAATTTGCTTCTGAAATTGAAGCGATTTGCAGTATCGCTCGAATAATTAAGTTTGGTTGCAACTTAATAGCTAGAAAAGATTGGCTTCCACTAAGATACTTTAACCCGCACACTTATTAATCAAAAACAGAACAATATATTCACAAACTGCTTTATAACTTCGAATTCCTTCGCTTGCCAAAACACAGAACTAAAGCACTTCAATAATTAAATATCAGAGACTAACTAAAACTAAGCCACCAAAATAATCTCTTGATTCCTATCACAACAATCACCACACAACAACGCCTTTTTCAACACTAATTTCTACTCTACTCTGATCTACTAATTCAATCTCTGAATAAATGAAAAAAATCTCGCTGCCTTATATATACGGCTAGAAAATAATCTAGAAATTGCTAGAATATCACGTGACACAGGAAAAAACTGTTAATATGTTACATAATCGGTAATAATAACAATAAACAGGAAAATCTTCGAGAAGATGCAAGAATCACTAGAATATGCTGGAAAGTCATGTAGACATCCACTGTGACGTCAGAAAGACGTGTGAGTTACAAATCTATCTATAAATCACAAAAAAAAGGTCTTTTTTTTTTAAAACAGTTTAGTAAGTTAGGGCTACAAACAATTCAGATTTACAAATAAAATAATCACGGCAAAACAAACAGATTACGACTCTATACATATGTAAAACTATTCCTTAATGCAAATTTATGTATTCGTGACAGTGTTGCCATGCAATAATGTTTTATGGATTTTAAACGTTACTTTCCTTTCTCGATTATATCATTTGTAGCATGTTCAAAAATGTGTGATTCGTTTGCAAAATTTCCTTACAATCATTTATTTCGTCGTCAGGGCAGTAATTATATTTGCTGCCGGTATCTACATACGTTTAGAGTTTTTCTACTTCATTTAATTTTTAGGCAAAATCATCGTGTCAAGTACAACTGCATTTTGAAATATGCAAGAAAAGTACTTTAATATCATCTGAAAACTTATATTTCAATTAAGTAAACAATTTTTTTAATTCTAACTACTGGAGACATTTCATCTTTAGGCAAATTTAAAGATATCTTTTGGTTTTTAAGAGTATTCTCTCCTCCCAAATGCAATGTCTGAACGTTGGCAATAATATCGTTGGCTTGTAGTTAATCCGTGCTTTTGTTTCCATGGAAGTAAAATTTCTTTTTTGGAATGCCTTTCATAAATTTTATAGTATCTTTTGAAATAAGTGTTGCTACTATGGCCTGATTCGATTCCCGTTATTCAACACAAAAACCTGCCACAAGTTGATTTTTTGCGTCATACAAAAAATCCGTTATAACTTCTTGCATGGAAAAATTCTTGATTTTTTTCAGTGCACTGAAAAATATCTAAGACGGTCTCATTACTTCATGTACTCTAAGCTACTGTACTGTAATGTAAGCTTTGAAGAAAATTAGCTTTTGATCAAATGCTTGGTGAATCTCATAAAAGCCTTTCTTCGAACCGTGTGATTAGCTTCGAATCAACTGTTATCTTCAATGTCTCAAAACCTTGCGTGAGACGTTCCTTTAGACCAGTGGTGTTAATTCCTATCGGTGCGCCTTCTCACCGCTGGCTTAACATCAGCTTTGTAAACTCGATAGTCTGGCTTCAATATAGAGATATTGTCTTTGCCAGTTAAATTTTATTTATTCGTTCGATTTGATTTCACAGCACACGATTCGTTTTGTTTCGAGATTCGTTTTACAAAGTTTTCTTCCACAGGCGTTCACAAGCCTCTTTCACACACATCAAAATTTAGAATGAATTTTTAACCAGAAAGCAACACCAGTATCATCTCCAAGTTTTTGATTGTCTGACAGCTAAAACGAGGGCAGCCGTAGGCTGTTCAAAGCGAGTAAATTCATTTGACAGCGTGCCGATACATTTAACAAATAACGAATAACGATCACAGAACTTAGGTTCGACACTACTGTATACATGAATTAAAACCAACAAAATATATTGACACAACGTAGCAGTGGTTCTTAACCTGTTTCAATTCTATACTCAAATTTTAAACCTCAAGGTTGTAAGGAGCCGCATGCAAACAAAGCAAGTTAAAATATCAAGAAAACAAAACTCAAGCATGTATTGTAAAATAACAACAAAACTTAGGCAAAGTATGAAAATCAATTTAATGCAAAACTTGACATTGGCTTTCACTTTTAATTTATTAGTCTAGGCGAGGCGCAATCGTAGAGAATGCAGTGCGCAGCTGCTTGAGATGATCATTAATCAATTGGCTGCGATATTGGTTCTTGATTCTGACCACTTTGATGTAAAGTGCTTCACATACGTTAGTTGACCTAAATACGGGGGCATTTTCAGTGCGTTGGCTATCAGGTTGGGATATTTTCGCTCCGGAACTTGACTTGAAAAGTCAAGTAAATCTTCACTTTGAAATGCTTGTCTCCGCTCGACATGTGACTGCATATCAAGCAGCTCCAATTGAAAATTATCAGGAGCGGTCGTTGCATCTATTGACATAGGATTTGCAAACATTTTCATCAAAGGCAAGAAAGAATTCATTTCGCTAATGCGGCACTCGAATTTATCAATCAAATTGCTAATAAGTCTGTTGTACGCATCAAAAGATCCGTTGGTTTCATAGTTTGAAAGTGTTGAAAAGTGCGTTGTTGCACCACTTGCAAGCTACGTTTTCCAAAAACAAAGTTATTTAATGAAGGCAGATGCTGTGCTGTACAAATCGTGGCAAAGCTTATTGTTTCTTTGTAATGTGCGATTTAAAGATGAAAGATGTGTGGTGATATCGACTATGAACGCTAAATCAGCCACTCATTGTTCGTTGCTAAGCTGAGAGATGTCCTTCTTACCTTCGACTAATGTTTTACTCTTCGGAATAAGGTTATAAAATTTTTTGGGGCATATAGCTAAGCTTAACTGTCGTACTGCAATGAACATAACCAGGTCACCATAGTCAGCACCAACATCAATGAAAAACTTTTTGAACTTACGATAGTCAAGTGCATTCGCTGGAATCCAATTTACTATTGAAATTACTACTCTCGTCACATTAGACATGTGCAAAAACTTAGCAGCAAGACTTTCTTGGCGCAAAATGTAATGATGCCAAGTCACAGGGAGTAAGATCATTTTCTTCACGCCACATGCTTATTATGGGTCCTTGAAGTCCTTGATTTGCCTTACGCAAGAAGGACACCCATCGGTTGCCACTGCAAACAACTTAGATGGGTCTAATTGTGTTTATAAAGTAACCTGAAATTCACGAAATATATCTGTTCCTTTTGTTGAGCCATGAATGGATCGCATAGTGATATATTTATCGTAGATCTTAAAGCCTGGCATGACTCCCGAGATAAATACAGCCGATTGCTCTGTATTGGTTAAGTCTTTTAAGGTATCAGGTGCTACCGAGTAGTAAACAAAATTTTTTGACTTGTAAAGAAGCTGGTCACGTAGGTCGGTGGATATGCATTCAATGTGTAGATTTACCGTATCATTACAAAGCTGTATTTTTTACCTTTAAGTTGAATGCTTGCAAAACAACATTTTTCAGAAAATATAGCAATAGCTTGCTTCATAATTTCACCATCTAAATACGGTTTCATAATGCAGGCAAGTAGATGGCTCACCTTGCAAAATGTCTTAGTTATTTTTTCAGATTTATTACACTTCAACATACTCGTTTGCTGCTTGCGTGCTGACTTCAGCAGAGATTAAAGCGGAAGCTAGAAGCGAAAGCGGTGGAAGCGGTCCTTATTCTGTGGAAGCGGAAGCGCGAAAACTCTACCGCTTCCGCTTCCATATAGGAGGGAAGAAAGCAGGGAGAAAAGAAATTAGTTCTGCTGTTCTTCGGAGAAGAGAAAATAGGGGGAGCATAAGCATTAAGAAATGACAGCGAGGAGGTGTCGTTTAGAGAGATGTTGACCTCTACAATATCAGAGTAGGGGACAAGTGAAAAAAGAGAGGAGGTAGAAAGCTCAGAGGATAAGCCCTGCCTGACGAAAATGATGACGCCGCAGCTAGCGTCTGTGACATTAGTAGCAAAAATATTAGATTGAGAGTGGGTGCCATCGGACCGCAGAGCTGAGAATCCAGGAATCCGGAAAAAGGAAGATAAATTAAGGTCAGATTCCTAGATACAAATAAGGTAACGGGATAAGACGAAATAAAGTGTAGCAGTTCAGTTTTCCTGGCTTGGAGACCCCCAGCATTCCATTGAAGAACTCCGAGGGAGGTGGAGAGGAAGCAGAAGGTAAAGAGAAACAGCCAGGGGCATGAGGCGGTGGTAAGGATGCAGAGGGAAAATTTACAAAGTGGGCGGAAAAAGGATAGGAGGTTTGGAGGCGGGGATGGGGTGCGAGTGCTGCATTAGCACAGGGGGTCAGATTTGAGCAGTGGAGGTATACCACCTGGAAGAGTCCGAGGAGGAAGTCACAGTGACGGTAGATGTGGGATCTCCAAAAAAAGCAGGGACACAGCAGGGTGGGTAGCTCCAGGAGTGAGAGCTGCCAAGAGTTCTGAATCTAGAAACGGAGAGTAGTGAGCACTTTAAATGAACCCAATTAGAGCATATGCAGCATTTCACTGACCTATCCCGCCAGGTCACATTTCCCGTGCACACTGAACAGGGAGAGATGGGACAAGGGCTAGGATAAACGTTGCCGCTCATCAGGAGAAGAATAAGAATGAGAAGACAGGAGAAGAGAGAAGACAGGCCGATTTTAAAGAGGCTTCGTGCTACCCTTCTGCGGTAGTTCAGGAGCTGCACGGCGAAAAAATGATTTGTGTGAGGGGAGTGCTCCGGGTAACTGGGATCCTCGGGAAGGCCAACAGCAATTTTAACTCAACCCAAACGGGGTTGGGGACCGCACCACCACGTTGAGACAGCTGTTGATTGATACAGTTCAATTTTGCTCTCTTTACATGTATACATTAAATATACGATAGAAATTTCGGGCTTCACTATTCAAAAAGATTGGAGTTAATACGTGTTTTGGGGATGGACAGAAAGTCCGTAATGACGGTTAGAGTTAAAGTTAACTCAAAGGCAGAGTTAGTTGAGGATAGAGAGGGAAAAGCATCGCTATACGGGGTAATTTGTTGTTGTGACGACAGGCTATTGTCGAGATCTGTAATATTTGGTCATACGGTTTAGATCTGAGAAGCATTAAATTAACTGTTGTAAAAGTGGTTGTAATTAGTGAAGGAACTTGTAATAATTGTTTATTTGTTGAAGTGTTCAATTGGTTTTTGAATTGTAGTAACGAAATATTTGATTTTCTTGCAAACTATTCGTGATTTCTAAATTTTTGTTAGTGGGGGTTCCGTGACTAACGAAAAAGTACATTAGGGGTTCCTCGATGACAAAAAGATTGAAAAGCACTGTTCTACATTCAACACGAGTTCTTATATCTAAGAAAAAGAAACATAGAGTAGTTCGGAACAATTAGGTCAAGCGAAGTAGGTAAAGTAATAGCAATAAATGAAGGTTTTTGTCTTCTCAAAATGATAAAATGTAGAAGGCAAGCCACAGACCCACAAAAGTTAAAAAAATTGTCAACAGTCGTTTTATTGTTTTTTGTTAGTGGAAGCGGAAGCGGTTGAAAAATAACCGCTTCCACATTCCTGGACTTAAGCGTTTCCAACTTTCTCTTCCTTGATTCTCCTCTATAGCAATTATACTTTGCTGAATGAATTTTGTAGTGCCTCTCTACATTAAAAGATTTGACACCACTTATCACCGCATGGCACAAAAGGCAATGTGCTTTGTTATCTATTTCAATTTGAAAATATTTCTCTTCCCAATCACTTTGAAACGCTCGAATTTCTTGCTGAAGAGAGCGAGCTTTTTTTGAAGGTTTTCTTGACATTTTGTGGACAAACTAACAGCTAAATATTTTTTACGGAACTGCATGAACTGTACGCAGTGTATGGGCTAGCTAGCTTGTGATTGCTAAAAAACATAAAATTAGTGTACTGAAACGTAACCATTGTGGAAAAAACAATTGAAATAGCACTATGACGTCATTAAAAAAGCTGAAAAAGTTAGACTCAAAAGGATCTAGCTCCAATAACCCGCTGCCAGGACATCAATTCAACTATTGGTTTCTAATCTTTTTTACGTTACTTCAGTCTTTAAATTTCAAGTCATAGATTAATTTTCAATGAATATGATTAATTTTCAAGAAGTTAATGTGAGCCACAGAAGGAATAGTTAAGAGCCGCGGTTGAAAATCACTGCTTCAGACCATTGACTATTACCAGATCTTCTTTTTGAGCATAATAGTGCTGTTACACAAAATGCTTTTCAGAAAAATTCTGAAATAATTTTGTTGCTACATTCCGTTTGACAAGCATAACTGCAGGTCCGTCGCTTGGTAACTTAAATTTTTTTAAAGATCAAAATTACATGTATTGGTTAAGTACGGTTGCTTGATCATTTTAGTATTGATTAACCATCGCAGGTAATAAAAGGCATACTATCTGGAAAATTGTCTTGTTGACAAAAAGAGTCAGAGAGGAGAAGAAAAGTGGCAGACTTGTTTGTGCTGCCGAGACCAGCAAAGAGCATGCAGAATCGCTCAGGCTTCAGCGGAAAAACTTGAGCATACTGGGCCTGCTGAAAACGAAAGAGTGGCCTCAGTGCCACAGAGAGAGCAGTTGGCAAGTACGTCAAAGCTGCCTTTGCCAAAAAGAAAAGGAACAGAGCCATCTGTTCAGATCAACCGATCGTGAGATGGGAGAGAGTCAAGGTGTGCGAGAGTCGCACCTTAGCGAGAGAGAAGGGGTTGAGAGCGGGAGCATGGAAAGAAAAGAGTAAACTCCACAGTAACAAAAGGCAGATTTCAAGGGGCTGAGGAAGGGGGTAAACAAGGAGAGCCTCCCCAGGAGAAGTAGAAGGAAGCATAAGCGGGTTAATGGACGCAAAAACTCTCCAGGAAAATCTGCAGAGTCTTGGCTTCACTCCAAGTATGGCGAAGCTTGAAATGGAAAAGGAGGTTGGGAGATAAAGAGTTCGCTCATAGGATGACAAAGTAAAATGAGTCAGGGTGACTCGTAGTGGAGATAGAGATGCCTCAGAAAAAAAGTGGGATAGGGTAGGACGAAAGGTAGCCGGAAATGGTGCAACTAGCTTCTCGATGAAGGCTTTCCAATTTGGTTATGTTGATACTAGAGTCTCTCTCTTTATCTCTGGTAACGCTTAAAAAGTAAACCATCCGGGTAAAGCATATGTGAGAAGGGGCCGAGAAAAAGCTTTTTACAGAAGAGAGAGAGGGACTCCTTAGAGGGTCCCCATGAGAAAGCAGAGATACAGCGTAAGGCCTTGAGACCAGGGAAAAACTTGGCAATCAGTGAAGATATACGTTTAGAAAAAGAAAGAGTGCGATCGAAGGTGACCACAAGAAAAGTTGGAGTGGGATTGAAACGGAGGCGGGAGTTAAATTAGAAGAGGTGGTTCCGGAAGTTTGTTTGATGGGGATCCACTGAGAAGAACAAGGCATAACATTTGCTCGGGTTGAGAGGAAGACACCAGTACTCAGACCAGCGCTCCAGTTGAATCAGAGCTTCTTGTTTGGAGTCGAACGAAGCAAGGGCCGAAGGGGAGGACCAAATGGCCCCGTGTCAGCGTAAATAGAGCACCTGACGAAAGAAGGCAGAGAAGCAGAAAGATCATTGATGAAAACAGAAAAAAGTACAGGGCCAAGAAAGCATCCTTGCGGAACACCTCGACAAACCCAAAATGAGAGACTTTTGCAATTCGGAAAACAACGCAAGCTCGCCTATCAGAAAGGAAAGATGGAATCCAACAGCAAAGCAAGGTGGGAGGCCAGCCGAAATCAGTTTGTGGGAAAGGGCGGAGTTCCAGACAGAGTCGAAAACTTTGGAGAAGTCGATAGTAGCGAGGATCGTCCGAGAGCCCGGCCTGAATATGTCAAATCCATCCGAAATAGATTAAGAAAAACAAAATTTGATCCAGAGTAAACCGTCTAGGTTGGAAACTGGCCTGGCGGGGAGGCAGAATGGAATTAGACTCCAGAAAGAAAAGCAGACGCGATAGAATGATGCGTTTAAAAAGTTTTGAGATGCAAGTGGTGAAAGAGATCGGCCGGAAGAAAGCAGGAGAGTCGAGAGGCTTGCTCATCTCATGGATGGGAATAAAGATGTCTTCCAGATGGAAGGAAACAAATGCAAAGATCAGAAAAGATTGAAAATGTGTAAGATAAAATCCACACCAGAGCGAGAAGGTGCTTTAGCATGGGATAGGCAACTTTGTTTGAGCCAGTGGCAATAGACGAGAAGGAAAATTGTCTTTGACATCAAGCACCACCTTTCCACTTTGCAATATTTCCTATACAATATCAATACGCGGTATTTGTCCGCTTTTGCACGTTTTTTTGCTCTCAAGCATTTTGGTGAGGAAACTTTCATCGCTTTGGATATTTGTGTGAAGTCACATAGTATACCTTTTTGTATGAACATCCGATATTTCAAACAAAAATCTTTTTGGCATTTTCGTCTGCAAAAACAAATACGCCTTTGGTACCTACTTTGGTGAAAAACTTGGTTATTTCAACAACAAAACATCCTATGAAGAATCACATAAATATCCAAGCCGACGACAGTCTTCATACAGCAATGCATGAGTGCAAAAACTTACAGAATTGGATACTGTGAGCAGCAACTTTAAAAGTTGCTGTGCACACATGCGCATGAGCTTTTTATTTGGTCTTTTTGCTTGTCTTCACTTAGACTTAGCCACCGCGACAGATAGAGTGTTTTGCCCCGCCCTCTGTCTCCCACATAAAGATGGAGGCATCTCGATAAGTGTCTTGTTTAACAACACAACAATCGAGCTTGCCGGCTTGTTCTCCACGCTATTGCTTTTTGGTCTTTGGCTGTACATTATGATGGGGTAAATCAAAAATTTTGCCTTGATTTGCTGATATTTTATTGCTAGTTCTAAGTGGTTACGATCGATAGAGAGCGTTTTAAAAGCGAGAAGCAAAACAACAAAGCGAGTGCTGAAAGCTCGAGGCTTCTGAATGAACCAATGCTATTGAGAGATATTTTCAAATTTACAAAGCCCCCCCTGGACGCATTTGTCCTTTTGTACTCATCAGGAGGGCTTCCCAAGGGCCAAGAGATCTCTCCAATAGCATTAACGTTGACTTTTATAAAATAAACTAACACAAAACACAAGACTTACGTGCCGTTTACTTTTGAACGAGGTTCGTTTTGACGTATCGCTCGCCGCTCAACTGTGGACTAAAACTGATATCCTTATGTAAAGCTGATCTCACAAGCAGTGATTAAGCATAAACAGGTCTTCCAAAGGTTACAAACTAAATGCGGTGCTTTAAGACATGACTGGAAGCACGTGGTGCATGGCAGCGAAACTCGGCGCGCGAGGAGGTCAGTTCGAAAGACGCTGGTTCGAATCCTACAGGCACGTTGCATTAGCGTTGACGTTTAAGAATACAATCTACGCGTATTGTTTAAAGGTCGCGTAACTGATTTCGGTGGGTCCCAAATGACTGCACCGCAGCTTATATAATGCACGGCCGCCAAGAGGTCAACCTCTTCGCCTATTCCACTCCGAGCATAGCTACCGATTCCGACAACTAGCACACCGCACGGTTAATAACTAGTGTGTTACATAGCGCGACCCGAGAGGCGACGCCACAAGCGCCAGCTACCACTTAGCAATCACACGCGGAGATTCCTCCACACAGTTCTTCGGCAGGGTTTGTGCCATCACAGTGCTCGAGCTGCTAACAGGGCCCCCGCACCACAGAAGCACACCGTAACGAGCGTTTCATCGAAGAATGAACTTGTTAGCATGAACGGTCCCAATGCTCCGGGCCTGGGTATTAAGCTCGAGAGATGCATACATAGCGAGCGATATCATATATATAAAACGTCCTAAAACCAAATTTGAGCAAATTCTGGCTTAGGAAACCTACGCACTTTTTAAGTTGAAAAACTGCATTTTCAAAAAAAAATTTTACGAACAAAAAAGAAACTATAAAACTGCTTTTTTGTTTATTACATTCACTTTGTTTTTTGTTAATACACTACCGACAATAAACACTAAAACTCATCATTAATACAACTTTTCCATTATGAAGCTTGGTTGCTTAAATCTTTTAAATCAAATCTTGCAGCATTTTCACACTTTGCAATCAGTTTTGGAATCTTTGTGATCCAGGTAAAAACGTGTTAGTGTAGTCAAACTATCAGAATAAATCAATCACTGAAGCAGTTTTGTCATAAATCAATTGAAGACCAAGGATTATTCTTGATATTAGTGTTTGCAATCTTACGATTGCGCTTGGCTGTAGTGAGCTTTTGTGTTTGCAACTGAAATAAGAAGCTATTCCACCGCGAATGAATTGGTCTCTTCTATCAAAACCACAGACTTTGTATGAAATATCCGTCACCAATTTTACAATTCTTTTGACAGATTGGGAGTGGTTTGGATAAATTTCTACTTCAAATTTTCTCCTGCAGTATGATACAATTTCTTCAGGTGTAATTTTAGATGTGACAATAGGCTCGTGACATAAATCTGCGGTGATGTCAGAGCAATGGCTGGTCTCATGATTAACGGTTGGAATCAGAAACTTTTAAACAGACCTATCACTAAGATGTGCTACATGGCAAATTTTCAGAATTGCATTGACCGCTTTTTGTTGAATCGCTTCAGAGTCATCACCTGGCATTGAGATTATAACATTTTCAGAGTGTACCGAAGAAGCATTTATAAAAGTTTAAAAAAAATTTATTTATGAGTTACGATTAGTATATAATATTGCTAATTTGTTTCACAGCACTTACAGCAAATAAGTGATTTTATAAATGTTGTACTTGCTAAACGCTTATTGGTATAATGTGTATTATTATGAATAACAATATATATAGCCGCCATTTAATTGTTGTTGTTGCGGCTATAGGAATTTGTTGTGACTTGTGGAGCCTCTTACGGGTTTTGTTGTTCTATTTTTATTTCGTAGAACTTGTACCGTTTTCTAAAAATAAAATACACAATTTTCAGCACAATTAAATAAATACGATACAATTACGAAGAATTTAAACGTTGAATTCACTTACCGACAGTTCCGGCAGTCACTTGGGGAAATTCGCTTTTATTTCGACACACCAGCGTCAACTAACAACCACATAACTTGAATTCGCACTACTTCCAATTGAACGTTGCTCCACTCAATACGCCAAAAAACTATATGAACAAAGGACACCAAAGCGGATTCTCAAGGCATTGCTGATTTCGTAATGGAAAAAGAAAAGACGCGTTTGTTTGCAGGCAGTGCAGTTGAATAATTGTGGGCCTGGCGTTAACTATGTAGAATTTTGAGGTAAGATTAAATGAAGTTGGTTCGAATCCCAAGTGTATCAAATTCAAAAGTTTAGATAAGTTTGTTTGGCCCTTACAATATATATTATATAATGTTAATCACTGCCTATAAGTAACAGTATAATATTAATTTTTATGAATAACAATTATCGATATATACTGTAACCGAATACAATATGCCTCACAATGTTCTAAACGTTACGTTCGAGACTTTTTAATAACTATATTTGACGCAAAACATGTCTTGGTTCATCAATGTAAAATGGTTAACACTTTATGTGGAACCACATTGGTGCATAGTTTGTTACAATGTATTGACAGATTGTCTTCAAGCTTTCTTTATCTTTGCCTTTCAAGCATGCTTGCTAATTTAAATTCGTCAAACTCTGAACCACATGTCGTAAAATCAGTGCAAAAATTTTATTTTTAAAATGGTTTCATGCAATTAAGAATTATTAAATTACAAGCAATTGAGAATTATTTTTTGAACAACATTCATGATTTTTTTACTTTAAACTCTCGCCTGTTTGCCAGAGTCACCAATCGTAAATGGTTTAAAGAACCAGGTTTTGTCTTTTCTACACCGAGTAGTAACTTTCCTAAAAAAATGTTTTAAACGATTCGGCACAGATAAAATTGATCAGCTGACAAATTGTGCAATACATCTTCTGGAATTTCTCGGGTTCCTTCGCAGCCAAGCCCATATATCTTTTCAAATTTGGTCACAGATAGTGATTCTGTCGTGCGGCATAACTTTCCGATTGACCCTATTAACCCTATTTGGCCCGGAGGGGGGGTCGATTCGACCCACAGCAAATTAAAACTGTTGTAACTTAGCGACCGCTTGAGATAAATGTTTGAAATTTTTTGACTTTTCCTAAAATTTATCTGGCTTTTTGTTGGTTATAAATTGACAAAGATATTCTTTGTAGTTATGACTTAAACATAGCAATTTCGAAACCCACTCGGGCAAATTTCTTTATCGATTGCTTTTGTATAATAAAGAAAAAAAGGAGAAAGAGCGCACACGCAAAACCGTGACGAGCTACGTAAACCGCAGAACTTGTTTGAAGTGACGCATTGACTGTAAAGCTGTACAGTTTCTCAGAAATCTTTCTTCTCAAAACCTTTTCGCTGTGAATAGCAACTCTTAGTTTGACAAGCCAAAAACATCAAAGTGCTTTCAGATACACGGCTATTTTGTAACTTTTAGTTAAATAAATAATACCTTTTTGAGGCTAGGCCTTAACCTATCGATAAATTAATGCTAGAAAATATTTCGTAATTTCGATACTTGACAAATGCAACCAAGCAAAAAGAATTGGTTTCAAGCGCAAAGCCAGAAAATAAATTTGGCGGCGTGATAATATAGTTTGCGCTTTTCATAATGATTTGTAATGTTGTTACCAATTAAAATTGGGGATTGGTTGGTGGGAGAACAACGAGCGCACTTGCAATTATTATTAGATGGAAAATATGCAGTGGTAGGTTAAGGGACGCAGGGGCGACAGACAGCAAAATTTAATTTAGAAGTTTTATAAAACTTGATTTCCGTTGCTTTACGAGTAAGCTGTTAGTACTTAATCAAATACCGAATTGTTATCAGCAAATACCAATCCAAAACGCAAGAAGCCAATCGTGAATCACAAAATTAAATTTTTTTTAAGGGGAGAAGGAGCTGTAGAACATCTCCTGAGTTTGTGATCAACACCAAAATTTTTTTCTGTTGACTGCGTGACAAAAGCAATGTGTTTGTATTCTACATCTCTACACACTTTCGAAAGCAAATGAAGATTTTTTCCGTGTTCTTTTATCCACTTTTATAAAGATGCCTCTTGGTAAAAGCATTACGTTTCCTGCTGCATAGCCGAGCAGAAAGGCAATTCCATTGAAGTTGACATTTCAAGTTCAAACTACAGCTTGCGTCAACTATCACAACATTATAAGATTGAATGTTGACTCAGATGTCGTCTTGTCATTTTCATTCTTCTAAACCAGAGATGGGCAAACTTTTTAGTCGGAGGGTAGCATTGACCATTCAAGAGTTAGCCGAGGGCCAATGCGTAAAATCTTGTAATAGCTGTATGCAATGCAAGAGCTTGCAATAGCTTAAAATCTTGCAATAACTTCTTGTAAAGACGTATCACTGGGCTTTGATAATGATGGCGTTCAAAAACAAAGATCATCACTCTTTATTTGGACGGAAAATGCGTCAGTTCAAACTAAGAATTGCGTAGCGGCTCTTTCAATGATGGCTTCTATCGTTTTTGACTCTTCAGTACGGCAAGTGCGGCCAACCCTTTCTTATTGAATTAAATTCATGGAAGTTTGTATAAGTTTCGAGGACCGCACAAAATGCTCTGGCGGGCCGCATGCGGCCCGCGGTTTGTAGTTTGTCCACCCCTACTCCAAACTACGTTTATGCTGCTTTCGACAAGTCCAATTTCCAATTGTTTTACTTCAATACAGGAATAGTTAAGACATCAAAAGTTTCTTATGACATTGGGAATGCAGCCACTACATTTTAATTCTATGTTTGAAATGTTCAAATTGCTCGTTTCCACTAAAATTTAAATATTCTGCCGGTGTATAAGATAGTGATGATTATATGATATTTAACCAATACTTTTCTTCTTTCAGGCACATAAATTTCGCAAACAAAAGTAATAAAAAATAGCCCATGTCAATGTATGACCTGAAGAAGTGTTAAGTAAAATTTTGAATGAAGTATCTGACGAAGAAAACAACGACATTGAAAACAGCCTCTTTAGCTTCCGGTGACTATAAAATTGTAAGAACCCTATAAACATTACATGACGCCTCCAGAGGGAAACAAAACTGCCGCATTGGTGTTATTATGGGGGAGAGGATAAAAAATAGGCTACGTAGGCGTATTGTTGTAGCACAAACTTGATAATAAAACAAATTAAAGTTTACAATCGTTTGATATAACAGGCTTTTTGTAGCAAATACAAAACTTAAGTTTGCTTGAGGACTTTTTTCATATGACTCGTCATATACACACGCAGACTTGGACAACAAAAGATGCGTAATTCTAGTTGGCTAATTCAGTGAATTGCAGCCAAAAGTCGCTAATTCCAATCTAATTTGAAAAACTAAGTCTCTAATTCTAATCTAATTTGAAAAATTCCTGATTCCAATTCTAATCTCATTTCGAAAAAATTGCTGACCGAAGAGTCGGGTGTGAAAAATACAAAGATTTTTTATGTTAGGGATCAGAACCACCTTCGAAAGTATTGGCACTGATTGGAATGATTTACATGCGAGGCTTACTAGGACAAGCACATCAAAGCACTAATGCGATGTTCCATGAAATATTTGGTAATCCAGTTTTTAGTGCAGCTAAGTCAAGGAATAGATTTAAATTTTTTGATTGCTCACATATCACTTGATGATCATACAACGCGTCCTACTCCTCAGCAATACGATAGATTTGCAGCTTTTCTTAAAATTTTTGAAGAATTTAACAAAAACTGTGGGAAATTTCTAGTTCCTAATGATTATTTGTCGCTGGATGATACTCTTTATCCTACGAAAACGCAAATCAGTTTCAAGCAATTTAATCCGAGCAAACCAGCCAAGTATGAAATGCTGTATAAATCAATCAATTGTAAACCTTGCACCTAATTGGCAAAGCAGCCTACTAGATGCAGCTTTAGGTGCAAGGTTTACAGTTTTCATATCTTCGCCTACAAAAATCAATCAATGCTTTTCGCTATCCATTTACCTTTTCAACTGCTGTGTAATCTGCTAAGCCAAAAGCAGAGCCGAGATCTTACTACACTCCTGGGACGTCACAAACAGTAAAATACCTAATTCAAAATTTGGAATGCCACACAAATTTAGTGGCAAGAAACATATTATATGACTGATTGTATACTTCAATACCAATGGCGCAGTGGCTGCTTGACCGCGAAAAAACTTCTGTAGGAACTTTACAATCAAATAGAAAAACAATTCCAGCCGAAATTAGAGAAATCAAAGACCGAGATTTATTGGGAAAAGAATAACGGCATATTAAATCTGCACTCGTATGTAGTAAAAAAAAAAGTTTAGGAAAGCGAAATGCTGTATTATTGTGAACAGTACCACCGCTTCTTGCAACTACAAAAGATGACAACAAAAGTAAGCTCGCTATTTACAAACTATACGACTTTTCAAAAGGCGAAACAGACATCATTGGCCAAAAAATGTACATCAAAATCTCCAGCTGTACATCAAAATCAAAGCGCTGGACTATGAATGCATTTTGATACGTTTTGAACACATGTCGAGTGAACGCTAGCACGATATATGCAATGAACATTGATCTGCAGCCTCAAAACAAAATCCGTAGATTTCGGATTTAATCTAGCTATGTCTTTGATTCGCCCACATATAGCACGACCAAGTTTAATTGGCATAAATTCTTCTGTAGTTCGCAAAATTGAGATAGTACTGGAGAAAAAAATATCCTTCAAACATGTAAAAACATCAAGTGGCTTTTTTCCTCATCAAAGTGAAAAACGAAGGCGATGCGATGCATGTATCAGTAAGATTAAAGGAGAAGGAGCAAAAGAAAAGAAAAACAAAATTTCTAAGCAATTGAGCCAGTGCCAAAAATGCGCAAAGCCATTGTGTAATAAGCATCTTATTCGCATTTGTGGTTCTTGCTTGCAAGACTAAACTGTTGTTAGACTTACACTTAAGGATAAAATTGCATTGCCTTAGTTGTTTTTGAAACATACGAGCGTATTGCTGCTTTGTCGATGATATATGTATTGTTGATATTACCCGTAAATTTAATGTAGCGTTCCCGTATTTTCATATTAGACGATAAATTATAAGCAGAAACAGCATGGCGTATGACTGCAATACAACAGCTAGTCCAGAAATAGCCCATTTTGTTTCACATTTGTAATGTATTCTGTTAATTGCAAGTGATTTTTTAAATAATAGCTCTAAATTCACTAACGCCTCAAAGCACTAGTAACGAAGATAAAGCTCAAATTGATGACATCATAATTAATCCTGATTGAATATAAAAACTGTAAGGACCGTTTAAATATCATATGACACCTCCAGAAGGAAATAAAACTGCCGTATTGGTGTTATTATGGTGGGAGGGATAAAAGATAGGCTAAACAGACCTATCGTTGTAGGACAAACTTGCTATTAAAAAGAATCAAAGTTTACAATCGTTTGACACAGGTTTTTGTAGCAAATTCAAAACTTTGAACTCAAGCTTGTTTGAGTACTTTTTTCATTCAACTCGTCACATACGCAGACTTGGACAACTGATTAATTCTAGCTGGCTAATTCGGTGAATTACAGCAAAAAGACGCTAATTGTAATCTAATTTGAAAAAACTAAAAGTCTCTTATTCTAGTGTAATTTGAAAAATCCCTAATTCCAATTATAATCTAATTTCGGAAAAGTTCCTGACCGAAGAGTCGAATCTGAAAAATGACCAAGACCTTTTTTTTTTCGGGATCACCTGGATTTTCGAAAAGTTAGGCCAAAAATCAAGATGGAAATTAGGTGATCTCTAAAAAGAAAAAAGGCTTTCACAATAATTTGGTGGCAAAAATGAAAGAGTCTTAGAATTGTCGCAAATACAAAATGGTTTTGCAAAGATGTTCAAATGGCATCAAAATTTGCTGGGTAGTGAAAATTTCAAACTAATTTTAGAAAAACTGGAAAGCTCTAATTCCAATTCTACTTTAATTTGTGGTAATCAGAAATGCTTTAATTTTATTTTACTTTAATTTGAGAAAAGCATTAATGCTCTAATTCTAAGTGTTATCTAATTTGAAAATGCTAAAAAAATTCTAATCGTCCAAGTGTGCACACAAGGATGGAGAGGCTTACAAAAATGTCGTATTGCGTCGCATAAGGTAGAAAAAAGAACAAACGAGTCATATGATTCGTGAGCATTCCTTAATTTGAATGAGATTTATGTTTTGATCAATAAAAATGTTTATCCGTGATGAACAAGCATAGCTCGCATAATGAAAAGAGTAATAATTTCATAAAGTTAAGAAATTTTTGTCGTTGAAATGCAATTTTACAGCCTGTTTCACATTTACTAACAATCAATTCAAATTACAAAAATCTATCTAGAGAGTAGACACTTGGTCTAGTCCAGGGGTTTCCACACTTTTCCAGCCTGAGAGCTACTTATGACATGACCAAGTTAAAGAGATCTACCACCTACTAAAAATGCAAAACATATTATTAATAAATAGTAATTGTTCAGTACGTGATGACCTTTTTTTTTTGGAGAACGCCACCAATTTGATTGGTATTTGCCAAGTGAAGCCGGGTTGTGATGTCTAACAGTTGTGACGAAATTTTGTAATGTGCATCATTTCAGAGGCGCTGGGCTATATGGTGAGCCTGCTGTTATTTGTAGTATTGAAAGTGCGCCCAGACTGTATAAAGTTTGAGAACTGCTGCCTTACTCTCATGTCTTGCACTTTATGGAATCAACCAGTGATGCATAGTCCGGATACTTTTTTAAATATTCTTTCAAATTTAATTTTTTTAAATGCCTTGCGACCTACCCACAATGCCTTCGCGATCGACGCAATGGGCACCTCTGGTCTAGTCCAACACAAGAAATGTTATACAAACATCACGGCTGGTAAATTCCTCATAAAAGGCAAAATGGCAAATTGATGATGAAGTGTTGAACTTTTTACCTGGTAGCTGACAATGATAAACTGCGCTTAGCGGGTCGCAAAAGCACAACGTCGAAGAGTAAACACGACGAAAAAAGAAAGTTCGCCGTCCGTTTCTTTATTTTAAATTATAGTCAAAAATCTAAAATCTAATGCTGTGCATTTAATTTGCAATAACTTGAATGCTATTAATCTGATCATAACGAAAAGTATATAATTAAATTGAAAAATAAATTCTTCATCTATCTGAGCAAACACGGAATCTCTAGTGTGAGCAGTTTAAAAGTTATTAGCTGCCAAAGTGCTCGGGTCGAATCGACCCCCCCCGGACTTAGAAAGCAAAAAAAAGCCCGGCCTTAATAGGGTTAAGATGAGTAACGTATTTCTCTATCCAAACATGCAATTTTTAAGAAGATATTTTGGATTATTTCGTCATCATGACGTTACTAATCACTTTATGACACTTACCCTGTGAAGCTGATTCATTGTACCAGGTTGATGTTTTACATCCAGTGGTTTTGGAGAAAATGACTCCAACGATTTGAAAGGTACCAAAGAACTAGCTCTGTCTAACAATTGCAAGTTTCTGAGATCTAGTACAGTAATTGTTCGACAAAAATTAGAGCATATTGTATGGCAATCATTTTTTGATCGGCCACTATACATTAATCCTTAGCCCTAAGTACGCTTGTAATTATAGTAACGTATTGCTAGAAAGGAAATCTCTTTAGCATTCAAAGGACAGTAATTGTTAGTACTTTATTTTAAACTTTTTATATTGAACTTACTTGTATTTACTCAGCTTACCACTTTTTGGGAAGAAGTAAAAAGTTAAACCACAGGTTTTAAAGGTTTGTTTTTAGAATAGAAACAGGCACAAAAGTACATGTCATATAATATTGCCTTGAAATAATCTTTGATTTGTAAAGATAATTGTAAAAATCGGTCAAAAAATGAGGTCACAAAACAGTTTTTTAGTAATCTGATTTCGTAAAAATTGTGTCATGGTTTTAGAAA